>CM064883.1:66403956-66588116 GCA_003313485.2 Penstemon barbatus | reverse complement strand
AGTTGACAAAGGCTCAATCTAGATTAACAAACACTTGTATACAAGCATAGCAACAACCATTAACTCATCATTTAATCAAGAATCAAGAACCAAACATAGGATCAATAAAAACATAGAATAAAGGAGATTAGTACTCATATTAATCAACACAATATTCATTACATTAAACAAAGTCATAAGTGTAAATGAACAAAGTAAGAAAGAGTTGGAATAAGCTTAGTGGTTGAGGTCTTCAACAACTTCTCCCTCAAGCCTTTTTATCTTCAATGGGGAGTCCAAGTGAGAGTTCTTCTTTCCAAAGTGCAAACCCTTCTCTTTTCTTCAAAGGAGGCAAGATGAAAGTGAAGTATGAAGTTGTGGAATGATTCCACCTTTAACTCCTAACCTAGCAAAACTACCAACTTTCCATGCCTAAGTTACCCTCCAAAACAGAGGCAACTAAGGCCAAAAAGTCCCCAAAAGATTGGAATTACAAGTGGGAGGGAAAAAGGAAAGGACATAAAACACCTTCAAAACACGCAACTTTTCTGGCAGCAGATCTCGCGGCCGCGAGCCCGCGAGCTCAGGCAGTAAGCTCTCTGCAGATTTTCTGCTCCGCCACACTTTCTTCTGAGCAGCATATCTTTTGATTCCGAACTCCAAATCCGGATCCGTAAAGTCCGAAGCGTAGCTAACTCACTCATCTATGACATATCCAAAATTCAGCTCATTTGGATCATCCATGAAATATTTATGCATGTTCTAGTGAGAAGCTATCTACGTTCTTGTACGATTTACTTCGGGTTCTATTTCCTTTGAAGCTCATGCTTGACTCGCGGGGTTGGTAGAGCGACTCGTATCATTGATACGCAACTCCGAATCTCTCTATGATGTTAATATATAAAACCACGAGAAAACGATCAATACGAGAACAAAAACACAAAAGACGAACAAAGGCCAAACAAAGGGGCCAAAAGCACAAAAGAAACGAAAACACGAGAAGACACACAAAAACTCGAATCAAAACAAGATGTTTTGGGCTTAAAGAGATAGGTAATAACGACATTTTCACGGCGTTATCAAACACTCAATGAAGTCCTAAAGTTGGGAAAGACCTTCACTGACAAAGAAATCACCGTCAGAGTACTAAAGGCAAAGGCCCTACCCCCAAAGTTCAACATGAAAGTAACAGCAATGGAAGAATCAAGGGATTTGGGAAAAATCTCTCTTAATGAGCTATTTTCTGTACTCAAGGCATTCGAGTATAAACTGCCTAGAATGGGAATTGAAGAAACCTCAACTTCAGGACCCACAGCTGCACTGGTTGCTGCTGAAAACACCAGAAGACCAGCACAGAAAAGCAAAGAAGTTGACTCATCTGATGAAGCCACTCTACTCAACAAGAAGGAGTACACTGCTGGAGATGTTGCACTGTTGATAAAAATTTCAAGAAGTTCTACAAAGAAAATGAAGAACAAATACAACAATGCTTCTACTTCTAAACCTAACTTTTCTTCTCAAGATAAAGAGGATTATAAATCCAAACTAATGTGTTATAACTGCAGGAAATTGGGACACTTCATCAAAGACTGCCCATATCCAAAAGCAGAGAAATACACTGAAGAGGAGAAGAAAATGAGAAAAGAAAGAAAGCATCAGAGAGGCAAGGCTATGATGGCTGAAGCAGAAAAGCTGGCTGTTGTCTACTCATCTGATTCAGATTCAGACACGTCTGATGAAGAATCGTCTGATGAAGAAAAATCTGCTCTCCTGTGCCTGATGGCAAAGGAATCTGATGACTCCGAGGATGAGGTAACTCCTCTTGACAATGAATTATTTAATTCATTTGAACAAATGATGCTGAACAATACTGGTATTGCTGAAGCATATAAAAAGCTTATGGAAGAGATGATATTGCTTAAAGAGCAAAACAGTTCACTGAAACTTTTAGCTGAAAAGCCAAAAGAATCAGCTAAATACAAACAGCTCGAGCAAGAACATGAATCTCTGAAAGCTGAATGTGAGGTTCATAAAGGAAAAATCATGGAACTTGAAAATGTTATTGAGTCTCATGAAAAATCATCTGTTGCATCCACTCTTACATCTAGTAAACAGAATATACCTTTAGAAAAGGATAAGCAAGAATTGAATCATACTCAGAAATTTATATCTGCTGACAATAGTAAGGTCATTATGTATGTTCAAACTGCTAAACCTGCCTCAACTGAGAAAGAATTAAAGGAGAAGAAATCTCCTAAGGCTAAAAAGAGCAAAGAGCCTAGTATAGGAAATCAGACTAGTAAGACCAAACAGCAGAGTCCTAAGAAGTCTGCTGATAAAGCTAAACTGAATCAATCTGTTGGTAAAACTAAGTTAAAACCAATTGAGCAAGCATCTAGTAAACCAAAGAAGCATAAACACAAGAAAAATCAAAATGCTTGGTATGGAAATGAGTCATATTATGTGCAACCTGCTGCATATCATCCTATGTATCATGCACCTCAATTTCCTAGTTACTATGCACCTTACCCTGCTCATCCAATGCATGCATATCCTGCTTATCATGCACTTTACCCTGCTTATGAACACTATTCTTATCATACTGATCATCAACATGACTTATCTGCTAATTATGATAAAAATGAAACTGTTCATACTCCTGTCAAAACTCAGAAACCTAAGAAGCCTAAGACATCAACATCTTGGGTTGTCAAAGGGTGGAACTAATCCTTCAGGACCCTCTCAATAAGGGTACCTAAAACAATTTTATTTTTGTTTTGTAGGTTAGGATTAGGAGTAGGAGTAAAGTAGAGAAGATTTGGTACTTGGACAGTGGATGTTCAAGGCACATGTGTGGAAGCATACATGAGCTGACTGATGCAGTTGCTGTGGATGGTCCAAATGTTACATTTGGGGACAGCAAAGAAGGCAAGATTAAAGCTAAAGGAAGATTAATCAGAGGAAACATAGAAATATCTGACGTCTCTTAGTCAAAGGCCTCAAATATAATCTACTGAGCATAAGTCAATTTTGTGACAAAGGATATTCAGTTATCTTCTCAACAGATAAGTGCTACGTTGAACAGATTGATACAAAGAAGGTAATCTTATCTGGAAAGAGACAAGGGAATGTCTACATAGTCGACTGGAATTCTGCTGACAAGAATTCAAGTGTTTGTTTGGTGGCTTCTACACCAAGTGAAGTTAGTTGGCTATGGCACAAAAGAATGAATCTTTTAAACTTCAAGACCATTAACAGATTAATCAAGAATGATTTGGTAGAAGGGATTCCAAAAACAGTCATGAGCAAAGACAAGCTCTGTGACGCCTGTCAGAAGGGTAAACAAATCAAGTCATCATTTAAAAGCAAGAAGCACCAATCTTCTGAAAGAATCTTGGAGCTGCTACATATGGACTTATTTGGACCCATTGATCCAGTCAGTAATGGTGGAAAGAAATACTGCCTAGCTGTTGTGGATGATTATTCAAGATATACTTGGGTGATTTTCATGAAGAAGAAAAGTGAAACCAAGGAACATCTTACCAATCTGATGGAACTGATCCAGAATGAGAAGAGTATCAAAATATTGAAGATCAGATCAGATAGAGGGACAGAGTTTACAAACTCTACTGTTGAAGAGTATTGTAATATCAAAGGAATACATCATGAGTATTCAGCTGCTAGAACCCCTCAACAGAATGGTGTTGCTGAAAGGAGAAACAAAACACTAAAAGAAGCTGTCAGGACCATGATAGCTGAAGCCAAGCTGCCACAAAGATTTTGGGCAGAAGCAACAAATACAGCCTGCTTTACTCAGAACAGATGCATGATCAACAAAAATCAGAACAAGACTCCATATGAAGTTTGGAACAACAGGAAACCAAACATTCATTACTTTAAAATTTTTGGTTGTAAATGTTTTGTTTTGAATAATGGGAAAAATCACCTTACTGCTTTTGCAGAAAAGGCTGATGAAGCTGTTTTTGTAGGATACTCTACTGTTAGTAAAACTTATAGAGTTTTTAACAAAAGAACACTACTAGTAGAAGAATCCATTCATGTAGTATTTGATGAACCAAACCGATCTTCTGAAAAGAATCAAGGCACTAATCAAGAAATATCTATTGATTTACAGAAGTTAAGTGTTGGAAGGAATGAAGAGTATGTTCCCATCATACTACCTGATCTTAACTCAGCTGCCAACTCAAGTGCTGTTCAAAATCAGATCACTGATTGTCTAACAGACGAGTTACAAAAAGCTGACAGACCAGAGACTGTTCAACAGACGGCAAATGTTCAACAGACTACTACTGCAACTCCAACAGTAGTGTTGCAAGATCACAACAGAGGACAACATTCAGACCTGCAACCTGATCTCAGATGGCTCAGAAATCACCCACCTGAGTTAGTGATTGGTGATCCATTGGATAGAGTGAAAACAAGAAGAGCTGCTGCACATGATGCCATGTTTGTCACTTTTCTATCTCAAATAGAGCCTAAGCAAATTGAAGAAGCTCCCAATGATTCCTTCTGGATAGAAGCTATGCAAGAAGAGTTGAATCAATTTGAAAGGAATGAACTCTGGTACTTAGTTCCTAGACCAAGTCATCAAAGAGTCATTGGCACTAAGTGGGTTTTCAGAAATAAGATGAATGAAGATGGTATTGTTACCAGAAACAAAGCAAGATTAGTGGCCAAGGGATATTGTCAAGAAGAAGGCATTGACTTTGATGAAACATTTGCACCAGTAGCAAGACTTGAAGCAATCAGACTGTTTCTTGCCTATGCTGCTTACAAGAACTTCACTGTCTATCAGATGGATGTGAAGTCTGCTTTTCTCAATGGAGAACTGCAAGAAGAGGTATATGTTGAACAACCTCCTGAATTTGAAGTCTATCAAGAAGAGGACAAAGTATATTGTCTGAAGAAAGCCCTCTATGGACTGAAACAGGCTCCAAGAGCATGGTATGATACCTTATCTGATTTTCTTTTAATTAAAGGATTTCATAAAGGTAAGGCAGATAAAACCTTGTTTACAATTGAATGGGAAAATCATATATTAATTGTGCAAATATATGTAGACGATATTATTTTTGGTTCAACTAACCAACAGATGTGTGATAAGTTCTCCAAGCTGATGCAGAATAAGTTTGAAATGAGCATGATGGGTGAACTTAATTATTTTCTTGGTTTACAAGTTAAACAGCTACCTGATGGAATCTTTATAAATCAAGCTAAATACACAAGAGATCTGTTCAAAAAGTTTGGTATGGAAACTAGCTCTACTGCTACTATTCCTATGTCTACAAGTCTTCGCTTGGATAAAGATGAAGATGGCAAATCAGTGGACATAACCAAATATAGAGGCATTATTGGTTCATTGCTGTATCTAACAGCAAGTAGACCTGATATAATGTACTCAGTTGGAGTCTGTGCAAGATTTCAATCAAACCCCAAGGAATCTCATCTCTTAGCTGCCAAGAGGATATTGAAATACATTAAAGGCACGCAAGAATTGGGATTATGGTATCCTAGAGAATCTAGATTTGAACTTATTGGTTATTCAGATTCAGACCTTGCTGGCTGCAAGATTGACAGAAAGAGCACAACAGGTGCCTGTCAGTTCTTAGGTAGTCGTCTGATCTCTTGGATGAGTAAGAAACAAACTTCAGTTTCTACATCAACTGCTGAAGCTGAATATATAGCTGCTGGAGCTTGCTGTGCACAGATACTATGGTTGAAACATCAACTAGAAGATTACAATATCAAAATCAGTGGAATTCCAATCTACTGTGATAATACAAGTGCAATCTCTCTTACTCAGAACACTACAAGTCGTTCAAGGACTAAACATATAGAGATCAAGCATCACTTCATTAGAGATCATGTGGAAAAAGGCAATGTTATGATAGAGTATGTTCATACTGACAATCAGATTGCTGATATCTTCACCAAACCTTTAAGTGAAGTAAGGTTTTCAACTCTAAGAGCTGAGCTAGGACTACTTAATTTGGATGCATAAGCTGAGGGGGAACTCATCAGAAGACTGAAGTTCAACAGCTTAGTTATCCGTTACTATATTCAAGAATTAACTTTCAACAGACTAGTTAACTGATGAATTCTTAAAGACAGGGGGAACGTGTAAGACTAGCGGTACTTCTGCTCTAAAGATGAAATTTGTTAATGACAGTTAGTTGAAGTTATATTATCAGAAGATCTGTTCTTAATTCTTGAAGACTGAAGATTATTTTATCTTGCTGGATTGACAAACAGCAGAGGAAGATTACTAGCTATTGGCTTTCTCTAGTAATATCAGATAACAGATCACTCGTCTGTCAGATAAGTTAAACTCTACTCATCTGATATCTTATATAAGCATGGTTATAAATCGTATTTCTAGAAACGCGCTTTTATAAGTAACAGATTAGTGTCGATTGAGTTTCCCGCCCATCTGACATTAAAATAATAAAATTGAAATCCGCAATTCTCACCCACACGATTAATAAACTGTCAGATTGATCCAACGTATCAGATTAATCACGATAACCCAAATAATGGAAACGTATAAAATTCGATCTGAACAGATCAGTCGTCTTACGCACTCATAAACTCTCAATTTCTCTAACTCTCAAACTCTCTTGCTCTCAAAAGTTTATTGCTCTCACAGATTTACACTTAGAAATCTCAGAAATGGTGAAAATTATCGACGGAAGGTACTTAAACTACAGCAAATTTCATTTCTCCGGTACTGATCTGATGCGCTCCATCATGGAAAAGATCAAAGAGGCATCATTAGTTCCAGTTCTGGAAGCACACGAGGACAGGGTTTACCTAGAAGATGTTGATCACTTCTACAAGACCAGGGAATTCTCCAAAAATGACACTGTTATGACGGCTGTCATTGGTGGTAAGAAAATCGCTGTCTCTGCTGCTGTTTTAAGTGAAATTTACAAATTGAAAAATGAAGGAGGAGACGTAACCGACCTAGGGTCTGAGAAAGAGGATGAATTTTGGGAAATTTGTGCAAAAGAGGGAGAAGAGATGACTGGGTCTCTGATGAAAACTCAATTAAAAGATGAGTATCAGAGGTTCGCAGACATCATTGCGAAGGTGCTGGATTGCAGCACAAGCTCTTTAGATGGTTTACCTAGGAGGAGGTACTACACCATGGTTTGTATTTACTATGGACTGAAGGTGAATTGGGCAGTTCATATCTATGATCTGCTAAGTGATAAGAGGACTTCGCATGCCATCTTGCTTAGTCATCTGTTCATGGCACTAAGATGTCCTATGGCTGGTGGAAAGGCCACTCATGGAAGTAAAGAGTTCAAGCTGTATGAACCAGTGAGAAAAGTGGTGGCAGAACCAAAAAGAAAGGCCACTGCAAAATCCAAAAAGGCCCCTTCTAAGAAAAGCAAGAAGGAGGGTCAGACAAGCAAGTCTGCCGATCAAGCAGCAAGCTCTACTGTTGAAGCTGGATCAACAGAAGCTGAGATTGAAGTCCCTGAGAAGGTGATAGATGACTTCACTGCTGAGCTTGAAAAGATGGATACAGGTTCCTCACCTGAAAGAACAGAGTCTGATGAAGGAGTCCCTCTTCAAAGACTAAAAAGGTTGAGAACCAGAAGTGAGGCAAGGGGACCTCCTACTGCCAACCCCCCTGCCAAAAGATTGCCAAATCAAAGGTAAAGAGAAAGGTCACTTTCTCTGAGGAGCAAATTGCAACAGTAAGAGAAACAACAACATCAGCAGACAGGCCATTAGTTGTTGAAGAACCTGCTGATAAGCCTACTGAAGAAGTTGTCTCTACAGTTGGAGTGTCTACAGAAGATTCATCTGCTGCACTATCTGCTGAAGTTGAAGAAGCACAACAGACTAGTTCAACACATGAAAAAGATGCACTCTTGTTGCATCCCACTCCTGTTGCTGCAACCCCTATTCAAGCAGTTGAAAGTCCTGAATCAAGGAGAAGACGGACTGGTAAAATTGCAACATACCTAACTGCTGCTGAAAAGAAAAGACAAGATGCTGCTGAAAAGCTAAGGAAAGCTGCAGAAAAGGCAGAAGAAGATAGGCTGAAAAGCCTAGAGCTAAAGAGGCTGGAAGAAGAGGCCAGCAAAATGACTCAAGAGCAAAGGGACGCTATTGAGGAAGCAGAGGTGGCTGCTGCTATTGAAGCAAGCACCAAGGATGCTCATGGACCACAACATACTGGTGGAGTAGTTATTGGTGAACAGAGAGACCCTAACAAACCAATACCAGCTATGCCTGCACCAAAGTTAAAGCCAAAAAGAAGAGAGGAAATTAGATTGTCTTTGGAGATTGTCAGGGAAGACCCTGCCATCTTTGAAGAATACCTTAAAAGGTTGGATGCTGAAGGTGCAAGAATCAACCGTCTGACATTATTCCATGCTGAAAAGATCAGATACAACAGATGGAGAGAATTCAGACTGACAAAGAGTCCAGCTGAAATGGCCAAGTGGAAAGCCTTCACTGCTGAAGAAGCCTGGGTATTGAAGTGGCTTGAGACTGGATCCTTAATTCAAGCACTTGATTCAGAATTCTTTCTGGACAGGTTAAGATTGAGAATAAGTCACATAGTCAAGGCTGAAGCAAAGAAGATATTTGAGTCTGTTCCTGAGGATTATGATGAATCAGAAGACCTCAAGGAAAGATCAATCAAGCTGGCTATTGCTCAAGCAATGGAACTTTGGGCAAAGAAGTCTAGGAAGCTGAGGGGACAACCCAGCTCATTGGTCCCTCTTCCTAACATCAAGCACATCGTCTATGGTCCAAACATCAAACCATTTGAAGAGCTACCTGAGGAACCGTACTCACCTTTTATTCCTCTTGACAATTTTACATGGATTTCTCACAGGTCTGCTGTAGATAATGAAGGTTTGATGAAAACAGTTGAGACTGTTAAGAAGATCAAGTCCCCTGCTGACAAAGAAAAAGAAGAATCTTCTGATCAACAAAGGAACAAAGAGGGTACATCTGACCCATCTGATCAGAACAAAGACAAGGGTGACAAGTCTGACACAGCTGATGAATCAAAGGGAGAAGAAACCATTCCAGCTGATCAGATTATTGAAAGAAAGGCTACTGCTGAGCAAGAAGATCAAACCAAGGAGAAGGAAAGCTCTCCTGGTCAGGCTGATGAAACCAGAGAAGAAGAGATTGCCTCTGGGTCAGCAGATCAGACTACAAAAGAGTCAACTCAAGCAGAGGAACAGTCCACTGAAAAGGAAGTTCTTGCCTTACCTCCAACTCAAATTGAAGTTGCTTCTACTTCTCAGAACTTACAGCAAACATCTCTGTTGGATTCTATTCAACAAATGATATCGAAATCAATGAAGGAAATGGAGGAGAAGTTAACTGCAAATTAGAAAGCTACTGCTGTTCCAATCTATCTGATAGAAGATACTGCTCAGAATGTCAAATCTGTCCATCAAGACATGGACATTATTAGAAGAAGAACCCAAAGCACAGCTGCGGGTTGGAGAGATATTACAGAAACGGTTGAATTGGCCATCCAAGCTAAGGATGAAACCTTAGATAACATGATGAGAGACTTCAAGGCATCTGCTGATTGGATACTTGCCACTCAAATTCAGCTAGGTGACCAAGGTGAAGCTGTTCTCAAAAGAATGGATGATTTTGAAGCCAATCAACTGAGACAACAAGCTCAACTGGATGCATTTAGAGCAACTCAACTACGACAACAAGCTCAAATGCATGCTATGGAAGAAAACATCAAGCTTCTATGTGATTCACTTCTGATCACCCCAATCTTGCCAAATTATCAAATCAACCCTGCTGATGATGACAAAAAGGGGGAAGATAAGGTACTGAGGGAAGAAAGGGAAGATAAGGCATCATATGCTGAAAGAACAGAAGTGTTAGAAGAATCTGCTGATGATGATGAAAAGAATGATGCAGAAAATGAAGGCACAAGCAGATCAACAGATGAGAAAATCACAGAAGAAGAAGGTGAAGCTGCTGAAGAAACTGAAGCTGAAGGAAAGGCTAAGTTTGATAAGGAAAGAGCTGCTGCTAAGGACTCAGCTGAAGAACAGCTTGACCCTGAGGTCAAAAAGAAGAAGTTAGAGCTGTTGAAGCAGAAACTCTCTGAAGATTTGGGAGCTGAAACTTCCAAACCTGCTGAAGAAGAAAAAGAGAGCAAGGAAGATAAAGAAGACAAGCTAGTAGACTAGTACTGTTTAAATTACTTATGTATCTCCTTGTAATTTTTTTTTTTGCACAACTCATCTGAACAAACTTGTAATATGTAACACTTCTCAATATCTATAAAATTGCAAGTTTTAATCCAACAGACTATTTCTATCTCAGAAATTTTTGAGGATCAAAACTTTCGTTTAGGTACAGGTACTTAGCTGAAGTTTTGTCATCATCAAAA
The DNA here is from genome assembly GCA_003313485.2 of Penstemon barbatus. Classification (NCBI taxonomy): domain Eukaryota; kingdom Viridiplantae; phylum Streptophyta; class Magnoliopsida; order Lamiales; family Plantaginaceae; genus Penstemon; species Penstemon barbatus. Next base: position 66,577,717 of record CM064883.1, on the reverse strand, counting down.
AGGGGGAAATTGTTGGATGAAGATGAAGATGAAGTCCAAAGAAGATAAGAAATTAAGGGAAGGTTTTGATGAATTCCAAAACATCATAATCAGCTAAGTATGGAAGCTTAGTTCCCTTAGAAGAATTTTGAACAAGTAAAAGAAGACATCAGAAGAGTTCAAAGTTCAAAGCCCAGAAGACTAGTGATCTCATGCTGAAACAGCGAACAGAAGGGTAGGTCATCAGCCGAGTCAAATCAGATTAGTTCAGTATTTGATCAGCAGAGTATCTATCAGATGGGTCGCTTCGATCAGCAGAGTATAAGAGATCAAGAGATTAGTTCAACGGTAATAAATGCCCCAAGTGAAATAAATGCTGGAAGAGAAGGGTAGTAATGGCAAATCATTGGAATTAACTCTCGGATCAGCAGAGTGCATTTAATGCAGCTACAGGAAAGTACAGCAGAAAAGGTACTGTAGCAGGTTACCGTTCTAATTTCGGGCTAAAGCTATGGATTTGAAGATTTGATTTGCTTCAACGGTCTTATTTTCAAATTCAAGTATAAAAGGAGCTGATTTCAACGAGCGAGACACACAACAACAATCAGAGATTTTGCATTCAAAGCAGAAATTTATCTAAGTCTCAAAAGCTCAACAGCTCACTCGTCTGGTGGAAGTCATCTGTTGACAGAAACCCAGTTGAAGAAAACAGAAAAATACGATCTGAGTGATCTTGTAATAGCTAAGTGTTGTGCGAAGTTGTGATCCATCTTTGTGAGTGATCAAACTTCAGAGAGTAGAATTTCTTAGTGATTTTCTATTGCGAGCTTATAGCCTTTTCATTAGTTGTCTAGGTATAAGTGGAGAAATATTGTAATCTGTGTGATTATAGTATAACCCAGAATCTAAGTGATCTGGAAGAGTGGACTAAAGGATTTTTATCCATATAACCACTATAAAAATTCTTTGTGTTGATTTGCATTTAAGTTTTTCTTGCATATTTCAAACTGCATAAGTAAACACTTTGAATTATTTAAAGGATTTTAAAAGGAGTTTGTAAAACTGGGGATAAAATCTCTTTAAGAACTTAGTCTACTTGTGAAAAATACTTTCAAACATCCGCTGCAAGTAAACTCTTGAGAAAACTATTCTGTTGAAAAACAGCTAAGTATTTATAAGAAGAGTGGTCACTCTGCTGTTCTAGACTTGTTCTTGATCAGCAAAGTAATCTTACTGTTCTTCATCAGCTTAGTCTGCTGACAGAAGACTGAAAAGTTTTTAAGTTCAAAAATTTTCAGAGGTCTATTCACCCCCCCCCCCCTCTAGACCTCATCTGACCACTTGGGACCAACACACCGGTTCAGATTAGGCTGTAGATAATGATTGAGTATGACAATCATTATTTACAGATGAAGACCTAAGATCGGTTTGAAGCCCTGAAGAGGAGCTCCGATCCGACTTTTATCCCGTATGAAGACGGATGTGCGACACGTGGCTAGTGATTGCCACGAAGAATCGCTGCTGAGTTCTGCATCTGGAGCGATCTTAGGGAAGGAAGACCAAGTATGTAACAGGGTAGAATTACTCGTAGAATTTGTAATAGGGTAGGAGTGATTGTACTGTATTTCTTGAGCTCGAATTTTAATATTATATCCGAGGCTTCGCTTGTAACTTGTTTGAAGAATATCAATAATAAAGCTTTGTTCTCTGGTCGAATTTCATTGTTTTGTTCTCTTATGTCTTTTCAATTTCTTTGATTGAATAAGCGTGAGACTCGCTGGAACTTGAGTTATCGCGAAGTTATCTATCCCTTCCCTTCAGGATCATAAATTTCTTTTAACGATCGAACAATAGCCCACCCTCGGTCGCGATTCCGAGGACTTGTTGCCGTTGTACTGACGGACGTTTACTGACATTCAATTACAAGATCCATTAGATTGTCATCGAGCAAAAGAATGAGGTCACTTCTATCCCAACTGATCGAGAAAAACCTCAGATACTCGATAAATAATCTATACAGATTATGCGATTGATCGAGAAATAATTGATTCGCGTAATTTATTCTGAGATTACTAAATATGAAGATCGGAAAAATAAATTCCGAGCCTTAATAAGTTGTAACTCCATAGACTTTCATAACCTTTTGACGTTAACTGATGATCAAGCTGATCGGACTAATTCTGTCTTAGTTAGTTGAGAACGATATCTGTGAAACTTCTTATTCATTTATAAATAGAGAATTGATTATTTGTGGAAAATAAATCCAATGAAGGAGTAAATGAACTGGACAATCGCAGAATAGAACCACCAATTTGAAGGTCGAAAATTCACCCCATAGGTCTTATCTTCGACCTTAAATAGGCGAATGCTTCGCTGGTCGGAGGATCGTCCTGGAAAATAAATAGCGGAGTGTCTGGTTAGTGAGTCGCACACGACAGATTGTCGGGCTCATTGTTGACCGAATTCTGTGCTCCTGCTGCCTGGGAAGGCTTTCCCCTGATATATGTATTTTTCCTCGTAGTAGGCATATTTCGATCTAATACTCGAATAAGGCCCCACGGTAATCTTCGACCTCAGATTCTCTTTATTGGCACGGAACAGATCACTGCATACCCCAGCTCCGTTCGGCACTTCCGGGAATGGAAAGTTGTGTTGTTCGATCCATATCGAGCTTCCAAAATAGGGAATCCAAATTACCCCTCATCACATACAATATTCTTCCATAGGAAATTTATGACTTGAAATTGGGTGATTTTTGTTAGAGCAACACATTCGACCCATTTACTGAAATATTCCACGGCAACTAACACATAATTCTTTCTGGCCCTTGCGGTCGGGAAATGACCAACAATATCGATGCCCCATTTGTCAGAAGGCCAGCAAATCGAAATAGAGTGAATTTGTTCGGCGGGCTGATGGATCAAATTTGAATGGATCTGACAATGGTGACATTTTTTCACATAATCCATTGAGTCGAAAATAAGAGTAGGCCAATAATATCCTGCCCTTGAGCATTTTAGAGCCATTGCTCGAGCACCACAGTGATTTCCTGCTTCGCTTTCGTGAACCTCCTTCAGGATATTATAATACTGATCTTCAAGGATACATTTCAATAAGATTCCGGAGGAGGTGCGCTTGTATAGTTGACCATCCACCAGAGTGAATAACGGAGCTCGATATTTGACTCTTCGGGCCTCATTTGCATATTCGGGTAGTTTTCCTTCTTTCATATAATTGATGAAATGATCGACCCATGAGATCTTTTGCTCGTCAATTTCCATGACATCGACACAAGGAGCGATGTTTAGATCGATGGCGGATGTATTCGATAATAGCCAGGTAATCACCCTCTCACTTTTTCCATCTGCAATTCCCGTAAATTTTGATAGCAAATCTGCCCATAGGTTTTCCTCTCTTGGGATAGGCTGAATTTCAAAATTTTTGAACTTAGATATCAGACTCTTTACTTTATGCAAATATTTGATCATATTGAACTCCTTGGCTTCGTAAACACCTTTCACCTGTCTATGAACAAGTTCGGAATTGGTTAATACAGTAAGCGATTTTACCTTCGCTTTCAGAGACATTTCCAATCCCGCAATTAAAGCTTCATACTCTGCTTCATTGTTCGTGACAACAAAGTCCAAGGTAATGGTGTAACTCTGATCTTCTCCATTTGGTCCTTGAAAATGAACTCCTGCTCCGCCTCCTTCCCTAGTCGAAGAGCCATCCACGTGCATTAGCCAGACTGGGTCATCGAACTTTTCGACCACATTTACTTCGAAAGTAGTTTCATTTTCTGAGTTCTTCGACCCGATGTATTCAACCAGGAAGTCAGCTAACACTTGGGCTTTCACCGCAACTCTTGGTTGATATTCGATCTCGAACTAACCCAGTTTGGCTGCCCACTTTATCAGCCTTCCAGAAGCTTCTGGTTTAGATAAGACCTGTCTCAAGGGTTGATTGGTTAGAACAATAATTTTATAATTTTGAAAATAAGGCCTCAATCTCTGAGCGGCCACCACTAAGGCGAGTACGAATTTCTCGATATCCATATAATTCTTTTCGGCACCCTGCAATAGTTTGCTTAAGTAGTAGACTGGTTTGTGCTCGGACTTCTCTACTTTTACCACAACTGAGCTGATAGCTTCTTCCGAAACAACTATATAGAGATATGAAGGTTCTCCATTCGAGGGCTTGGCCAACATTGGCGGTGAGGTCAAGTATGTTTTCAGATCTTCGAAAGCCTTGTCGCATTCGGCGCTCCATTCGAAATCCTTTGATTTTCGTAATAGCTTAAAGAATGGCAAGCTCTTGTCAGTGGATCGAGAAATGAATATGTTCAAGGAAATAATCTTTCCGATCAAACTCTGGACGTCTGAAAGCTTTTTCGGCGGTTGAAGATCAGTGATGGCTCGGATCTTCTCTGGGTTGGCTTCTATCCCTCGTTCGTGAACGAGATAGCCAAGGAATTTTCCTGATCGTACTCCAAAAGTGCATTTTGCCGGATTCAATTTCATTTCGTATTTTCTCAGAATTCCGAAGCATGTGTCGAGGTGCTTGATGTGATCTTCTTCCGTCATACTTTTTACGAGCATGTCGTCCACGTAAACTTCCATGATTTCACCTATCAATTCTTTAAACATCATATTAACCCACCTTTGATAGGTTGCACCTGCATTCCTCAACCCAAAAGGCATAACAATGAAGCAGTAAACTCCACGCTCAGTGATGAATGCAGTCTTATCCTGATCCCTTTCATTCATGAAAATATGATAAAATCCTTGGAAAGCATCCATCATACTAAAAAATACAAAACCTGCAGTGGAATCTACTAACATATCGATGCGGGGCAACGGGTAAGGATCCCTCGGGCATAATTTGCTCAAATCAGTGAAATCATTGCACATTCTCCATTTATTATCGACCTTATCTCCTTTAGAGACTAAGACTACGTTACATAACCATTCCGTGAATTTGATCTCCCTGATTTGACAAGCTGCCAGTAATCTATCAACCTCGGCGTTGATGATTTTATCTTTCTCGCGCCTGTGATTACGCTTCTTCTGTCTTACTGGCTTTGCCTTTGGATCGATATTCAGATAGTGGGTGATCACCCGTGGGTCGATTCCCAGAGTATCATCTGAACTCCAAGTGAAGACATCTACATTTTTTCATAAGAAATCGATAAGCATTGTTTCCATACCTTCGCTTAATTCGGTTTCGATCTTTGTAAATTTTTCAGGGGATCCCGACACTAGGACAACCCTCTTATGATCGGGGGCTTGCACGCTCATGTCCACGTTTTTTCCCCTTTTTCCTTGCAACTTTTCACAGTCGGGGATCGGTAATCTTGAAATCGATCCAGATTCTAAATCATCAACTTTTCTTTTTCTCAAAATTTCGTGCTCCACCTTTTGTTTTATGGACAGAGAAGAATTGTAGCATTCCCATGCCATGTATTGGTCATTCCTCATTTCGCCTACTCCTCCGTCAGTTGGAAATTTTACCTTTTGATGATACGTTGACACTACGGCCTTGAACGCATTCAATGCTGGCCTCCCTAATATTGCATTATAAGCGAAATGTGTTTCTACCACTAAAAACTTCACTGTTCTGGTTACACTCTTTGGTTTCTTTCCGAGAGTCGTACTTAGCAATATAGTTCCTAGTGGGACAATTTCTGAACCACGAAATCCAATCAAAGGTGTAGCGACTTGATCCAGATGCGGATGTTGGAGGTTCATCCGAGCAAGGGCCTCGGCTGAGATAATGTTTGCCGAACTTCCGTTGTCAGTCAAAACTCTTTTGACTTCATAATTAGCGATTCTCAGAGTTAGCACCATCGAGAAGTCTGGATCATCTTCATTTACATCCCAAGTGATGTCCGCTGGTCTATCCGCATCACTGAAGCTTATAACTTGATTTTCCATGGATGGAAGTTCCAAATTTATTTCTTGGCCGAGACAATCGTCTTTATCGACCTCATTGTTCTTTTCCTTGCATTCCTATTGTCTCCTCCTGCTGGTCCGCCAGCAATCATGTTTATTACCACATTCAATTGCTCATCAGCTTGATTTCGAGCTTCGCGTTGTTGAGTAGTGAACTTTTGAGGGCTCCTGGATCTATAACAATTGTTATAGTTTCCTCTCTTAACAAACTCCTTAAGCTTTCCTTGCACGATTAGCTTTTCGATCTCAACTTTCAGCTGATAACAATTTTCAGTGCTATGTCCCCGAGCCCTGTGATATCGACAATATTTGTCATAGTTCATTGCTCCAGGTCTTGCCTGAGTAATTCTTTGTGCCTCGGGGATCAAATTCCCTTCCTCCAATACGGTCAGAATTTCTTCCTTTGTGGTGTTTAATTCAGTAAAATGAATCTTCCCAGGTCGTGCAGGCTGATCGAAAATAGGAGGTGGACCATAGACATTAGATCTTTGGGCCGGCCCTGGGGCTTATAGACGTTGAGTCCTTGACATACAAACCCCCTATTCGAACCCCCTATTCCAATACTCGATCTTGCTTTTTCCGAGCTGAAGCTTTGGATTATGAGCATTTTTCAGTTTATTCATTTCTTCCTGGATCATATACTTCTCAGCGATTTCCATTATTCGCTCGAAAGATTTTGGTTGCTTTCTACATAGAGCATTTCCGAACTGCGTGTTCCTTGTTAATTCGAACATTAAAGAGGATAGATATTCGATTTGCGGAGTATCAACTTTCAGAAGTTCAATACTGAATCTCGCCAACCATTGCCTCAAAGTTTCACCATCCAACTGTTTCACAGTTCCCAAATGATTTGCTGGTAATCTAGGCTTCCTTTGGCTTGCAAATTAGTTTGTCACAAAACTGGTAACCTTCACAATTCTTTCCAATTCGGACTCCGTAATCCTTTTGTAAGTTGGTTTCTTCGCTTTTTCAGCACCCAAAGGATGACTTTACCCGACTACTGATTCCTCTAAGTCATGTACCGTCTTTGGTGGTATTCCTGATCGAATGTTGGACTTCGACGGAGCTGCACGGGGAGGGTTAGGCTCTGGTGCATTCGATATCGATCGGAGTACACTCTTTCCCTTTTGAACGTTCGAGGAAGGAATTTCCGATCTTCCATCCATCGCAGGCTGAACCACTGGAGATTGGTCGGCTCTTCCACTATTCAAAAATTCCATGCACATCGTACCTATTATAGATCTCAAGTCGGCGACAGTTGTACGTATCGGGATATCGTCCTGGGGGATGGTCGGAGGAGCTTCTGGCTGTTGAGCCGCTTGAGATAGATTATCGGGCTAATTGTTGACAGAATTCTGCATTCCAGCTACGTGAGAAGGCTCTCCTCGAATGTACGTATTTCGCCTCATAGTAGGCATTTTTCGATCTAACACCCAAATAAGGCCCCACGGTGGGCGCCAATTGATCTTACGCTGTTTCGTAGGGGATCAACATAGGAATATAAACGAGCAAGACACAAATATATGGAGGAGAAGATCAATTAAGTATATTTCGATCGTGGGTGTACAAATTACAAGTATTGAGGGTCCTATTTGAGCATTATAGGATGCTGTACAAGCTAGAAGCTAAATACATACAAGAGTGATATCTAATCTAACTCTCCAAGGTTGGCCCGAGCAGGAGCTTCGAGCTGGGAAAACCTGGGAAAGCGTGTCTGGCATCATAAATGCTTGTGGTATTTATAGTTGAGGCGGTGTGCTAGCTGAACCATTCGCAGGGGAGCACTTTTTGGCTCAAAGGCCTGGGCCTGAGGTCAGCCCAACAATAGTTTTTGATCCGGAGCCTTTGCCTGAGAGATCGGACAGGGCATACTGGGACTTGGGATTGATATCATGTCTTTGAGGTCGGGATTCACGGTCTTCGATCTCGTATAATCTATTTTCGACCGAGCATGAGTTTCTGAATGTAGAGAATCCAAATTACCCCTTATCAGATGCGATATAAGACACAGAGTTAAACAGAGCTCATAAGTCGTCAAGGAAGAGATAAACACAATATGTCAAAATTGGAAACAATTTTATTATGGAATTACATTCAGCAGTGTTACAGGATAAACTTTCCTACTACATCTGTTACAAACGACTAAGTATCATCCTACAACTATAATTAACAAAATTTTCGACTTGCTGCTACACTTCTGGATAGCGGCGCCTTAAAGATGAAGTAGCTTCCTTGATCAGAAAAGATGTATTCACTGCACCTTCGACCAAAGGGGCATACATTTTCAACAAAGGTCTTTGCTTGGTCGCCGGATAAATAAATGTTGGGATTTCGTGGGTAAAATTGTCAACTACAACGGTGCGGAATTTAAAATTTTTTTTTTATATCCACATCCCAGGCATCTTATTAGTACATATGAATAAGGTTGAATTTATTTATGCATACAAATACAAAAATAAATACAGTTTCTCGGGTCTTCTTGTCGGATCACTAGAGCACCCCAAGTGTTGTGCCTCTAGAGAAAAGTCCACACCAGCTGGATCTGCAATCACTTTAATCCTCAGGCTCAGAACTAGGAGAAAAGCAGCTCAGATTCAAGAGTTGGATTTGGATCCAACTCTAGATGTAGAATGGAAGAAGGAGAGAGGTGCTCGTCCCTTCTCCACAACCACGGCGGCGGCGGCTTGGTTGTAGAAGGTGGCGGCGGCTAGGGCTAGTGAGTGAGAGGGGGCGGCCAAGAGAGATGAGAGATTAGGGTTTTTAGTTTTTGCTTGGGTTAGGGTTTTGATTCTGCAAGACTCCCTTTTATAGGAGAGAGTCCAACCCTATCCCTAATCTCTATTCTTATCCTTATCTCTTCTTGACCTTATCTCTTTCTTTGGCCTAATGGGCCATCAGATAAGTTAGCCCATACCTCTTATTTAATTAGTCCTTTTAATTAAATAAGCCCAAGTCATTTAACTAACCACTTTAATTAATTGGCCCATTTATTTAATTAATACTTTAATTAAATAATCCAATAAATCTAATTAAAGATTTAATTTAATTTAATTAATCAGATAAAATCTAATTAATTTTCTCTCTCCAGGAATTAACCCTTTAATTCCTTATATTGATTTAACTTCTTTAAATCGTTTCGTTCTACAACTGACTATCACAGTTCCAGCTTTTGTGTATGACCCTCTAGGTTCACCATCAATTGGCCGCAGGCTCACATTTCTGTGATTTAATTAATGAGCAATTAATTATTTAATTAATCGCTCCGATCAATTAAACTACTTTCAATTGACCACTCCAGAATTAATCTACCATCAATTCAGGAGTACCCACACCTCATGGTCGATGTCTAGCCACAAGCCCATGAGGCCCAACTTCAGGTGAATTGATTTCAGTGAACCTCAAACCTCTTATAAGTACCATGTACATACGGTCCCTCTAACGACTAATTTCCCGATCGAGACCTAGGGTGTGTGAATTGGTCGGCACCTCTAATCATCTCGATTCTGTACTTTCTAATTCAGGATAATACTTCCAGTGTGACTGCTAAATCTTGAAACCCCTTTCCAAATCCGTCACTGACCATGGCCATGGATTTCTCGGAATGCATCATCTAAGAATGTACAGGAAATTCCCTCATCCATTATGATGAGTCGGTAGATCCTATATTGATGCTAACCATCCGCGTATACGACTATACGTACCCAACGTAGGCGCACAATGGACAAGCTATGTGCCCGGCTCCTAAATCAAAGTACGCACACCCGTATACCGAATTCGCCCTAGCATCTCAAGTCTAAGGACTAAATCGTACACTGTTATAAGTCTTGAGAGACATCCCACCACCGATATGCTTTTTACGCACTTCCACAATGGGTCTCTCTGTTCGGGTCGTTCGATGCGTCCGATCCCCTATCGAACCACCTAGTCATATGCACTGACATTAACAATGTCTTGTTCATGAAACAACAACAAATTCACTTTAAGTGAATCATGCATAATCGTACAAGTCTTGACGATTCATTCGATACCCCGTCTCGATATGAATCTATGACTTGGAACATTTTCGAGATCACGACCTTTGAGACTGTTTCATGATTAATCGCACCCAATACTGAAGTGAATAGTCCCGTAGTCATGAGTGATCTCAGGGTTTCAACCAATCGCTTAAATGTGTTCGCGAAAGATGAAGATGGCCATTTGTTTATATTATGAATTCTCAAAAAAATAAACAGTTCGTATTAATTGATAAATCAAAGATTCTTTCAAGATAAAATAATATTCCTATTACAAGCTATTTTGTTGGCTTGCAGGGCACTATCCTATCAATCTCCCACTTGCCCTAAAGCCAATCACAAAAGTTTCTAAGACCCATCCTTGTCAGATGCTCTTCGAACACCTTTTGCGATAATGGCTTAGTTAGTGGATCAACTATGTTATCCTTTGAGTCGACACGCTCTATTTGAATGTCTCCTCTACCTATGATCTCCCTGATCACATGGTATTTCCTCAATACGTGTTTGGACTTGTGGTGTGATCTCGGCTCCTTCGCTTGAGCAATTGCCCCATTGCTGTCGCTGTAGACAACTATGGGATTTGCAATGCTAGGTACCATATCCAACTCTTGGATGAAGTTTCTCATCCAAACACTTTCCTTCGCTGCATCTGATGCGGCGATATATTCTGCTTCAGTGGTTGAGTCTGCAGTGGTCGACTGTTTGGAGCTCTTCCAACTCACCGCTGCGCCGTTGAGGCAAAATATATATCCAGAATTGGATTTAAAATCATCCACGTCAGACTGAAAACTCGAATCAGTGAATCCTTCGAGTTTCAATTCTCCACTCCCACCGTAGACCAAGAACATATCCTTAGTCCTTCTCAGGTACTTTAGGATAGCTTTTACGGCGGTCCAGTGTTCCTCCCCTGGATTCGACTGGTAGCGGCTCGTTACACTGAGAGCGTGAGCTACGTCAGGTCTAGTACATAACATTGCATACATTATGCTGCCAATGGCAGATGCATAAGGTATGAGAGACATTCTCTTTCTTTCTTCATCACTCGTAGGGCACATTGATTTAGAAAGATAGATTCCATGTCTCATTGGAAGCAATCCTTTCTTGGATTCTTCCATACTGAATCTTTTCAGTATAGTGTTAATGTACTGGGATTGGGAGAGACCTAACATCTTCTTCGATCTATCTCTGTAGATACGTATGCCTAGTACGTAAGATGCGTCTCCCATATCCTTCATGGAGAATTGCGTGGATAACCACGCTTTCGTCTGCGTCAACGTTCTGATATCGTCTCCGATCAACAGAATGTCATCGACATATAACACAATAAATTGTACCGAACTCCCATCGAATTTCTTGTACACACATGACTCATAAACGTTCTTGATGAAGCCATACCCCTCGACTGTCTCATCAAAACGTATGTTCCAGGTTCGGGACGCCTGTTTTAGGCCATAGATTGACCTTTGAAGTTTGCAAACCTTATGCTCACTTCCTTTAGATGTAAAGCCTTTTGGCTGTTGTATATAAATTTCCTTATCAATGTCGCCATTGAGAAAGGCGGTCTTTACATCCATTTGCCATATCTCGTAGTCATGCCACGCGGCTATGGCTAATAGTATCCGAATGGATTTAGACATCGCTACTGGCGAGAAGGTTTCCTCATAGTCTATTCCAGGTCTTTGAGAATAACCTTTTGCCACAAGGCGAGCCTTATGAGTTAATACCTCTCCATTCATTCCTAGCTTGCGCTTGAAGATCCACTTGCAGCCTGCAGGGATGGTTCCCTCAGGTGGATCAACCAAAGTCCATACTTTGTTGGAATGCATGGAATCCATTTTGGATTGCATGGCCTCCTGCCACGCACCCGAGTCTATGTCTGACATAGCTTCCTCGTATGTCCTTGGATCAGTGTCCAATTGATCGTTTTCGTGAATAAAGCCATATCTTTCAGGCTCTCTACGAACTCGATCGGACCTACGAAGTACTGGTGTACTAGATGGTTCAACGGGTTCAGGATCAACTCCCACTGCTTGTGGGGATGGGTCCAATTCCTGGACTTCATCAAGTTCTACGGATATCCCGCTTCTTTTGGTGAGGAAGTCATCCTCCAAGAAGTGGGCGTTCCTGGACACAAACATCTTTTGTTCCTTAGGTTCGTAGAACAGGTATCCAATGGATTCCTTTGGATACCCCACAAATTTGCACAAACTAGATCTACTCTCTAGTTTATCTCCTTTCTTGTTTCTTACATAGGCAGGAGATTCCCATACTCGTAGATATGAGTATATGGGTGCTTTACCAAACCACTCTTGGTATGGCGTCGTCGGCACCGACTTTGAAGGTACAATGTTAAGTATCTTCGAAGCAGTTAATAGGGCTTGGCCCCAAAACGAAAAAGGAAGGTCAGCGAAACTCATCATGGAACGAACCATGTCTAACAAAGTTCTGTTCCTTCTCTCAGACACACCATTCAACTGCGGTGTTCTAGGAGGAGTTCGCTGTGAGAGAATTCCATTCTCTACAAGATAATCGAGGAATTCTTGACTTAAGTATTCACCACCTCAATCCGACCGAAGTGCCTTGATACTATGTCCAAGTTGATTCTCAACTTCCATTCGAAACTCTTTGAATTTATCAAAAGCTTCGGACTTATACTTCATCAGGTATACATACCCATAACGACTAAAGTCGTCTGTGAAGGTTATGAAGTATGAGAATCCTCCTCTCGCACTAATACTCAGTGGTCCACAAACATCAGTATGGATTAGATCCAAGGTTTGTTTGGTTCGCTCCGGTTTCCCAGTAAAAGGCGCTTTGGTCATTTTTCCCTTGAGACAGGATTCGCAAGTTGGGAGATCATCTAGGTTCTTTATTTCAAGAGCCCTAGAGGAGACCAACTTTTGAATTCTACTCTTGGAAATATGTCCAAGCCTAGCGTGCCAAAGTTGTGGATTGTTTTCATCTTGTTTTCTTTTCTTTGATTGAATGTGCATGACATTAGAATTAGCAGGTTCTAAGGAATAAAGACCATCTATCAAAGTACCACAAGCATAAGTAAAACAACCTTTTATTATGCTAAACTTTCCATTAGAAATGGAAAAACAAAAACCATCATTGTCCAAAAGAGGAATAGAAATAATGTTTTTGATAATTGTTGGTACGTACAAACAGTCTTTCAAAACCAAAGAAAAATTTCCTAGGACTAATTCAACATCTCCTATGGCCTCTGCCGCAACCCTAGCTCCGTTTCCAAAGCGCAGGATTCTATCCCCAGGTTTAAGAGGCCTTACTGCTCCCATCACCTGCAAATCATTGCAGATATGAGAACCGGCTGCGGTGTCTAACACCCATGATGCACAGTTAATAGAAATATTAACTTCAATAAAGAAAATACCTTTGACCACCTCTTTCAGGTAGTCTGGGCAGTTCCTTTTCCAGTGCCCTGCTTTCTTGCAGTGGAAACATTCATCTTCTGGCCTTTTTCTTTTCTTCTCGACAACCTTCTTGGTTGTTTTAGAAGAGATTACTTTCTTCTTCTTTTTCTTGCCCTTCTTAGGCTTTGCAGCCTTGGGTTGCTCAGCAATCATGACAGACTTCTTCCTTTTCAAGGTTGATTCTGCCGTGACCAATAAATTGGTCAGTTCGTGTAGAGCGAGCTCTCTATCTTCCATATTGAAGTTTATCACGAACTGATCAAATGAGCGCGGCAGAGTATGGAGGAGAAGGTCAGTGGAGAGATCAGCGTGCAGGTCTACCTCCAAGTTCTCCAGTTTTTCAACCAGATTGATGAAGCGTAAACAGTGATCTTTCACACTTGAACCCTCAGCCATTCTCAGATTGAATAATTCTTTTGTAGTCTTGAACCTTTCGGTCCTAGACTTCTCTCCAAATAACTCTCGGAGATGAAGAATTATGTCAGCAGCATGCAACATCCTTGCATGCTGTTTCTGCAGCTCATTGGTCATTGATGCCAGCATGAGGCAACGAACCTGAATATCATCATCGACCCACCTTTGATGGGTAGCTCGTTCCACTTTCGAAACCCCTTCCGGAAGTGCACCAGGCATGGGTGCATCGAGAATGTAACTCCTTTTCTCAGAGTCGAGGACTATCCTCAGATTTCTAAGCCAGTCGACAAAATTTGATCCGTTCAGTTTGTTAGTGTCAAGGATGATAGCTAATGGATTCTTAGACATTTTTGCAGATTTGATCTACAAAAGTAAATGATAACGTTCAGCTGACTGATCTATATTAATACTTATAATTAACGATGTTGGACTTGTTATCGAAAAAGTTCTCCCACTATTTTCTCGAAACAATTACCCCTTCAATTGTTCGGGAAATCTAATCTCCTAGTAGGTCTTGACGTCCCAGCAGACATTAATTGCACCCACGACTCGTGGCCATACAATTAACTCCCCAGGTAGGTATACTTTTACCAATTGTGTTCCTCCACAACCTTCAAGCTATTTTGCCTCGGTCTTCGCACTTATCTAGCACTGCTACATCATAAGTGTTACTAATCGTTAAGTCTAACCCATCAATCATGATGAGCAACTGGCCCGGTCGTGAAGTCCCCGTAACTAGTTATCGGTCGATAATCACATCCCGACCAGTCCTCACCCTTGTCGAGTTTAGTTAAAAACAGGAATCAAGGAATTTCGTGTATTGTCCCTTTCTTCGCCTAGGGTGCCAGACTCTGGATCACCTTCAACGATAAGTAGACAACATACACTAGTCCCTATTGATGGAAGGCTTGGATCTTTAAAACATCATTTTAAATGTACCCAATATGACTTAATATTATTTTCAAGAGGGGTTTTTCGGGTTTAAGAGTTTGAGGTAACTCTCCTCGAGATCTCACCGTTCCAGTTATGCATTATCTTTTATTTACGATCTAAATATAACTAGCGCGCATCACCATACAAGCTCAGATATAAATACGTAAATAAACACATACACACCTAGCATGCATGCTACCACAGTATGTTTTCGATCGGGAGCCTCCTATGCGGACCACCATCGAGCCAAAGACGATGGTCCTATTGGTCAATCTATTAGGTTTCAAAGAGACCTACTCTATTACACATTTTACCATGCATACATGGCCTTTAGTCTTCTTGGGCTCCCACCTTGCTTGTAACGGGCCTCCATTCTAAACTAATAAAACAGTAAAGCCCTATCTATTACAATGGCTCAAAATGGCCCAAAACTTAAGGCTCGCAGGCCCAATAAAACCAATAAGATGATAAATAACCAATCACATCTACCCTAAGGGTCAAGGCTCGGCGGATCGAAAACCACGTAAACAATTTCACGTAGAGCAAGAAACAAGCAAAACCTAATTTCTTATTTCTTATCCCATTTTAAAACTTAAGATTCTAGTTTTAAAACCCCTTCTAAAACAATCTCTAACATCATTTTAAACCCCTTTAAAATGACCCTTTGATTCTCACTTTAAGTCTCTACTAATTATGATAAAATTGACTTTCCGGATTTACTAAACCCTTTTAGTGCACAAAACAGTTTCTGTTTTTCAAGTTTGAAAAATTGCAGTTCGGCCCCTGAATTTTCAAAAATTACACTTTGACCCCTCAACTTTTGGAAATTACAAATTAGCCCCAAAATTTCCAGAATATGCAAATTGGACCAGAAAGCAGAAAATTAACAAAATTTCCAGAAACTTTTGTTTATTGCAAAACAGACCCCAGATTTACGGAAATAGCAAAAACACCCCTAAACTTTCGTAAATTGCAAAATGGTCCAGATTTTGAAAAAATTCCAGAATTTACAATTTGGTCCAGAATTGCATAAAAACAAAATTTTAATTTCTGTCCAGATTTATAAAAAATCGTAATTTGCAAATTAGCCCTCCAATTTTCGAAAATTAAAATTTAGGCCCAAAAACCGAAAAGTGCAAAAATCCGAACACTCAATTTATCATAACAAGTAAGAATCAAATATCAGAACACAACAAATACATATAATCACATAATTTGATGCGTTCATGCCTTTTTCATATGTACATAATAACTTAGGCTCTGATACACCACTGTTGGGATTTCGTGGGTATAATTGTCAACTACAACGGTGCGGAATTTAAATTTTTTTTTTTTTTTTATATCCACATCCCAGGCATCTTATTAATACATATGAATAAGGTTGAATTTATTTATGCATACAAATACAAAAATAAATACAGTGGTAAAATTTCGATGTTACCTCACCACAGGCAAGGTGGTGGTTTCTCCGGTCTTCTTGTCGGATCACTAGAGCACCCCAAGTGTTCTGCCTCTAGAGAAAAGTCCACACCAGCTGGATCTGCAATCACTTTAATCCTCAGGTTCAGAACTAGGAGAAAAGCAGCTCAGATTCAAGAGTTGGATTTGGATCCAACTCTAGATGTAGAATGGAAGAAGGAGAGAGGTGCTCGTCCCTTCTCCACAACCACGGCGGCGGTGGCTTGGTTGTAGAAGGTGGCGGCGGCTAGGGCTTGTGAGGGAGAGGGGGCGGCCAAGAGAGATGAGAGATTAGGGTTTTTAGTTTTTGCTTGGGTTAGGGTTTTGATTCTGCAAGACTCCCTTTTATAGGAGAGAGTCCAACCCTATCCCTAATCTCTATTCTTATCCTTATCTCTTCTTGACCTTATCTCTTTCTTTGGCCTAATGGGCCATCAGATAAGTTAGCCCATACCTCTTATTTAATTAGTCCTTTTAATTAAATAAGCCCAAGTCATTTAACTAACCACTTTAATTAAATGGCCCATTTATTTAATTAATACTTTAATTAAATAATCCAATAAATCTAATTAAAGATTTAATTTAATTTAATTAATCAGATAAAATCTAATTAATTTTCTCTCTCCAGGAATTAACCCTTTAATTCCTTATATTGATTTAACTTCTTTAAATCGTTTCGTTCTACAACTGACTATCACAGTTCCAGCTTTTGTGTGTGACCCTCTAGGTTCACCATCAATTGGCCGCAGGCTCACATTTCTGTGATTTAATTAATGTGCAATTAATTATTTAATTAATCGCTCCGATCAATTAAACTTCTTTCAATTGACCACTCCAGAATTGATCTACCATCAATTCAGGAGTACCCACACCTCATGGTCGATGTCTAGCCACAAGCCCATGAGGCCCAACTTCAGGTGAATTGATTTCAGTGAACCTCAAACCTCTTATAAGTACCATGTACATACGGTCCCTCTAACGACTAATTTCCCGATCGAGACCTAGGGTGTGTGAATTGGTCGGCACCTCTAATCATCTCGATTCTGTACTTTCTAATTCAGGATAATACTTCCAGTGTGACTGCTAAATCTGGAAACCCCTTTCCAAATCCGTCACTGACCATGGCCATGGATTTCTCGGAATGCATCATCTAAGAATGTACAGGAAATTCCCTCATCCATTACGATGAGTCGATAGATCCTATATTGATGCTAACCATCCGCGTATACGACTATACGTACCCAACGTAGGCGCACAATGGACAAGCTATGTGCCCGGCTCCTAAATCAAAGTACGCACACCCGTATACCGAATTCGCCCTAGCATCTCAAGTCTAAGGACTAAATCGTACACTGTTATAAGTCTTGAGAGACATCCCACCACCGATATGCTTTTTACGCATTTCCACAATGGGTCTCTCTGTTCGGGTCGTTCGATGCGTCCGATCCCCTATCGAACCACCTAGTCATATGCACTGACATTAACAATGTCTTGTTCATGAAACAACAACAAATTCACTTTAAGTGAATCATGCATAATCGTACAAGTCTTGACGATTCATTCGATACCCCGTCTCGATATGAATCTATGACTTGGAACATTTTCGAGATCACGACCTTTGAGACTGTTTCATGATTAATCACACCCAATACTGAAGTGAATAGTCCCGTAGTAATGAGTGATCTCAGGGTTTCAACCAATCGCTTAAATGTGTTCGCGAAAGATGAAGATCGCCATTTGTTTATATTATGAATTCTCAATAAAATAAACAGTTCGTATTAATTGATAAATCAAAGATTCTTTCAAGATAAAATAATGTTCCTATTACAAGCTATTTTGTTGGCTTGCAGGGCACTATCCTATCAATAAAATGCTTTCAAACTTCACCCCTCTCACATACGGTAAATGTCATAATCAAACGGAATACAGAAGAAGAGTACTGTTGGCCCTTTTGATGAATTGACCAGCTTTTCGTTAAAACTGGTTTAGACACAATGGATCCCCCGGAGAAGGACGGATCCTCCATTTTTCCAATTCCACCCAAACCAAAGTAGATAAGAGAAACCGGACAATTAAAACGCCACTTGGATCGACAAAAATCTCATGATTTGTTATTTCTGTAGAAACAATTAATGTGTATGAAGCAATTTTAGATAAGTTATGCGGCCTCTGCATATTTATAAGCATAGAAAACATTGCAACGAAGGGACAGACGAAACGTCGCCTATTACAAGTGATTTCTCGAACTCCAAGAAAGACTCATGTCTAATCGATGGCAATAACTTACTTATTTCCGACCTACGATGCTAGTCGATATGGAGCAAGCACTTTGACATAACTGAAGCAATTTACACAAAGTCCAGCAAGATAACCTTTTATAGAGCTTTGTGCTTGAACATCTTACTGGCTAACAGATAAAACATTGCTTAACAGTAAATTGGTTAGTATCCCTTCAGTTCAAATTCAAATTATGTCTACTCGATCGAGTAATTCAAAGTGCTTCTCGACAAAGATTGAAGACAACAAAAATATATTTACACCAAAATAAGGAGTTTTATGCTAAGGAAATAATATTCCTTAACAAGTATGCAATATGTCTCCTCCTACTACTTCTAAAAAAAAAAAGAGAGAGAGAGAGAGAGAGAGAGAGAGAGAGAGAGAAAAGGCTAGCTAAAGCATTAGGGCTGGTCGGAACTATTAGGCCTAGTCAAAGAAGCACTTTTCCTCGGAGTCGGAGTCTCCAAAAATGCCACCAGCTCTTCTTGACGCTTCTGGTAACCTTGATCATAGCCTTCATCAAAAGCGCCTTGACGAGACTGCTCCAGAATGTCGTTCAGTCGAACAAGGTCATCCCTCTCCCTGTGAAGAGCCAAATTCTCATCACGCAACTTCTGGATGTCGTTAGTTAAAAGCTCATTCTGAAGAGAGAGACCAGAAGTTTTAGCCGCCTCCATATCCAACCGGTTCCTCAAGTTCTCCTTGCTAAACTAAATCTCATCGTTCTGGGCACCTAACTGCAAGGCAAAGTACTTCCCCTGGAGAAATAAAAGATGTGATCAATAAGCAATTTGAGCAATAGAAAAACAATAAAAAAATAAAAAATAAATAATCACCTGCTCGAAAAACTTAACAAGGGACTGAACGAGGTGAAGGTTGGAAACATCCTCGTATTTCTTCAACTCACCCGACAGAATAGTACTAAGACCTAAGTTCCACGACAATGCACCAGGTTCACATGAACCTGGCAAAACAGAATTGAGTGGAATTCTATCGTGGTGAGGAGATTCAGACTTTGTGATGTCACAGATTTGCTCCTTCACACATCGTTCATCCAACAGAAGGGGGAAACCCTCGCGCTGGGACTCACAAGAACTTCCTTCCCCGATTCAGAATACGTAATTACCCGACCGGACCCGTGCTCGGTTCTACCTTGGGAAAAAGTACCGACTCCAGCAGAAATAGTTGTTGTAGTGGTATCAGTAAACAGAAAACCTGGAAAACTTTGGGAAACAGACTGGACCCTGGGATTATCCGAACAAGGATCTAAAAACGAGCCACTACTGACCGGCCCAACAGTGTTGACTGTTTGATTCTGACCAATAACAAGATCAGCAGTATGATTATTAGCAGTTGTGTTGATTTGAGCATATTCATGAAGTTCATGCTCGGAAGTGAAAACGGAAGTCGAAATAGGAATATCAGCAGATTGCTCCTCATAAGACATATCTCCAAAATCAACCTGACCCGGAGAAGGTCTTCTCTGAAGATCATCGGGAGAGGAAGGGTTCCGTTGAGAAGAACTTGAATGAGTGATTATATTGGTCTCACCACTCACTCTACTCGGAGAGACAGTAGACGCCTGGGCTCCCGAGCTGGCAGATGCTCGGGATTCGGGAGGACCAGAGGAAGGCCCCTCAGTGCGGGACCTTTTAGATCTAATGTTTCTCTGATGGTCGCGCAAATAACGCTTGGACGTGTTGCCGAAAAGACTACTCATTATCGGAAAGTCAAGGAAATAATTGGAATATCGAGGAAAGTTATCGACCTACTAAGGAGAATATTTTATCTAAGTAGGGACGCGCAGTAAAATAACGAAGAACTTTTTACCTCATGTATTTATACTAAGGAAAAAGACGCGACGGACCCTGTGAAGAAGCGCGAAATAAATTATCTAGCCAATGAACAGTTGCACATAATTTGAAGGCATGCACATAATAAATATAAAGAAAATCAAGACTTATGTCTGAACTTGTGAGATTAACGAGAAAGTTAAATCATAAAGACGGAATATGAATCGTCTCAGAACAAAGGTTAATACAATAAAATTATAAGTCACATTGTGACGATTCCCATTCCTAAATACTACTGCTCGCCCTCGCCTTGGATTTGCTGGTCGCCCTTGCCAATGTTCTGTTCATCGCCCTCGCCTTCGACTCGCTGGTCGCCTTCAGCCTGATCCTCTTTACTAGCGTTATTCAGTGGTTCAGGGTTCCCCTCCTCACTTTCCTGGTCGCTCAAATCATTTTCCTGCTTAGGATCAGTGTCAGGAGGTGGTACCGGCTAAGGCACTCCAAAATTCCTTTACCAAATGCGCAAAAGGGAGATGCTCGCAATTCACAGTATGAACATCAGAAGAGCTATAATTCTGACCATGACGATTGAGGCTAACATGGATAGCCCTAAAACACTCCTTTCGACGGTCCTCGATTAAACCCTCAGCAACCATTTGATGAACGGCTTTCTTAAAAGTACTTTCCAAAAAAAAGGCTGAAAGAGTAATTTAAATTGTCTGTTCTTACTCTAACATAAGAAAGTGAAGCCTTCTCCAACTTCTCCAACGAATATCTCACAAGCAACAACTGAACATCCTGCGTAAAAAACAGAAGAAAGGATAATTCGTGTAGCCTTATATGCGGCATTCTCCTTCTCTTCATTGACCAAAGAATCACGATCAGAATAACCTGTAGCTCTCTTCCCTGCAAGATGATCCTCAATCATCTCGACTAGCGTAGGTTGGAGATGCGGCTCACCCAGCAACGAAAGGTCCTCACCAGAGCGGTTATAGACCTGTTTCTTTCTATTCGCCAAAAGACCAGATGAATTGGGTATCGACCACATACGACCACCGCGAATGCCAAGGGAAGATCTGAGTTGCAGGGGAGGATAACCTTGTCGGGTCATAGTAGAAACCGGAATCTGAGAGGAAGAAGGTTCATCATGAATTCCTCGAGAAAGTGCTGGAGTCTCTTCTCTGTTATTATCAGAGTCAAGACCTTGATCTAATTTTCTCTTTCGAGAAACCCGTTGTTCTATAGGATGATTCTCTGCCACCTTTGTAGATTTGGACAGAACCATCTTACCTTTCTTGGAACGTCCGGAATTTTCAACCATAGAAGCTACAGGAGAAACGAAAGTTAGATACGTATAATGATTAGTTGAAGAAGGGAAAGATATAAAATAAACATTGAACAGACTTACCAAGTGATTGAGAAGAACTGGAAGTAGGAATGTATGAGAACTTAGGCCCGCTTTGTGAAGAAGGGCCTCCCCTATAAGGACTGAACATTGATATTTGTCCTAATGCATTTCCTTCATGTTATTCAGAAGGATGGGATCGTCGGGAATGAGTTGACCTTCAACAGATCGACCACCAAAGGTCCACTTGGAATAATGGTCACACCTGAAAGGTTCTCTTTACCCATCTGCTAAAGTCCTAAGTGTCGGAGGACGAACAAAGAAAAAATAGAATCTCCAGTCGGAATTACTGGATACGGGTGAATCAAAAATAGAAAGATCAGATCGTTGGCTTGTAAAAAAGTAGCCATGATAAGGATCCTCGAAAAATGATTCTCAATAAATACGATATTTGGGTGAATTATCGATTGAGAAATTTACTGCTAGGAGACAGAGGACGGAAAGTAAAAAATATGGGCGAAACCAGGAGCGCATATATATATATACGGAGCTAAAATGACGCTCTTATCGTATCGCGACTATTCATATTCCCGCCATTAAACGAAGAACTGCCCCCTCGAAACAGGATAACGATGCAGCTCAGGAACAACATAACGACTATCTATGAAATGTTGCACTCTTTTCCTTATTATGGATTTTTTCCCATAAGGTTTTTTCCATGTAAGGTTTTTAATGAGGCACAATTCATAGAAAAGTCAGTCGAACAAGGCTCAATACTTCTACGAGCTTCTATTACAAATCCGCTCGAAGAAGTGAGGGAGTACTGATGGGGGCTATTTTATACCCCATATGATACTCGGATCGACTCAGAGATATTAGATCGACTCTACCATACTGCCCAATTCGCTATCACCATTCGACCTGATCAAAGACGACTCTCCTCAGCGACCATGCAGCGATCCGAACTCGAGAAGGACAAATACCTAGAGTCCTAGTAGGATTATGTTTCCTTGTATAGCTAGGGTTTATGTAATATAAATACCTAGTTAAACATTGTATTACGGAGATACAACAATAGAGCTTACGCCTTTGTACATATACAATCTGAGATAAATTCTAATACAAGAGCTTTTGCTATACTATTTGATCTTTATAATATTCATCCTCTAATCTCGTTACGTATTGTTCTTCTTTGAGATTGATCCATCCGGAGTAAAGTAACTAAGCCCAATAATCATAAGAAACCTAACCCTAAACAAATATCATTGATTTAATCTAACCACGCGAAAAACGGTTAAATCAATTCATGAGTACGACTATCTTATATGTCATAAAATATGGTCGAAGCTTCCTAGCAACAACCAGCAAAGCTAAAGCAAACTTTTCTATCTCTATGTAATTCTTTTCAGCACCTTGTAACAATTTACTTAGGCAATAAACAAGCTTATGTTCTGACCCCTCCATCTTTACTAATACCGAGCTTATTGCTGCCTCGGAGATGGATATGTATATGTATAATGGTTGTCCTTCAGTCGGTTTGGCTAATAACAGCAAGGAAGTCAGCTATTCTTTTAATTGATTAAAAGCCTAATCACACTCTTCAGTCCACATAAAGTTCTTTTCTTTTCTTAGGGTTTGAAAGAATGGCAAACTTCTGCCTGCTGACTTGGATATGAACCTGTTCAGTGCCACTATCTTTACGACTAAGCTTTGTACTTGAGAGATTGTTCTAGGTGGTTTCATTTCAGTTATGGCCTTGATCTTTTCGGGGTTTGCTTCGATTCCCCGTTGATGAACCATATATCCCACGAATTTTCCCGACTTGACTCCGAAAGTGCATTTAGCGGGGTTCAGTTTCATACAGTATTTTCTCAAAATCCTAAAGCAACGGTCCAGGTGTTTGACGTTTCAGCTTCGTTCATGCTTTTTACCAGCATGTCGTCTACGTAAACTTCCATTATTTCTCCAATTAACTCCGTAAACATTAAGTTAACTAGTCTTTGGTAAGTCGCCCCTGCGTTTCTCAATCCGAAGGGCAGTACAATGAAGCAATACACCCATTGCTCTGTGATAAAGGCGGTCTTTTCCTGGTCTTGTTCATTCATATAGATTTGGTAAAATCCTTGGAAGGCATCCATCATGCTAAAAATAGTGACTGTTGAGTTGACCAATAGGTCGATTCTTGGGAGTGGGTAAGGATCCCGTGGACATAACTTGTTGAGGTTGGTAAAATCGTTGCATATTCTCCATTTATTGTCATTTTTATCCCCCTTTGCTACTAAGACTACGTTGCACAACCATTCTGAAAAATGTCTTTCCCGAATTTGTTTTGCCTTCAGCAATCTCTCAACCTCGGCTTTGATTATTTTATCTTTTGTAGGCCCATGGTTCCGCTTCTTTTGTCTTGCTGATTTTGCCATTGGATCTATCTTTAAGGAGTGAGTAGTGATTCTTGGGTCGATGCCCTCTATGTCATCAGTACTCCATGCAAAGACATCAATATTATCTCTGAGGAAATTTACTAGTATAATTTCTCCTTCCGGACTGAGTTTAGTCCCTATCCTGGTCGTTTTTAATGGGTCACCTTGCACAAGCATGATATCCTTGTGTTCGGGTGGCTTAATGGTTTAATCGACTGTCTCTTTCCCCTTCCGATCTATTCTGTCCATACTGGGGATCTCGATTTCAGTCCTCATGACGTCATCCTCGAGTTTCCATTTAGCTGGAGTAAAAGATTTCGATCTATTCCCCATTGCCAGGGAGGTGTTATAGCAATCCCATGCCATGCAATGATCGTTTACAATTTCACCTATGCCGGAAGCGGTTAGAAATTTTATCTTCTGATGGTATGTAGATACTACGACTCAAAAGAGATTGAGCGCCGGTCGTCCTAGTATCGCGTTGTATGCAAACGGCGTTTCTACGACCAGGAACTTTATCATCTTTACAGCTCGCTCTGGTCGTTTTCCTAAAGAAACGCTCAGATTCACGGTCCCAGCATGGACTATTTCTGATCCTCCAAATCCTATTAACGGAGTTGCTACTTTTTGTAGCGTTATTTCTCCCAAATTCATCTGTGTTAGAACCTCTCTTGAAATAATGTTTGTCGAGCTGCCGTTATCGATTAATATTCTTTTCACATTGTAATTCGCTATTTCAAGGGATACAACCATTGGAAAGTCGGGATTGTCTTCCTTCGTATCCCAAATGATGTTACGTGGCACCTCACTTTCATTAAAAATAATGGGCTGTTCCTTTGGAGTTTTACTTTCAACAGTCTATATTTCCCTCGGGATTCCAAAGCATCCTTCTATTGACCTGGCAGTTCTTCGGTGGCCATTATGACTATCTCCCCCTGCTGGCCCCCCAGAGATCGTATGTATAGTCCCGTTGAGTTCGTCGTTATTCATCTCTTGGGGGGTACCATTGTTAGGGGTTCCCCTCGGCGGGGTTCTTCTCCGATTATGAATTCGGGGGCTCCTTGTAATATTCCTTTTTTCCATTTCGTTCAAGGTAATTATCCAATTTTCCTTCTTCAATCAGTCTTTTGATTTCTTGCTTCAGATGGAAATAGTCCTCGGTTCGATGTCTATGAGCCCGATGATATCGACAATATAAGTTGTAGTTTCGAGCTCCTGGCTTGGCTTGTGTAATTCTCTTTGCTGGTGGAATCCAATTGTTTCTTTCGAGTACCACTAAGATTTCTTCTACAGGGACAGTCTGTTTGGGGTATTCCACATGGTCCACCCGATTTCTTTGAGGTAGTTCAGCCGATCTTGGTCTGGCATAGACATTAGGACTTTTGTCCCGATCGTTTCGATTATAATCCGATGTTTGGAAAACGTTCCCTTTCCTAAAGGACCGATCATAATCTGTTGGCCTCGATATAGGTGCCTTATCCTGTTGTCTTAGGCCGGAGGTCGAACCCTTGCTCCTGTTTTTATCTTTAAATGAGTTCATCTCATCTTGAGTATATATTTCGATGCTAAGGTCATTATATCAGCGAATGTCCTTGGTTGTTTTCGACTTAACGCATTTCCAAATTGCTTGTTTTTTGTGAGGTCGAATAGAATGGAGATTATGTAATCGATATTTGGTGAATCGATCTTATGTAGCTCCACATTGAATCTCGCCAACCAGTTTCTCAAGGATTCCCCTTCTTGCTGACTAATGGTTCCCAGGTAACTCATAGGGAGCTTTTATCTCCTCTGGCTGGCAAATTGTTGAGTCAGTTTGTTGCATAGCTCACGAAAACTGAATATGGAGTTGGTAGGTTGTTTTCCAAACCAATCCAATGCCAATCCTTGGAACGTCGTGACCATCAACTTGGCTGTATATTCGGCAGAATGCGCGTGTAGATTCATTATGTTCGTAAAACTGAATATGTAGTCATCCGGGTCAGTCGTTCCGTCATAGCATGGTAGTTGTCCAGGAACTTGCCCTGATGACTGCGCTTCCTTGATTTCCCTACAGAAAGGGGAGCATGCAGCTAGGTATTCCTGGACTTCTGTGCTTCTTGCCCATGGATGCTGGACAGTCATTAATCGTTGTTCTAGACGTTCTTGTACCATCCTTTCAATGTCTCTTTCCGATATACGGACGGTCTTTGGTTGATTAGGGGTAGGATCGATGAGATCGTCGTCGATAGGAATTATAGTATTTTCTTTCGACCCTTGATGCACAGGATGGGCATGGAGTTTTGTCAGGTTCGTTCTCCTTCGAACTTGGTTGTCAGCAGGTTTTGCATTGCTCCTTTGTGGAGAAGCTAGAGATTGCTGGTCGGTCCCGGGACTATCGGCCTGTTCCGATACATGATCGACCTGCTTTTGAGCTCTCCTGCCTTGTTGCGCTTGAGTTGCCCTTAGGTCTCTGGGCTCCTGTTGGGGAATGTCTGGCCCCCTGGACATAGGGAGTTAACCAATAGCGCGATATGTCTTAGTTTTTCTTCCCTTTTTGACAACGGGATGGGAATCGTGGCAACCCTAGGACCCGGAGGTGCTGGATCAACTGCAGCATCCTGCTGTCCCGGTGGGAGTTGGTCGCTAGCCTGCTGGCGTTCGTGATGGTGCGATGTACGATTGTCTTCTTGCTGATTATCGACCTCGTTGCCGATCGGTTCATTGTTTGTCATATCGTTTGGCAAACCGTCCGATGGCACTTGTTGGTGTGTTGTGTTGCTCCTAGTCTCATTGCGTGCGTTCTTCCTTGGGCGACCCATATGTCTATCGAATAATTAACTCAGCCCCACGGTGGGCGGCAACTGATTTAACCGATTTTCGTATGATCCAATTAAATCAATGATCTTATTGTAGGGATGAATTATCAATAGATATAGGGCTTAGTTACTTTATTCCGGATGGATCGATCACAAAGATAAACAAAACGTAACGAGATTAGAGTATTAAGAAACAATGAATATGTATAGCAAAAGCTCTTGTATTATATTAATCTCATATTACAAGTATGTATGCGTATTATGATACTATTGTGCCTGTGCCCTAATATAATATCTAATCAAGATATTTATATGTGATAATCCCTAGCTGTACAAGGAAACATAATCCAACTAGGACTCGGGGTATTGTATTTCTCGGATTCGGAGATTAGCTTGGTCGCTAATGATCGCCAGGTGAGATCGGATTGACCAGTATCGATGACCGAGCTCCTAGATCGGCCCGACCCATATTCTCTGATTGTTCCAAATATTATAAGGGGTATAAAATAGCCCCCATCAAAATCATATTATTTTCTTGAGCAAATGATTGAACAACTACAATTGCTATAAAGAGAAAAATATTAATAATTTTTTGGTCATTCTACTGAAAACAAAATACTAGTGATGGTTTAAGGTAATATATTTTGCTTCGTATTTCGATTTCATTTATAGTGTTATATTGGATCATCAAGGACAAAAATGGATATTAAGATCCAACAAGTATGCATGATAATTTGAAATAAATGAGGAATTATATTCGTATAATAGTTTGTCAATATTGTACGGTTGAAATTCAATTGTCTAAAATTTTCAGTTGAAATTCAATAAGGTATGTACTATAATGTCAAATAAATGAGGAATCAATATTTAATCTTATTGCTATAATAGTTTGACTAAATCAGGAAATTTGCATAGGTACCCCTTGACTATTACCCTTAATATAGGAACTCGCCCTCTTGTTTTAAATAATACAAAGACACCCCTGTTACTATCTCAAAAAGTACAAATGTCTATTTTCTAAAATTTAGTTGTGGTTTTGGTTCCTCTCATCAAGACGAGTTCATAGACACCAATCTTGTCAAATTTAATTGATTACCGAGTTTGAAATTTTGGATTTAGGGGTTCTTTGCGAACCAAACATTGAACAACGATTTCTCTCAAATTGCTCTATGAAATTTGACAAGGTTGTACGACTTCACAGACACAACCTCCAAATTTTATCTAGTAATTTGGGAGAAATCTTTGTCAAAGATTGATTTGCGAAAAACCCTAGATCCGAAATTTCATACTTGATCGCCAGTTTTCGGTGGTTGTTTGACAAACATAAGTTGAGAACTTTTTCCTCTGATCAAGACGAGTTCAGAGACACCAACCTTATCAAATTTCTTTGAATAATTTGAGAGAAATCGTTGTTCAAAGTCTGGTTCGCGAAGAATCCAAAATCCAAAATTTCATACTCGAATGCAATTTCTCCAAAATTACTCAATGAAATTTGACAAGGTTGGTGTCTATGAACTCGTTTTGATGACAGAAAAAAGCCACTACTTAATTTTGCCAAATATACAAATTTTGTATGAACAGTTTGGTTTGGGTTATATTATAGAATTCAGTTTGGTTTGGGTTAATCATTATCTGGTGACTTTCAATTACATCATACATTCACAATCAATTGCATCATACATTCACATTGAAATGTAATTAACTCTAAAGCATCCCTTTCTTATTTGACTATCTTGTTGGTCAAGTGGTTGGCAAATGCAGTATTGAAGTCATCATCTTCTGTAATTGTGGCCTCGGCACTTTCAAATGCAGTCTTGAAGTCAACATACTAGTGTCTCAGCTATTCATTCAGCAACTTTACTAGGTTTGTCTATCAATCTGTTGACCAGTCTGTTCATCAGAAAATATAAGTGTCATTGTCTTAGCTATTCATTCAGCAACTATACTAGGTTTGTCCATCCATCTATTAATTAGTCTGTTAATCAGAAATTACAAGATTATCATTAAGTAGCCTAATCTGGAGAGCTTGCCCCTCGACCTTCGCGGTCTCTGAATCCAAGCGAAGCTTCAGGTTCTCTTTATTGAACCATAATTCATCACTTTGAACACCCAGTTGAAGAGCATAATATTTTCCCTGAAAAAGAGAAAACTCGTATGTAACAAGTAATCCAAGGTAATACAAGAATAAACTCAGAAAGATAGATATCTGCTCAAATAGTTTGACAAGGGACTGAACGAGGCAAACGTTGGAAGTACCCTCATGCTTTTTCAACTCACCGGGCAAAATGGTACTGAGATCCAAATCCCAAGACAAAGCATCAGGTTCACAAGAATCAGACACCTGACTGTTAAGAGGAATCTTGTCATGACGAGGAATTTCAGACTCCGTTATATCCATAACTTGTTCAAGGATACAACGATCGTCCAACATACGCTGGGATTCCCTCTCATTGGGACTTACGGAAGTTTCTTTCCCCGAGTAAGAGATAACGGTCCGTCGACCGGACCTTGGTCCAGCCCGACCTCCGGAGGAACCACCGGTTTCGAAAGAAGTAGCCATAACAGTAGTATCACTAAGTAAAAAGTCAGGAAAACCCTGAGTTGCAGACTGTGACAAAGATGGATCCGAGAGGGGACCGCCGCTACCCGTTCCTACGGCAGCATCCTTTTGACTTCCAATAATAACTAATTCAGTAGTAGTAGAGGAAAGATTTGGGTTGTCAAGAGTATACTCTGGGAAACTGTGCTCGGTGGAAGGGACAGTAGTAGAAACAGGAATGTTCAAGAAATGCTCTATATTGGACAGATCTCCAAAATCAACCCGACCAGGGGAAGATCTCCTCTCGAACTCAGTTGAGACAATAGGATTTTGTTGAGAGAGCTCCGAGCTAATATTCGGATCGGATGTACGCTCGGAAGGGACGACAGGAGTCTGAGTCCCCGACCTTATAATGTTTTGGAATCGAGGAGGATCCACCGAGGGCCCCTCATTACGTGATCTCTTAAGTTTAGGGTTTCTGATATTATCACGTAGAGAACGCTTTGAGGTGTTACCGAAGAGATTACTCATACTCGGAAATCAAAAAATAATGTTAACTATCGATAAAGCTTATCGACCTCCCTTGAGAGAATATTCTATCGGAATTGAGCAGTGCGGTAAATAGCGAGTAAACTTTTTACCGTATGTATTTATACTGAAAGAAAAGACGCGGCAGACCCTAAGGACGGGCGCGAAACCGAAAGCATGGCCAATGGGTGACCGCACGAATTCGAAAAGACATAAAGCATAATGATTACGCCTGAATTAATGATATATGTCTAAATTATCATAATTAATGGAGAAGCTGAGACATCACGCATGAAGAATATCAATCGTCTTATTCAAAAGTAAAGTAATATTACAAGTTAAGCAGTAATAATCAAAAACTCATTTTTCGCCACTATCCAAAATCCTTTGGTCGCTCCCTAGCACGACTTGATCGCTGGCCGGAACATCCTGATCGCCAGTCGTTACTCCCTCATCATCGACATTATTCATAACTTCAGGATTCTTTTTCTCACTCTCTTGATCAACGAAATTATTGTCAACTTGGGGATTGATGTCTGAAGAAGGAATTGACAAAGGTTCTCCAAACTCCTTGACCAGATGTGCCAATGGAAAATGTTGGTATTTAACTTTAGGTAGATCAGATGAAGAATACTCCTCACCATAACGATTGAGGCTAACATGCGTGGCCCTGAAGTACTCCCTCCGACGATCTTCAATCAACCCCATAGCGACCATCTGATGGATCGCCTTCTTAAAAGTGCTCTCAAGGAGCGGACCTACTTTCTGATACACTAAAGCGGTATGAACCGGAGAACTAAGGAAATCGCGGATCACCTTCTCGTCAGAATTCCTACAATATCGATCAGTAAGTCCACTAAGAGGAAGATCCTTTTCATACTCGTCCAAGGAAGTCTGAAGACTAGCGACCTGCGACTCCAGCTCACTGATCCGAGTAGTGCTTTGAACTTGACAATCTTCCAGCTCCTTGGCCAACTGTTTGACCTGCTCTTCAGCGCGAGAAGTCTCTAGAATATTGTTCAAAACTTCGGGATCATCAGTTCCCATAACTTGAGGATTAGTGGTTGAAGGTGGTAGAGACGAAGACGTAGAAGGACCGGCCTCTGAAGCATGTGTTTTCTGAAGCAATGCCTTATTCCTTTCCTCAAGAAATTCGCACTGTTGATTCCAAAAAGCAACCTCATAAGCGTATGACGCCAGACAAGTATTGGTCTGTGGAATAAAAAAGAATGAATAAACGGATAGGAAACACATTTAAGAAAGTTGAAAAGAAACATACGTGATGGTAAATACCTTCTCAACGTAAAGAGAAGCTTTCTGTAACTTCTCCAAGGGATCCTTGTGGAGCAACTTGTTGATGTCACGTGTGAAAACACTAGAAAGAAGGATACGGGTAGCCTTATCAACTGCATTATCGTTCTCGTCATGGATCAAAGAATCTTTCTCGGAATAACCGGCCACCTTCTTTCCCTGTAAATGATCTTCGATCATCTCAACGACAGTAGGCTTCGAGTGTTGTTCATCAAGCAAAGAGAGGTCCTCACCGGGGCGACCATAGTATTGCTTTCTCCTTTTAACTGGCGGGTCGGTAGGATGAGGCATCGACCAGCTGCGAAAACCACGGATACCAAGGGAAGTTCTAAGCTTGAGAGGAGGGTAACCCTGTCCCGTCCTCGGATGATCCGGAGTATGTGAAGGCGAAGGTTGCAGAAGAGTCTCTTGAGAAGAATCTGGAGATTCCACTCTGTCCTCAGAATCATGGCCTAAATCCAATTTTCTCTTTTTTGACATTCTTTGCTCGATTGGGTGGTTCTCCACTATTTTGGTGGATTTTGACAGAACCATCTTCTCTTTTGAAGAGTGCCGCGAATTCTCTACCATGGAAACTAGAGAAAACAAACTCCCGACAAATAAACTACTCAAAGAAAACATAAAGCAAATACAATAAAAAGATATAACGCTTACTAAGCGACTGTGAGGAAGAAGAGATGGAAAAGGTGTGAGGGCTCATGCCCGCTTTACGAAGAAAGGCCTCTCCAATAAGAAGGGCACATTGGTACTTGTCAGCGCGCATCTCCACTATCTCGTTCACTAACTTGGGATCATCAGGAATGAAGTGGCCCGTAACAGAGCGACCACTGGAGACCCACTTGGAATCATGGTCCCACGAGAAAGGCTTGGTGGAACCATCTGCTAAGACAAGATGCGAAGAGGGACGAACAAAGAAAAAGTGAGATTTCCAAGCAGGATTGCTTGAAACGGAGGAATCAAAGATAGGCGACTAGACTTCTGACTAGCAAAAAAGTACCCGTGATTGGAAGAACTAGAAATGTTGAAACGGAATAACTGGGTAAAATTACGAAGAGAAGGTTGAAACCCTTTCGCAATCATCAGGACAGAAAACACAAACGACAAATGCTATAGAATTGGCAGACAGCGGAAGACGGAGACCATGATTGAAATGGGCAGTATAAAAAGCCCGACAACCATCGGGCGGAGAAGTAACACTGTCAGAAGGAGACGGAAGAATAATCTCTGAACCCTCCGGGAAATATTTGGTATAATTATCCAAGACCTCATGAAAGGTCTCATCGGTATACACACATGAAAGGTTCTCGATCGGATCAGAGACTTGGGGAATGGCACCCTTGCCTTTCTTAGCCTTGGCGGTGACCTCGGCGTCAGAAATGATCCACACTTTAAAAGTGTCTTTGTCAGGAATAATTATCTCAGATACGCCTATCTGTACTGATGGAGGGCTAGGAGAAGCTCCCGCATCGATAACAAAAGTGACTTGTTCAACTGAAGAAGAGGAGGGATTCTTCGAAATAGAGGCCATGTTATTTAAATCCTCGGAAATAAATGATCAATGAATACGATATACTGGAGAAATTATCGAGTAAAAAAATTACTGCGAAAAAATGGGAGGTGGAGAGTAAAAAATGGTCAAAACAACGATCACCTATTTATATAGAAGGCCGAAAAGACGCTTAAAATCTTTGTGACTAATCATATTCCCGCCAACCAATGAAGAAAGACCGCCTCCTCGAAATGAAACAACGTTACGGCTCAGAAATAATAAAACGACTATCTATGAAATGTAGCACTCTTTTCCTTGCTTAGGATTTTTTCCCACTGGGCTTTTTCCAAGTAAGGTTTTTAACGAGGCGCAATTCATAGAATAAACTATCGTGTAAGACCTTCTACTTCTACAAGCATCTACTACACACACGCTTGAAGAAGTGAGGGAGTACTGATTGGGGCTGTTTTACACCCCATATAATACTCGGATCGACTCGAAGATCTCAGATCGGTTCGAGCGTATAAGCTCATTCGGGATCATCCATCGATCCGATCAGAGACGATTCTCCTTGGCGAAGCAGACTACAATCCGGACTCAAGAAGGATAGATATGCCGAGTCCTAATAGAATTATGTTTACTTGAATATCTAGGATTGATAACATATAAATACCTAGTTAAACATTGTATCAAGACGACTACGATTCAGAACTTACGCCTACCTACTCTGGCTAATTGATAATAAATCTATAGAAAAGTTTTTGCTATACTATATTCAATACTCATTTGTCTTGTGTTCTTATTTGCTCTTTACATATTGTTCTTTCTTGAAATCGATCCATCCGGAATAAATTAACTAGGCCCCAAATACATATAATCTAAACCTTGTGAACCTCAAATATTGATTTAATCAAACACGACGAAAAACGTTTAAATCAGTTGGCGCCCACCGAGGGGTTGCGTTAATTATTCGATAGACATATGGCTCGCCCAAGGAAGAACGCTCGTAACGAGGCAAGAAGTAACACGACGCATCCACATATCACGTCTGATGACTTATAGGATGGTACGAATAATAACGTTCCAACCACCAACGATGAGAATAACCAAAGAACTAGCGATCAACCACTCAATCAGCAGGAGCATCAAAGGATCCATGCTCAAAACTCCCAAGGACAACAAGAGACTGCCGCTAACTTAATACCGGAAGCTCACGTGGCTCCATCAATCCCAGTTCCTCTTCCAGAAACACAGGAGAAGCTGCGACAGATCGCTATGTTATTTAATTCACTATGCCCGGGGGAACTACTGGTCCCCGAGCAGGTTCTTAGAAACCCTAGAACTACTAGGGCAAATCCTGTTCAAAGAACTCATAGGCAGGTCGATCAAATCTCGCAACAAGCAGATAGCCCTATGAGCGAACATCGATCGTTGCACAGTCTGCAAAAGAGCAACACAAAGCTAACCGATGAGCGAATCCGGAGAAAAACAGATCGGACGAGACCCCAACCTTCCCGCCGAGGATCGAAGGAACATACCATAATACCCATGGAGGATGATGTCGCTGATGAAATACTTAATCGACAAAGAGCAGTCCGCATCTCGGAATGGGAAATTGAGAAGATGGTACAAGAACGTCTAGAGCAACGTCTTCGGACCATTCAAAATCCGTGGGCCAGAAACACGGAGCTCCAAGAAAGCCTAGCAGCATGCTCCCCCTTTTGTAGGGAAATAAAAGAAGCTCAATCATCCGGCCAGGTCCCCGGACGACTACCAAGATTTGATGGAACCACCGATCCCGATGATTACATTTTCAGCTTCACCAATATTATGAATCTATATGCTCACTCGGCGGAATACACCACCAAGCTAATGGTTACCACATTTGAAGGACTAGCTTTGGATTGGTTCGCAAAACAACCCACCAACTCTATCTTCAGTTTTCGTGAATTATGCAATAAATTGACACAGCTATTTGCTAGCCAAAAGAGACAGAAACTGCCGATGAGCTACCTAGGAACCATCCATCAACAAGAGGGAGAATCTTTGCGAAGTTGGTTGGCATGATTTAATGTGGAATTACTAAAAATCGATTCACCAAACATCGATTACATAATCTCCATACTATTCGATCTTACCAAAAATAGGCAGTTCGGGAATGCACTCAGCAGAAAACAACCGAGAACCTTTGCTGATATTATGACATTGGCATCGAAATACATGACTCAAGAAGAGATGAACTCTTTTAAAGACAAGAATAGGAACAAGACTGTCGCCGCAGGATCAAGGCGGCAAGATAAAGCTCCTGCCTTACGACCTACGGATTATGATCGATCCTTCAAAAGAGGAAATGTCTTTCAACGACTAGAATACAATCGGAACGATCGGGATAAGAGACCTAATATCTATCCTAGATCAAGGTCAGTAGAACCGGCTGACAATAATCGAATAAATCAGGTAGAATACCCAGGACTGACTGTTCCTATTGAGGAAATTCTTGTGGTATTGGAAAGGAACAACTGGATTCTGCCGGCAAAAAGAATCGCACAACCTAGGCCTGGCGCGCGAAACTACAATTTATATTATAGATATCATCGCGCCCATGGACACCGAACTGAAGACTATTTTCACCTAAAACAGGAAATCGAGAGACTAATCGAACAAGGCAAGTTGGACGATTATCTAGAGCAGAACAACCGCAAGAGCAGGAGTCCTAGAAACAATAACCAGAGAAGGACCCCGAGAAGAAGGTCCCCTAATAATGGTCCACCACAAGAATTAAACGATGATCAAATTAATGGCACAATCCATACCATCTCAGGCGGACCGACCGGAGGAGACAGTCGTAATGCTCGCCGCAGAACCGCTAGGTCTTTGTTAAGAAATGTAATATATCCCAAAGAAATATGGACGCTGGAAGTACCAAGAAAATTCGTTTAGGATACGAAGGAAGACAACCCTGACTTCCCGATGGTGGTATCACTCGAGATAGCAAACTATAACGTTAAGAGGATCCTAATCGACAACGGAAGCTCAGCGAACATTATATCTAAAGAGGTCTTAACGCAGATGAATTTGGGAAAAGTGACATTCCAAAAGGTAGCCACTCTTTAGGTTGGTTTTGGAGGCTCCAAAACAGTCCCCTATGGGACAATAAATTTAAGTGTATCGCTGGGAAAAAAACCACAACGCGCAGTGAAACTAATAAAATTCCTGGTAGTCGAGACTCCCTTTGCGTACAATGCGATATTAGGACGACCTGCACTCAACCTATTCCGAGCAGTTGTGTTGACGTACCATCAGAAAATAAAGTTTCCGACAGATATGGGGATCGGAGAAATAATAAATGATCACTGTATGGCATGGGATTGTTACAATACATCTTTAACACTGGGGAACCGTTCCAAATCATTTACCCCTGCTAAAAGGAAGCTCGAGAGCGATATCGAAAGAGCTGAAGTCGAAATCCCCAACACTGACAGGATAGATAAGAAAGGAAAGGATCCAGTCGATTTAACCATTAAACCGGCAGAACATAAAGATAATTATGCTGGTACGAGGAGACCCTTCGAAAACGACTAGAATTGGGA
Source organism: Penstemon barbatus (assembly GCA_003313485.2). Taxonomy (NCBI): domain Eukaryota; kingdom Viridiplantae; phylum Streptophyta; class Magnoliopsida; order Lamiales; family Plantaginaceae; genus Penstemon; species Penstemon barbatus. The sequence continues at coordinate 66,541,448 of CM064883.1, read as the reverse complement.
CCGAACTCAGCTCGGAAGGGGAAGTATTGCTAGTAAACTTTCTCAGGAAGAACGTCGACATATTCGCCTGGAGTGCGAACGATATCGAGGGCATCGACCCGAGAGTAATTACTCATTCACTAAAAATCGATCCAATGGCGAAACCAGCACGACAAAAGAAGAGGAATCACGGACCAATAAAAGACAAGATAATAAAAGTAGAAGTCGAAAGGTTGCTCAAAGCAAAACAAATTCGGGAAATACACTTCTCGGAATGGCTATGCAATGTTGTGCTAGTGGCAAAAGGAGATAAAAGGGACAATAAATGAAGGATGTGCAACGATTTCACCGACCTTAATAAGCTATGTCCATGTGACCCCTATCCTCTCCCTAGAATCGACTTGGTGGTCGACTCCACTGCAGGTTTTGCTATCTTCAGCCTGATGGACGCCTTCCAAGGATTCTACCAAATTTATATGGATGAGCGAGACCAGGAGAAAACTGCTTTTATAACGGAGCAGGGGGTGTATTGCTTTATTGTTATGCCATTCGGCATGAGGAACGCTGGTGCCACTTACCAGAGATTGGTTAACCTAATGTTTAGGGAGCTGATCGGAGAAATAATGGAAGTCTACGTGGATGATATGCTCGTTAAAAGCATGAATGAAGCCGACCACGTAAAATATCTCGATCGATGTTTTCAGATATTGCGAAAATACCGAATGAAGCTAAACCCCGCAAAATGTACCTTTAGGGTGAGATCTGGAAAGTTTCTAGGATACATGGTCCACCAAAGAGGAATTGAAGCAAATGCTACAGAAAAGTACAGCAGAAAAAGGACTGTAGCAGGGAGCCGTTCTGAATTTGGGCTAAGGCTATGGATTTGAAGTGTAATTTCCTTCAACGGTTATATTTTCAAATCCAAGTATAAATAGAGCTGAATTTCAACGAGCGAGATACAACACACACATTCTGAGATTTTGCATTCGAAGCATAAATTTTTCTAAGTCTCAAGAAGCTCGAACAGCTCACTCGTCTGGTGAAGTCATTTGTTGACAGAAGCCAAGTTGAAGCAAAAAGAAAACATCTTCTGAGTGAATTTGTATTAGCTGAGTGTTGTGCGAAGTTTAAATCCGTCTTTGTGAGTGATTTAACTTTAGAGGATAGGTTTTCTGAGTAATTTCCTATTGCGAGCTTACAGCCTTTTCATTTGTTATTTAGGTGTGAGTGGAGAAATATTGTAAACTTTGTGTTTATAGTATAACCCAGAATCTAAGTGATCTAGAAGAGTGGACTAAAGGATTTTTATCCATAACACCACTATAAAAATTCTTTGTGTTATTCTTGCATTTAAGTTTTCTTGCATATTTCAAAATTGCATAAGTAAACACTTTGAATTGCTTTAAAGATTTTAAACGAGTTTTTAAAACTGGGGATAAAATCTTTAAAAGACTTAGTCTACTTGTGAAAAACACTTTCAAATTATCCGCTGCAAGTATACTCTTGTAAAACTGATTTTTGCTGAAATCAGCTAAGTCATTATAAGAAGAGTGGTCACTCTGCTGTTCAAGATTTGTTCACGATCAGCATAGTCAGCTTACTGTTCTTCATAAGCTTAGTCTGCTGACAGAAGACTGAAAAGTTTTTAAGTCTAAAAATTTTCAGAGGTCTATTCACCCCCCCCCCCCCTCTAGAGCTCATCTGACCACTTGGGACCAACAAGTGGTATCAGAGCAGGTGGTTCATTAGAATCAGCTGCCTGATCAACGAGCTTGATCCAAGTGTTTTTCAAAGATTTTCCAAACTTTTCAAAAGAGCATCTTTTTGAAAAACAAAAACTTTTTGAAAAATGGATTGTATCAGCCATGTTCCCCACATTGCTGGTATGTCATTTGAAGACTGGAAAATCAGGATGGAGATTTTTCTAGCCGCTTATAATGATAACATGTACATATGTATCATTAAAGGTCCATTCAGATTCACCAAGACGATAAAGATCAATGAAGTTGATACCGTGCTGGAAAAAGACCTTCATGAGATGACTCCAGAAGAAATAAAGTTATTTAATCTGGATAAAGTCGGAAGATTTATCATGACTAAAGCCCTGGATAATGATCGGTTTGACAAGGTCAAACATTGCAAAACTGCAAAGGAGATGTGGGACAAAGTTCGTGATATGAGCGAAGGCAATGATGCTATAAAAGAGCATCAGCTTACTGTTGCTTTGGAGAAACTGGATAACTTCAAGATGAAGTCTGGAGAGACCATTGATTAGATGGATACCAGGTTCACCAGAACACTCAATGAAGTTCTAAAGTTGGGAAAAACCTTTACTGACAAAGAAATCACAGTCAGAGTACTAAATGCTTTATCTCCTAAGTTCAACATGAAGGTGACATCGATGGAAGAATCAAGAAATTTGGGAAAGATCTCTCTCACAGAGCTGTTCTCCGTACTCAAGGCATTCGAGTATAAACTGCCTAGAATGGGAATTGAAGAAACCTCAACTTCAGGACCCACATCTGCCTTAGTTGCTGCTGAAAATCCAAGAAGACCAGCACATAGAAGTAAAGAAGTGGACTCATCTGATGAAGCCACATTACTCAACAAAAAGGAGTACACAGCTGGAGATGTAGCATTGCTGATGAACAATTTCAAGAAGTTCTACAAAAGAAAAATGAAGAACAAATACAACAATGCTTCTACTTCTAAACCTAACTCTTCTTCTCAAGATAAAGATGATTATAAAGCCAAACTAATGTGTTATAACTGCAGGAAATTGGGACATTTCATCAGAGACTGTCCATATCCAAAAGCAGAGAAATACACTGAAGAAGAGAAGAGAATCATAAAAGAAAGAAAGCATCAGAGAGGCAAGGCAATGATGGCTGAAGCAGAAAAGCTGACTGCTGTCTACTCATCTGATTCGGACTCAGACACGTCTGATGAAGAGTCTTCTGATGAAGAGAACCCTGCTCTCATCTGTCTGATGGCCAAGGAATCTGATGACTCTGAGGATGAGGTAACTCCTCTTGATAATGAATTATTTAATTCATTTGAACAAATGATGCTTAACAATACTGGTATTGCTGAAGCATATAAAAAGCTTAAGGAAGAGATGATATTGCTAAAAGAGCAAAACAGTTCACTGAAACTCACAGCTGAAAAGCCAAGAGAATCAGCTGAATATAAACTGCTTGAGCAAGAACATGAATCTCAGAAAGCTAAATGTGAAGTTTATAAGGGTAAAATCATGGAACTTGAAAAAGTTATCGAGTCTCATGAAAAATCATCTGTTGCATCCACTCATATGTCTAGTAAACAGAAGATGCCTTTAGAACAGGATAAGTTAGAATTGAATCATACTGAAAAATTTATATCTGCTGACAATAGTAAGGTCATTCTGTATGTTCAAACTACTAAACCTGCTTCACCTGAGAAAGTGTTAAAGGAGAAGAAATCTCCTAAGGCTAAAAAGACCAAAGAGCCTAGTGTAGGTAAACAGACTAGTAAGACCAAACAGCAGAGTCCTAAGAAGTCTGCTGATAAAGCTAAATTGAATCAGACTAGTTGTAAAACTAAGTCGTCTGTTAATGAGCAAACAACTAGTAAACCAAAGAAGCATAAGAATAAGAAAAGTCAAAATGCTTGATATGGAAATGAGTCTTATTATGTGCAACCTGCTACATATCCTCCTATGTATCATGTACCTCAATTTCCAACTTACTATGCACCATATCCTGCTCATCCAATGCATGCATACCCTGCTTATCATGCATCTTACCCTGCTTATGAACATTTTCCTTATCATACTGATCATCAACCTGACTTATCTGCTGAATATGATAATGATAAAACTGTTCATTCTCCTGTCAAAACTCAGAAGCCTAAGAAGCCTAAGACATCAACATCTTGGGTTGTCAAAGGTGGAACTAATCCTCCAGGATCCTCTCAATAAGGGTACCTAAAGCAATTTTATTTTTGATTTGTAGGTTAGGATTAGGAGTAGGAGTAAAGTAGAGAATATTTGGTACTTGGACAGTGGTTGTTCAAGGCACATGTGTGGAAGCATACATGAGCTGACTGATGATGTTGCTGTGGATGGTCCAAAGGTTACTTTTGGAGACAGCAAAGAAGGCAAGATTGTAGCTAAAGGAAGGATAATCAAAGGAAACATAGAGATATCTGACGTCTCATATGTTAAAGGCCTAAAGTACAACCTGCTGAGCATAAGTCAATTTTGTGACAAAGGATATTCAGTCATCTTCTCAACAGATAAGTGCTATGTTGAACAGATTGGTACAAAGAAGGTAATTTTATCTGGAAGACGACAAGGAAATGTCTACATAGTCGACTGGAATTCTGCTGACAAGAATTCAAGTGTTTGTTTGGTGGCATCAACACCAAGTGAAGTTAGCTGGCTATGGCACAAAATGATGAATCATTTAAACATCAAGACCATAAACAGATTGATAAAGAATGATCTGGTAGAAGGGATTCCAAAAACAGTCATGAGCAAAGATAAGCTCTGTGACGCATGTCAGAAAGGGAAACAAATCAAGTCATCGTTCAAAAGCAAGAAGCACCAATCTTCTGAAAGAATCTTGGAGCTGCTACACATGGACTTATTTGGACCCATAGATCCAATCAGCAATGGTGGAAAGAAATACTGCATAGCTGTTGTGGATGACTATTCAAGATATACTTGGGTGATATTCATGAAGAAGAAAAGTGAAACCAAGGAACATCTTACTAATCTGATGGAACTGATCCAGAATGAGAAAAGCACAAAGATATTGAAGATCAGATCAGATAAAGGGACAGAGTTCACAAACTCTACTGTTGAAGAGTATTGTAATATCAAAGGAATACATCATGAGTATTCAGCTGCTAGAACCCCTCAACAGAACGGTGTTGCTGAAAGGACAAACAGAACACTGAAGGAAGCTGCCAGAACCATGATAGCTGAAGCTAAGCTGCCATAAAGATTTTGGGCAGAAGCAACAAATACAGTCTGCTTTACCCAGAACAGATGCATGATCAACAAAAATCAGAACAAGACTCCATATGAAGTTTGGAACAACAGGAAACCAAACATTCATTACTTTAAAATTTTTGGTTGTAAATGCTTTGTATTAAATAATGGGAAAAATCACCTTACTGCATTTGCAGAAAAGGCTGATGAAGCTGTTTTTGTAGGATACTCTACTGTTAGTAAGGCTTATAGAGTTTTTAACAAAAGAACATTACTAGTAGAAGAATCCATTCATGTAGTATTTGATGAACCAAGTCAATCTTCTGAAAAGAATCAAAGTACTAATCAAGATCTGTCTATTGATTTACAGAAGTTGAATGTTGGAAATAATGAAGAATATGTTCCAATCATACTACCTGATCTCAACCCAGCTGATAACTCAAGTGCTGTTCAAAATCACAGTGTTGATTGTCTAACAGACGAGTTGCAAACAACTGACAGACCAGAGACTGTTCATCAGACAAATGTTCAACAGACTACTACTGGAACTCCAACAGTAGTGTTGTAAGATCAAAATAGAGGACAACATCCAGACCTGCAACCTGATCTTAGATGGCTCAAGAATCACCCTCCAGAGTTGGTGATTGGTGATCCTTTGGATAGAGTAAAGACAAGAAGGGCTGCTGCACAAGATGCTATGTTTGCCAGTTTTCTCTCTCAAATAGAGCCTAAACAAATTGAAGAAGCTCTCAGTGATTCCTTCTGGATTGAAGCTATGCAAGAAGAGTTGAATCAATTTGAAAGGAACGAAGTATGGTACTTAGTTCCAAGACAAAGTCATCAAAGAGTAATTGGCACTAAATGGGTTTTCAGAAATAAGATGAATGAAGATGGTATTGTTACCAGAAATAAAGCAAGATTAGTGGCCAAGGGTTATTGTCAAGAAGAAGGAATTGACTTTGATGAAACATTTGCACCAGTAACAAGACTTGAAGCAATCAGACTGTTTCTGGCCTATGCTGCTTACATGAACTTCACTGTCTATAAGATGGATGTGAAGTCTGCATTTCTCAATGGAGAATTGCATGAAGAAGTGTATGTTGAACAACCGCCTGGATTTGAAGCTTATCAACAAGAAGACAAGGTGTATCGTCTAAAGAAAGCCCTCTATGGACTGAAACAGGCTCCAAGAGCATGGTATGATACCCTATATGATTTTCTTTTAATTAAAGGATTTCGTAAAGGTAAGGTAGACAAGACCTTGTTCACAATTGAATGGGAGAATCATATATTAATTGTGCAAATATATGTAGACGATATTATTTTTGGTTCAACTAACCAACAGATATGTGACAAGTTCTCCAAGCTGATGCAAAACAAGTTTGAAATGAGCATGATGGGTGAACTCAATTATTTTCTTGGTTTGCAAGTTAGACAGTTGCCTGATGGAATATTCATCAACCAAGCAAAATACACAAGAGATCTGTTCAAGAAATTTGGTATGGAAACTAGCTCAACTGCTACTGTTCCAATGTCTACTAGTCTTCGTTTGGATAAAGATGAAGATGGCAAATCAGTGGACATAACCAAATACAGAGGCATTATTGGGTCACTGTTATATCTAACAGCAAGCAAACCTGATATCATGTACTCAGTTGGGGTTTGTGCGAGATTTCAATCAAATCCTAAGGAATCTCATCTCTTAGCTGCCAAGAGAATACTGAAATATATTAAGGGCACTCAAGAATTGGGATTATGGTATCCTAGAGAATCTGGATTTGAGCTTATTGGATATTCAGATTCAGACCTTGCTGGCTGCAAAATTGATAGAAAGAGCACAACAGGTGCTTGTCAATTTTTGGGCAGTCGTCTGATCTCATGGATGAGTAAGAAACAGACTGCAGTATCCATATCTACTGCTGAAGCTGAATATATAGCTGCTGGAGCATGCTGTGCACATATACTTTGGTTGAAGCATCAACTAGAAGATTACAATATCAAGATCAGTGGAATTCCAATCTACTGTGACAATACAAGTGCAATCTCACTTATTCAGAACACTACAAGTCATTCAAGGACTAAACATATTGAGATAGCATCACTTCATTAGAGATCATGTGGAGAAAGGAAATGTTATAATTGAGTATGTTCATACAGACAATCAGATAGTTGACATTTTCACTAAACCTCTAAGTGAAGTAAGGTTTTCAACTCTTAGAGCTGAACTAGGACTATTAAATTTGGATGCATAAGCTGAGGGAGAACTTATCAGAAGACTGAAGTTCATCAGCACAGTCATCCATTATCATATTCAAGAATTAACTCTCAACAGACTAGTTAACTTATGAATTCTTAAAGACAGGGGGAACATGTAAGACTAGCGGTACTTCTGTTCTAAAGATGAAATTGGTTAATGACAGTTAGTTGAAGTTATGTTATTAGAAGATGTGTTCTTAATTCTTGAAGATTGAAGATCAAATTATCTTGCTGGATTGACAAACAGCAGATGAAGATTACTAGCTATTGGCTTTCTCTAGTAATATCAGATAACAGATCACTCGTCTGTCAGATAAGTTAAACTCTACTCATCTGATACTTTATATAAGCATGGTCATATATCACATCTTTTGAACACGCTTTTATAAGTAACAGATAAGTGTCGATTGAGTTTCCCGCCCATCTGACATTAAAATAATAAATTTGAAGTCCGCAATTCTCACCCGCACGATTTAAAACTGTCAGATCAATCTTACGGTTCATGTTAATCACGATAACCAAAACCTAAGGAAACGTATAAAATCCAATCTGAACAGATCAGTCGTCTTACGCACACATAATTCTCAAAATTCTCTAACTCTCCTAGCTACCTGTTTTCTAGCTCTCTGTTTTCTACAGATTTTCATCACTTAATATAAAAAATGGCTATTGTTGAGGGAAGATATCTTAGCTATGACAAATTCTTCGCAACCGGTACTGATTTGATGAGGGAAATTTTGAAGAAAATTAAGGAAGCATCACTGGTACCCGTCTTAGAAGCTCATGAGGAACAAGTGTATCTGGACGATGTAGAACACTTCTACAAGACCAGAGAATTCAACGTTGAAAGGACAACCATGACTCCTACTATTGGGGGAAAGAAGATTTGCATATATGCTGTCGTTTTAAGTGAAATATACGGGCTGACAAATGAGGGAGGAGATGTAACAAACCTGGGTTCTGAAAAAGAGGAAGAATTTTGGCTAGTTTGCGCCAAGGAGGGAGAGGAATTAACTGGGTCTCTGATGAAAACTCAATTGAAAGATGAGTATCAGAGATTTGTTGATATAATTACGAAGGTACTGGACTGCAGTACAAGTTCTTTGGATGGTTTGCCTAGAATAAGGTATTACACCATGATTTGCATCTACTATGGACTGAAAGTTAACTGGGCAGCTCGTGTATATGATCTGCTGAGTGACAAGAAGACAAACTATGGGATTTTGCTAAGTCATATGTTTATAAGTTTGGGATGTCCAATGGGAAGTGGTAAGGCTGTCCATGGTGGCAAGGAATTCAAACTGTATGAGCCAGTTAGAAGTGTGGGTACTTCTAAGAGAAAGGCTCCTGCCAAGAATACTAAGGCACCTACCAAGAAGAGCAAGAAGGCTGGTCAGACCAGTAGGTCTGCTGATCAAACAGTAAGCACTACTGTTGAAGCTGGATCAGCTCAGCCTGAGGTTGTGATTCCTGAAAAAGTAATTGATGACTTCACTGAAGAAATTGAGCAGATGGAGACTGGATCATCTCCTGAAAGGACAAAATCTGAAGAAGCTGTTCCTATTCAACCTGCAAAGAGAATGAGGACAAGGAGCACTGCAAAAGGACCTCCTCAATCTAAACCTTCAAGAACAATTTCCAAGTCAAGGGCAAAGAGAAAAGTCACATTCTCTGAAGAATCAACTGAAACAGTGAGGGAGACACCATCATCAGCAGAGAGACCGATCATCATTGAAGAACCTGATGATGAGTCTGCTGGAGACTCAACTGTTGGAGTGTCTGCTGAAGTTAGAGAAGAACAGCAGACTGGCACAGCACACAAAGGGGATGCACTCCTTCTGCACCCTGCTCCTGTTGCTGCTACTCCAATACAAACTGTGGAAAGTCATGAAGCAAAGAAGCTAAGGACTGGTAAGATTGTGATTCCTTACCTCACTGCTGCTGAAAAGAAGAAATTAGAAGAGGCAGAGAGACAAAGGAAGGCCGCAGAAAAGGCTGAAGAGGATCGCCTAAAGGCCCTTGAGCTCAAAAGACTGGAAGAAGAAGCCAGTAAAATGACTCAAGCACAAAGAGATGTTGTTGAAGCAGCAGAGTTGGCTGCTGCTATTGAAGCAAGTGCTAAGGACTCTCATGGTCCAAAGCATGTTGGTGGCATTGTGATTGGCGAACAAAGAGATCCAACCAAACCTAATCCAGTCATGCCTACCCCAGCAATACAACCTAAGAGAAGAGCAGAGGTAAAATTGGCACTGGAGATTGTCAGAGATGACCCTGCTGCTTTTGATGAGTTTATTGCAAGGTTGGATGCTGAAAATGAAAAGATCACTCGTCTGACGGTGTTTAATAAAGAAAAGATTCGATATAACAGATGGAGGGACTATAGTCTGACAAAGAGCAAGGATCAAATTGCAAATTGGAAAGCCTTTGCTGATGAAGAAGCCTGGGTTTTGAAGTGGCTTGAGACAGGTTCTCTGACTCAAGCTTTGGACTCAGAGTTTTTCCTGGATAAACTAAGACTGAGGATCAGTCATGTTGAAAAGGCTGAAGCAAAGAAGTTGTATGATTCAGTTCCTGAGGAGTATGCTGAAAATGAAGATCTTAAGGAACGATCAATCAAGCTGGCAGTTTCCCAAACAATGGAAACTTGGGCCAAAAGGACTAGGAAGATGAAGGGACAGCCAAGCTCTATGATCCCTCTTCCAAGTCTAAAACAGATTGTTTATGGATCTAACATTAGACCATATGAAGAGCTACCTGAGGATCCAATCTCCCCGTTTGTTCCAATTGATGATTTGACATGGATCACTCATAGGTCTACTATTGATAATGCAGGTTTAATGCGTACTGTTGCCAATGTTAAGAAGATCCAAGCACCACCTGCTGATCAGATTAAGGAGAAAGAAGGCACTTCTGATCCTGCTGATAAAATCAAGGAAAAAGAAGCTACTTCTGACCCTGCTGATCAAATTAAAGAAAAAGAAGATACATCTGAACCAACTGATCAAACAAAGGAGAAGGAAAGCACTCCAAATCCAGCTGATCAGATCAAGGAAAAGGAGAATACTTCTGAACAAGATGATCAGACAAAGGAGAAGGAAAACACTCCTAGTCAGGCTGATGAGACCAAGGAAAAAGAAACTGCTCCTGGTCCAGCAGATCAGATTACTGAAGAAGCAACTCTTGCTTTACCTCCTATTCCAACTGAAGTTACTTCTACTTCTCAGCCATCTCTGTTGTACTCAATTCAACAGATAATTTCAAATTCTATGAAGGGATTAGAAGAAAAGATAACTGCTAATCTGTTGACTGCTCTAAGTCAACCAACCCAGAAAGCTGCTCCTGTTCCTACTTCGCTGATAAAAGACACTGCTCATAATTTGGAAACTATTGTTGGGTTTTATGGGTATAATTGTCAACTACAACAGTGCGGAATTTAAAATTTTTGTTTATACACCAAATCCCAGGGTTTCTTATTAGCACATATGAATAAAGGTTGAATTTATTTCAGCATGCATATACTAAAATAAATAAATGGTAAAAAGTGTTTTACCTCACCACAGGCAAGGTGGTGGTTTTCCTCCGGTCTTCAATTGTTCACTAGAGCACCCCAAGTGTTGTGCCTCTAGAGAAAGTCCACACCAGATGGATTTGAGTGACTTCGCGAAATCCCCAGGCTCAGAACTAGGATTAAGGAATTGTCTCGTCAGGAATTGGATTCAGATCCAGGAAGAAAACTTGGAGAAAATTTTCACAGGCTGGGGCGATTTCAGAGAGTTCCGAACTGGGAGAGAAATCGGTTTTTTCTTTTCAATTAGTTGGCTGAAAATTTTCAGCCTCTTCTCCCTATTTAATGGGGTTGTTAGTTTGTTGAGATTTTCTTGCTATCTTGAAGAGATTATGATATATCTCTTATATTTAGAAGAGTCCTTCTAGATATAAGATATATCTCTTTGCATATCTTTCTTTATCTCCTAAGGAAACAAGATATGCTATATCTCTTCACAAGATATGCCATATCTTTTCACAAGAAAAATCTTTCCTAACTAACCTCATTAAAATCGGCCATGATTGTTTTTCAATATTAGATTAATGAATTTCCTTTAGCATGTAGTGACCATGTTAAATAAGATTAAATAACCATCGGCCCATATGCTATCATTAATCCAAAATTAATTCAATCAATATTCTCTTTCAATTGTGTGTAATCGACCATGAATAGGAAACCAATCCTTATCATAATTTGGCCCATGTAGTTCAATTAATTAATCAACTATTAATTAACTTCCCTTCATCATAATTTTCGGCCCATGTACTTTAATTAATTAATCCACTATTAATTAATTAATCCTTTCCAATTAACACTTTAATTGAGGATTTAATCAATTAGAAATTCCAATTGATTCATTAATTAGTTACTCCTAATTAATGATTCTCCACTTAGAATTAATACTTTAATTCTTGATTAATTAATTAGTTACTTCTAATTAATTATTCTTCTTCATGAATTAATACTTTAATTCCTATATTGATTTAATTCCTTAAATCAATTGATTCCTTCCAGACTGTCACTGTCCAACTGTATTGTGTGTGACCCTCTAGGTTCACCATCAATTGACAGCAGGCCCACGACTTTCGTGATTTAATTAGTGAGCAATTAAATTGCTCCGATCAATTAACCACTTTAATTGACCACTCCAGAATTAATTTCCTTATTAATTCAGGAGTACCCACACCTCATGGTCGATGTCTAGCCACAAGCCCATGAGGCCCAACTTCAGGTGAATTGATATTCGTGAACCTCCAACTCTTATAAATGCCATGTACATACGGTCCTTCTAGCGACTAATTTCCCGATTGAGACCTAGGGTGTGTGAATTGGTCGGCACCTCTAATTATCTCAATTCTGTACTTTCTAATTCAGGATAATAATTCCAGTGTGACTGCTAAATTTGGAAACCCCTTTCCAAATCCGTCACTGACTGCGGCCGCAGATTCCTCGGATATCATTATCTAAGAACGTACAGGAAATTCTCTCATCTTATCAGGATGAGTCGATAGATCCTATATTAGTACTAACCATCCGCGCACACGTTCATACGCACCCAAAGTAGTCGCACAATGACCAAGCTATGTGGTGGGCTCCTAAATCAAAGTACGTATTCCCGTGTACCGAATTCGCCCTAGTACCTCAAGTCAAAGGACTAAATCGTACACTATTATAAGTCTTGAGAGACATCCCATTACCGATATGCTTAACGCACTTCCACGATGGGTCTCTCTGTTCGGGTCGTTCGATGCGTTCGATCCCCTATCGAACCACCTAGTCATATGCACTAGCATTCAATGCCCTGTTCATGAAACGACAACAAATTCACTCCATGTGAATCATGCATAATCCTACAAGTCTTGACGATTCATTCGATACCCCGTCTCGATATGAATCTATGACTTGGAACATTTTTGAGATCACGACCTTTGAGACTGTTTCATGATTAATCGCACCCAATACTGAAGTGAATAATCCCGTAGTCATGAGTGATCTCAGGGTTTCATCCAATCGCTTAGATACGTTCGCGAGAGATGAAGTTGGCCATTGTTTAATTCACGTACTATGAATAAACGGGCGTATTATCTTATGAATCATAAGATTGCTTCTAAAGAAAGTTCCTTAACAAGCTTATATTTGTTGGCTTGCTGGGCACTATCCTATCAATCTCCCACTTGCCCTAAAGCCAACCACATACGTTTCTAAGGCCCATCTCACTCCAGATGTCCGTCGAACCCTTTTGTGATTATGACTTAATTAGTGGATCTGCTATGTTGTCTCTTGACGTGGTTTACCCCACGTCTTATTCTACCTATGATTTTCCAGATCATATGGTATATTTGTGTTTAGATCATGGGTGAGATCTCGATTCCTTTGCTAAAGGAATTGCCTTAAGTTATCATTGAAGATAACTATAGGCTTCGCAATGCTAGGTACTAGTTCCAATTTATTGGAAGAAGTTTTCGTCCAAACACTTTCCTTCGCTGTATTCAATACTGCGAAATATTCTGTTTTATTGGTTAACCCAGCATCGATTGTCTTTTGAACTTCTTTCAAATCATCGTTGCCCCATAAAACTAGAATATTATAATCACTTCAGACGGGAAACTCGAATCACTAAATCCTTCGAGTTCCAATTCTTCATTATTACCGTTGACCAGCAATATATCCTCAGAAGTCCCAGAGTTGTTTAAGGAATGCTTCCTTTCGGTAATCCAGTACTCCTTACTGGTGTTCGACTAACATCAGCTTATGATACTCATAGCATGTGTTTAGTCTGGTCTTGTACATGACATTGCATATACTATGCCACCTTTTAGTTTGAAGGTGTATAGAGATATTATCCTCTTTACTCATCAAATGTAGGGCTCATTGACTTTGAGAGAGATTGTATATCTCTATGGAAACTGTCCTCACTATGACTTTCCATACTGATTTTATTCAGATTTGTCCATGTACTAAGATTTGGGATTTCAAACATCTTCTCTAATCTATCACAATTGATACGTACTGCCAATACGTGAGATGTATCCCTTAAATCTTTTAATGAAGAATTACGTGCATGTACACGCTTTCGTCTGCGTTTAACACTCTTACATTATCTATGTCAACTTTAGTGTTTATTTTACGAACAATGCAAAAACTCCCACTGATTCTTTTGTACATTGAGATTTACATGCAATTTTGATAAAGTCAACTACTTTGACTGTCTCATCTAGTTGCATGTTCCAGCTTCGGGATACTGGTCCAGAGTCATAGATTTTTCCTTTGGATTTAAATTCAATGGATATACTTCGTAGTCACACGAAGCTTCTATGATTCTTTGTCTCTAAATGGATTATTTACAATCCACTTAGATCACATGGCGTTTAGCTATGTGCCCGAATCTATGTTTTACATAGATATTTCGAAAGTTCTTGGATCACTATCCGATCGATCATATTCGTGAACGTACTAGTTCCTTTCGAATTCGATCGAATCTTCGAAATTTGTTGTACAAAATTTTGGTTCAGTAGGTTTGAAAATATACTCCCACTATTTGTAGGGATGTGTCCAAGTCTAGGATTTCATCAAGTTCCATGGTAATATCCCATTTCTATTAGCGAGGGAACCACCCTCTAAGAATTGAGTATCCTTAGCAACGGACTCCTTTCGTTCTTTAGGATCATGGAACAGGTATCCAATGGATTTCGTTGAATACCCTACAAATTTTCTCAATTGGATCCACTATCCAATTTTATCATTCATGGATGATATACCATACTTGAGTTAGTACGGTTTTTCGTAGGAATTGACTTAAAGGTTACTAGTCAAAGTATCCTTCTAGAGTCATAGGGTTGAACCCCAGAATTGATTGAGGAGTTTTAGCTGTACTAATTTAAGGAATGAATCTAGTCTTTCATAGTTCGATTCCTTTTATTAGATTTAACTTGCTATTCAAGAATTCTATCTTCGATTTAGATAATTTGAGTAATTTAGGACTTATGTATTAATCACTTCGATTAAATCGAATGATCATACTTTAATGCCCTTAATTGCTTCGGTTTTGGAATCCTTTGAATCCTTTCAACATTTTCATACTTGCACTTTACCTAGTGCCTTTATGAAACACTTTGAACCCTTCAACCTTTCCAAAAACTTGTACATTCCAAAGTACTCATATCCCAAATGCTTTTAGGATACTTTATGAAGCAATTAATTACTTGCACTAATGCTTTAGTGATCCAAATGTGTATTAATGGTTTTCCATCCATTAAACACTTGGTATTTGAAAATACCTTTAATTGATCAATTTCCTATTCAGACAGGATTCGCATGTTTTGAATTCATCAATCTTCTATTTTTCAAGAGCCATGATTGAAAACAATTCATCGATTCCTTCTTTTAGGAATTATGATCGAATTTTGGATAATTATCTAATTTGTTTTACCTTTCTTGATTTAGCATAATTTAAGTTTTATCAATACTCTATATTTCTTTGCTTTATTTACAACGGTAAAGCAATTATGTACGAGTTAAAAGCTTTAATTAAAATAACTCCATTCATAATGGTAAAGCTAAAAAGTTTCGTACAAAGTTCGAAATAAATAGACAAAACTCTAACTAATGCCTAAATCCAGAATTTAAAGAAAAACATATGCTAATAAGAAAAATCCAGATGCTCCTTGACCCATTCCCTGAAGTATGTTTCCCTCATGTGCAGTCGAAACCCAAACTTGGTTACATGCAGCACGTTCCAGTCATCCTCTGTAAACACTTTTACAGAAACCAGAAATGTTAGATGTTTTACATCAAAAGAAAAATCTTAAGATGTTTTTCATCAAAAGGAAATAACTTAGGTTATACCTTGGTCAAGTATATTTCGGAATTCCTCATCAGTCATGTTCCTCAGTTCCTCATCTTTCTTACATAAGGGACAATTCTTTCCTTCGATCAATCCTTGTCCTCTTTCGAGGGCTTTCTCATATTTGTCTAACAATTTATGCAAATCATTGGTCTCAATTCCTTTACTTGGAACTTCACAATGATCGATAAAATGAGAGAATGATTCAGGCAGGCCATTTGTGATGATTACCATTTTATCATCTTGAGTCAATATAGCTCCAAGCTTATCGATTCGTTTTAGCCTTTTCATCAGGTAAGTGTAATATTCACTAATATTGTTGAACCCAGTCATGCCTTTCTCGTGGAGTGATGATATCCAGATTTGCAATATTGTTTGTTCGCAATTGACAGTGAATATTGGCATGGCTAAATATAAATAATAGACAACAATAAGCAGACAGATTTAAGATAATACTTATAATTAACGAAGATTGGTCTTTCTATCGAAAAAGTTCTCCCACTATTTTATCGAAACAATAACCCCTTGCATTGTTCGGGAAATTCTATTTCCTAGTAGGTCTTGACGTCCCAGCAGACATTAATTGCACCCACGACTCGCGGCCATACAATTAACTCCCTAGGTAGGTATACTTTTACCAATTGTGTTACTCCACAACCTTCAAGCTATTTTGCCTCGATTTTCGCATTTATCTAGCACTGCTACATCATAAATGTTACTACTCGTTTAAGTCTAACCCAGTCAATCTTGATGAGTAACGGGCCCGGTCATGAAATCCCCGTAACTGGTTATCGGTCGATTTTCACATCCCGACCAGTCCCCACCCTTGTCGAGTTTAGTTAAAAACAAGAATCAAGGAATTTCGTGTATTGTCCCTTTCTTCGACTCGGGTGCCAGACTCTGGATCACCTATATCGATAAGTAGACAACATACACTAGTCCCTATTGATGGAAGGCTTGGATCTATAAAACATCATGTTATAGTTTACCCAATATGACTTAATATTTTAATTCGAGAGGGGATTTTCGGTTTTAGGAAGTCTGAGGTAACTCTCCTCGAGATCTCACCGCATTATTTATGCTTTATGATTAATTTAGTGATCTAAATTCTAGCGCGCAAGCCAAAAATAAATCAACAAATAAAAATAAAACATTCACACCTAGCATGCATGCTACCACAGTATGTTTTCGATCGGGAGCCTCCTATGCGGACCACCATCGAGCCAAAGACGATGGTCCTATTGGTCAATCTATTAGGTTTCACAGAGACCTACTCTATTACACATTTTACCATGCATACATGGCCTTTAGTCTTCTTGGGCTCCCACCTTGCTTGTAACGGGCCTCCATCCTAAACTAATAAAACAGTAAAGCCCTATCTATTACAATGGCACAAAGTGGCCCAAAAACTTAAGGCTCGCAGGCCCAATAAAACCAATAAGATTTAAAATAACCAATCACATCTAACCTAAAGGTCAAGGCTCGGCGCGATCGATAACCACGTAAACAATTTCACGTAGAGCAAGAAACAAGCAAAATTATAATTTTCTTATTTCTTATATTATTTTAAAACTACCTTTTAAAATAACTTTAGATTCTAGTTTTAAAAACCCCTTTCTAAAACAATCTCTTAATTATCATTTTAAAATCCCCTTTTAAAATGACCCTTTGATTTTATTTTAAAACCCCTTTTAAAATTAAATCACAATTCCTATTTTAAAACATCCTTTTAAAATATCTCATGGTTCTTACTTTAGTCCACTACTAATTATGAAAAATTAATCCTTCGGATAATAAAACACCTTTTAAACATAATTCAGGTTCTGGAAATTTCAAATTTTGAAAATTACAGTTTGGTCCCTCAATTTTTGAAAATTACGTTTTGACCCCAAAACTTTCGGAAATAACAAATTAACCCCAAAAATTCCAGAACTTGCAAATTGGCCCAGAAAACAGAAATTATTATTTTATTTCCAGAAACTTTTATTAATCGCAAAACAGCCCCTGAAGTTTTCGTAAATTGCAAAACAGCCCCACAACTTACGGAAATTGCAAAACAGACCCCTATCGCTAAGAAAAAGAGATTTTCAGTTTCAGCCCAAAATTTCCAGAAAAATAAAATTTCAGATTCTGTCCAGATTTTATAAAAATCGCAAATTGCAGTTTTAGTCCTGTAAAATTCGTAAATTGCAGATATGGCCCAAATAAGAATTATGCTATTTACCCGAACACATAATTAATCATAATCAGCAAGATCCATGCATAGAACACGACAAATAAACATAATCACGAAAATTTGAAGTGTTCAAGCCCTTTTTCATATGTGCATAATAAGTTAGGCTCTGATACCACTGTTGGGTTTTATGGGTATAATTGTCAACTACAACAGTGCGGAATTTAAAATTTTTGTTTATACACCAAATCCCAGGGTTTCTTATTAGCACATATGAATAAAGGTTGAATTTATTTCAGCATGCATATACTAAAATAAATAAATGGTAAAAAGTGTTTTACCTCACCACATGCAAGGTGGTGGTTTTCCTCCGGTCTTCAATTGTTCACTAGAGCACCCCAAGTGTTGTGCCTCTAGAGAAAGTCCACACCAGATGGATTTGAGTGACTTCGCGAAATCCCCAGGCTCAGAACTAGGATTAAGGAATTGTCTCGTCAGGAATTGGATTCAGATCCAGGAAGAAAACTTGGAGAAAATTTTCACAGGCTGGGGCGATTTCAGAGAGTTCCGAACTGGGAGAGAAATCGGTTTTTTCTTTTCAATTAGTTGGCTGAAAATTTTCAGCCTCTTCTCCCTATTTAATGGGGTTGTTAGTTTGTTGAGATTTTCTTGCTATCTTGAAGAGATTATGATATATCTCTTATATTTAGAAGAGTCCTTCTAGATATAAGATATATCTCTTTGCATATCTTTCTTTATCTCCTAAGGAAACAAGATATGCTATATCTCTTCACAAGATATGCCATATCTTTTCACAAGAAAAATCTTTCCTAACTAACCTCATTAAAATCGGCCATGATTGTTTTTCAATATTAGATTAATGAATTTCCTTTAGCATGTAGTGACCATGTTAAATAAGATTAAATAACCATCGGCCCATATGCTATCATTAATCCAAAATTAATTCAATCAATATTCTCTTTCAATTGTGTGTAATCGACCATGAATAGGAAACCAATCCTTATCATAATTTGGCCCATGTAGTTCAATTAATTAATCAACTATTAATTAACTTCCCTTCATCATAATTTTCGGCCCATGTACTTTAATTAATTAATCCACTATTAATTAATTAATCCTTTCCAATTAACACTTTAATTGAGGATTTAATCAATTAGAAATTCCAATTGATTCATTAATTAGTTACTCCTAATTAATGATTCTCCAATTAGAATTAATACTTTAATTCTTGATTAATTAATTAGTTACTTCTAATTAATTATTCTTCTTCATGAATTAATACTTTAATTCCTATATTGATTTAATTCCTTAAATCAATTGATTCCTTCCAGACTGTCACTGTCCAACTGTATTGTGTGTGACCCTCTAGGTTCACCATCAATTGACAGCAGGCCCACGACTTTCGTGATTTAATTAGTGAGCAATTAAATTGCTCCGATCAATTAACCACTTTAATTGACCACTCCAGAATTAATTTCCTTATTAATTCAGGAGTACCCACACCTCATGGTCGATGTCTAGCCACAAGCCCATGAGGCCCAACTTCAGGTGAATTGATATTCGTGAACCTCCAACTCTTATAAATGCCATGTACATACGGTCCTTCTAGCGACTAATTTCCCGATTGAGACCTAGGGTGTGTGAATTGGTCGGCACCTCTAATTATCTCAATTCTGTACTTTCTAATTCAGGATAATAATTCCAGTGTGACTGCTAAATTTGGAAACCCCTTTCCAAATCCGTCACTGACTGCGGCCGCAGATTCCTCGGATATCATTATCTAAGAACGTACAGGAAATTCTCTCATCTTATCAGGATGAGTCGATAGATCCTATATTAGTACTAACCATCCGCGCACACGTTCATACGCACCCAAAGTAGTCGCACAATGACCAAGCTATGTGGTGGGCTCCTAAATCAAAGTACGTATTCCCGTGTACCGAATTCGCCCTAGTACCTCAAGTCAAAGGACTAAATCGTACACTATTATAAGTCTTGAGAGACATCCCATTACCGATATGCTTAACGCACTTCCACGATGGGTCTCTCTGTTCGGGTCGTTCGATGCGTTCGATCCCCTATCGAACCACCTAGTCATATGCACTAGCATTCAATGCCCTGTTGATGAAACGACAACTAATTCACTCCATGTGAATCATGCATAATCCTACAAGTCTTGACGATTCATTCGATACCCCGTCTCGATATGAATCTATGACTTGGAACATTTTTGAGATCACGACCTTTGAGACTGTTTCATGATTAATCGCACCCAATACTGAAGTGAATAATCCCGTAGTCATGAGTGATCTCAGGGTTTCATCCAATCGCTTAGATACGTTCGCGAGAGATGAAGTTGGCCATTGTTTAATTCACGTACTATGAATAAATGGGCGTATTATCTTATGAATCATAAGATTGCTTCTAAAGAAACTTCCTTAACAAGCTTATATTTGTTGGCTTGCTGGGCACTATCCTATCAACTATCAGGCAAGATATGGATGTGATTAGAGCAAGAACACAAAGTACAGCTGATGGTTGGAGACAGATTACAGAAACAGTTGAGATGGCCATTCAAGCTGAGGATGAAGGCTTAATAAATCTGATGAAGGACTTCAAGGCATCTGCTGATATGATTCTGGCAACTCAGATTCAGCTAGGTGACCAAGGAGAAGTTGTCCTCAACAGAATGGAGGCATTTGAGGCCAATCAACTCAGACAGCAAGCTCAACTTGATGCTATGGAAGAGAACATCAAACTTCTCTGTGAGACACTTCAAGTTCTACCAGTCTTACCAAAATATCCAATCAACCCTGCTGATGATGACAAAAAGGGGGAAGATAGGGTACTTAGGGAAGATAGGGGTCTTTGTGAAGAAGAAGAAAATAGACAAGGCACATCTCTTGAAAAGACTGCTGAATTGGAAGGAACTGAAGTACTAGAGGAATCTGCTGAAGATGAAAATCCTGATGAAGATAATGAAGGCACAAGCAGACCAGCAGATAAGAAGATCACAGAAGAAGAAGAGGAAGCTGATGAAACAAAAAAGTCTAAGGAAACAGCAAAGTCTGATAAAGAAATTGCTGCTGCTAAGGACTCAGCTGAAGAACAACTTAATCCTGATGTTAAGCAAAAGAAGTTGGAGCTGTTAAAACAAAAGTTCTTCAAGGATTTAGAAGCTGAAACTTCCAAATCTGAAGAAGATGAAGAGGACAAGCAAGAAGACAAAACAGAAGATTAGTTTAGTCTAGGTTACTTATGCTTGAAAATCCTTGTAATTTTTTTTTTGCACATCTCATCTGATTGAACTTGTAATATGTAATCTTTTCAAAATCTATAAAAAGTTCAAGTTTGAATCCAATAGACTATTTCTATCTCAGAAATTTTTGAGGATCAAAACTTTAGTTTAGGTACATGTACTTAGCTGAAGTTTTGTCATCATCAAAAAGGGGGAAATTGTTGGATGAAGATGAAGATGAAGTGCAAAGAAGACAAGAAGATAAGGGAAGGTTTTGATGATTTCCAAAACGTCAAAATCAGCTAAGTATGGCAAGCTTAGTTCCCTTAGAAGAATTTTGAACAAGTAAAGAAGACATCAGAAGAGTTCAAAATTCAAAGCCCAGTAGACTACTGATCTCACGCTGAAACAGCAATCAGAAGGGTAGACCATCAGCTGACTCAAATCAGATTAGTTCAGAGTTTGATCAGCAGAGTATCTATCAGCAGGGTTGCTTCGATCAGCAGAGTAGAAGAGATCATGAGATAGTTCAACGGTAATAAATGCTGTAAGAGAAGGGTAGTAATGGCAAATGATTGGAATTTATACTCAGATCAGCATGGTGCATTTAATGCTGCTACAGGAAAGTACAGCAGAAAAAGGACTGTAGCAGGGAGCCGTTATGAATTTGGACTAAGGCTATGGATTTGAAGTGTGATTTCCTTCAACGGTCATATTTTCAAATCCAAAACTAAATACAGCTGAATTTCAACGAGCGAGATACAACACACACATTCTGAGATTTTGCATTCGAAGCATAAATTTTTCTAAGTCTCAAGAAGCTCGAACAACTCACTCGTCTGGTGAAGTCATTTGTTGACAGAAGCCAAGTTGAAGCAAAAAGAAAACATCTTCTGAGTGAATTTGTATTAGCTGAGTGTTGTGCGAAGTTTAAATCCGTCTTTGTGAGTGATTTAACTTTAGAGGATAGGTTTTCTGAGTGATTTCCTATTGCGAGTTACAGCCTTTTCATTTGTTGTTTAGGTGTGAGTGGAGAAATATTGTAAACTTTGTGTTTATAGTATAACCCATAATCTAAGTGATCTGGAAGAGTGGACTAAAGGATTTTTATCCATATAACCACTATAAAAATTCTTTGTGTTATTCTTGCATTTAAGTTTTCTTGCATATTTCAAAATTGCATAAGTAAACACTTTGAATTGCTTTAAAGATTTTGAAGGAGTTTTTAAAACTGGGGATAAAATCTTTAAAAGACTTAGTCTACTTGTGAAAAACACTTTCAAATTATCCGCTGCAAGTATACTCTTGTAAAACTGATTTTTGCTGAAATCAGCTAAGTCATTATAAGAAGAGTGGTCACTCTGTTGTTCAAGATTTGTTCACGATCAGCATAGTCAGCTTACTGTTCTTCATAAGCTTAGTCTGCTGACAGAAGACTGAAAAGTTTTTAAGTCTAAAAATTTTCAGAGGTCTATTCACCCCCCCTCTAGACCTCATCTGACCACTTGAGACCAACACTAGGACATTTCGAAATCGAATATAAACCGCGCATCGCTATCAAGGCCTAAGTTCTTGCCGGTTTCCTCTTGGAAACTCCGACCTCGGTATTAGAACGCGATGAGTCGACTAGTCGCGATAATGATATCCTGGTAGTAGAAAATCAAACCTGGTTAATGCACGTTGATGGTGCTTCAATCCGTGAGGGAGGCGGAGCAGGAATCAACTTTACTGGGCCAAATAAAGAAGATGTAAACTATGCGATAACGTTGGACTTCGTGGTAACCAACAATGAAGCCGAGTACGAAGCATTGATTGCAGGAATGGAAATGGCAATCAAAGCCAACATAAAGAATCTCAAAGTACTAACTGATTCGGAATTAGTACAGAGACAAATTGAAGGCCTATACGAGGCAAAGGAATTCAACATGGTCAAGTACCTTGCTAAAGTAAAGGAATTGACTGAAAAGTTTGAGAATTTCGAAATACAGAATGTTCCACGATCGGAAAATAAATGGGCAGATCAACTTTCTAGATTTACAGGATCTCACGATGGCAAACCAGAAAGAGTAATCAATTGGTTACTCTCCGATACACCAGCAATTGACATCGATAAAACGCCAGTCACCGAGATGATGGAAATCCAAGAAGTTGAAAAGAGCTGGATGATGATAACGCCGTTAGAACGTCGTTATTGCCTATCTCTTTAAGCCCAAAATATCTTGCTTTGATTCGAGTTTTGTGTGCTTTTGCTTGTTTTCGCGTTCGTTTGCGTTTTTGGTCCCTCGTTGGGATGTTGTGTGTTTTCTTTTGTTTTCTTCATTTTTTGTCGTGTTTTTGTTCTGTTTGTAGGTTTGGGAATTTTTCAAGGCTAAAGAGAAGTCCGAGAGGTTACGATTCAATGCAATTCCATCAAATCAAGACTCGGTGGCCGTTGATGCAAGCCTTTGCGCAGAAAGAGCTTCAAAGCAATTAGAACCCGGAGCAAATTGTACAAGAATGTAGATAGCTGCTCACTAGAACATGTATAAATATTTCATAGATGATCCAAATGAGCTGAATTTTGGATATGTCATATATGAATGAGTTAGCTACGCTATGGACTTTACGGATCCGCAATCGGAGTTCGTAATCAAAAGATATGCTTCTCGGAAGAAAGTGCGGCAGAGCAGAAAATCTGCAAGAAACCTACGGGGCAAAGCTCGCCGCGGCGAGGTCCCAGCTAACAGCAGTTTTCTGCTGCGGGAAAAACAGGGGCCTTTTTGTATCTTCCCCCTTTTCCCCCACTTGCGTTTCTAAACCATTTAGGGGACTTTTTGGTCTTGTTTCCCTAGGTTAAGAGGCTCAAGAGGTCACAACTTGCTATGGACTTGATCAATCTTTCCAATCTTGGCCTCCTTTTTCTTCTCAAGCCTCCCTCAACTCTCTCTTTACTTTTTCCTTTGTTTTTCTTGTATTTGAAGACTCCACCAAGGGGGTGAGTTAGTCACCACCCTTGGGGAGTGATTAGGTGGTGATTAAAGGGAGGAGAATCCTTGTCTCGATTCCATTTCGATTAGGTGATTTCTTTCCATTTCTTAGTTATTTATGATTAGGAGATGAATATTGTGATTTCCTTTTTGGATGAATGATTGTGGATTTGAATTCTCCGGATTTATATATATTTATGTTATTGTTTGATTAAATGATGTCTTGATGATTAGTATGGTGCTTATTTGTGTTCGTTAATCTGATTCCGTGTTTATTGTTCGTCTTGTGGTTTGACAACCTTTGGAGATGAAAGTTATTGATTCTTGATTGCTATATTTAGTGATTTTGAGGATTTGATTATGAATTTGGATTGTGATTCGATTTTAGGATAGACATATACCTATGTCGTTTCATATTCGTTTAAGGTTTGAGTTTAAATGACATCGATTAGATTTTATTCCGTTTATACGTAAATTGGATTAGTTTAATTCGATGGGTTGGTATGCTATCGAAAGATACATACGAACATCAGTGAATCCTTGAATAGCAAGCACGAGCATACTATATTAATTGTCGAGTCATTGTTATCGTTTGATTAGTTATGTTTGATGTTGGGTTATGTTTGATTTGTTGGGTTTATTGTTTTATCGCACTTTTGGCCATCTACATTTAATGCAACCTAGACATAGGTTAGGCGAGTGACGATTTGTGGATTTCAACCTAGGATAGTCATATACCTAGTTTGGTCCGTTTTTGTATAATGGGTTCGTCCGTAAATGCATCAAATAACTTAGATTCTCTTTATTCGGGGATTCGGGTTAGTTTTAGGTCTCGGGTGACAACGGTACGCCTTAGAATCCTCTTTTGGGTTCGGACTTTCTTTAGAGCATCGGTTGACATCAATGTTCGTTATTGATCCGAAGATGGAGAGCTTGGGTAGATTGGTAGAGTTAAGTCAAACCGATAGGGAGACTTAACTAATTTGAACTCACAAACAACACTAAATCTAGGATAGTTTGCATAGCTAACCTAACAACCGCATGATTTATTTGCTTTAACTAATAGCTTATGAATCCTCCTTACCGCGTAATTAACTCCCCATTTACATGCTTTCGTAGTTAGACTTATTTTATCGCTCGTAATTAAATAAAATCACTACAGTCTGTTGTACTTTCTGTCAGTCGCATTTAATGAACTCAGCTTGTTACCGTTGATAAGCTTACTGACCGTCTTCACTCTGCTGATGGAATTACTCTGCTGATGGCTACTCTGCTGATTCAAGAATGAATACATCTATCTTGACTCGGTTGATGATAACCAATCTGATCTTCACTGATCTGATATCCCACTCGGTTGATTTGGTCACATAGCTTCCAGACCTTGAGATAGGTTTCACTAAGTTGTTCTTAGTTGATGACTTAACCTTTTGATCTCCCAAACCATTATGGCCTTTTTGTCATCTTCAAAACCTTCTCTAATTTATACCAACAGATTTCGTCTGCGATGTTCTGATTTGACCCTGATAATTACTTATGTCATAACCAAAGGAAATTTGTTGCAGGCTTGGAAGGCTGGGCAGATCACTCGATGTTCATCTGTTGTATCTGGATCCTTCAACCCATATTACCAAAGTAATGCAAACTTCAACTTTTATAGATGGTGTGCTGTCGTACGCAACCAAAAATAAAACCTATACTCCTAATAATGTAGTAGAGCGAGTAAGGGTCGATCCCACAGAGATCTAGTCTAATTTTATGCTAAATGGATTAAAACAAATGGGGATTTAAGTGTGATGGAATTCAATAATTAAGGAGTAATGCAAATTAAATTTAATCAAAGTAACAAATATTGGTCCAAGTCAACATCCACTGTCGGAATCATATAACTGATCATCGATGCAAATATATATAACAATTCACACTTTGAATATTCACCGTGGAAACTAATCCCCTATCTCTCCTTAGTTTTAATTAATCAGAAGAAGAGATCCAATTAATCCTAACTACTAAATAACCCAAGATAAGCACTAAAGGTTTAATATAGCAGATGCTTTAAGAATTAGAGAGATCAATGAAACTAAACAATTCAAACACAAGCGGTTGGATTTAATTTAGTCGATTTATCTTCTTAAGATTAACAATTTCTGACGCAGCAAATTATTGAATCTTAGATGCTTCACAAAATTAGATGGATCAAACAATTACGGATTTGATATCTAATCAAGCAGTAGATTGAAAAGAATAATATACTAGTAGGCCTCCTAGCAATTAAACAAAACAACCATATTAATTATGACAGAAGAGTAATCGATATTCAAAACATAAATCGTATAATAAAACTAATTAGATCTCACAGTTTTCTTGTTTCCGAAGCTTCAGTTTTCTTCGACCAATAACAAATATTTAGCCACGTAAGGCCATTAATAACTCTAAGTATATGTGGGGAAAAAGAATGAACTAGGTGGTCTTCTAAAGTCCTATTTATAAAAGAAGCCAACACAACCCTAAAAGAATCCTCTAAAATTGATATCCAATCTTTATATTATAAGAATAATATAAAAATTAGGATATTATCTCAATGTAAATAGGAGAATGCTGATTTAGTCCTTCCAAATTCGTCCATCAAGGATTGCCCCAATATCAAGTCAATATATTAGACTAGATATTTAGGAAACTTTCCATAAAACAGGTACAACGACTTTAAGTCCGATTTCGTCTAGGATCCCATCAGAATCTTGGAAATCCCCAAAGATGAAAGTTGTAGACATTCCTCTTGCCGATCTAAAGCATCTTGTATCATCTCATTTGGATCTTGTATGAGGATTTTACGCCCTTAATACGAAGTAGTGTCAAAACTGTCAAGAAATTGTCTACTTAACTTCTTTTGCACTTAATGCCTCCAATTGTATCCTAGATCAAAATATAAGAATAATGAGTGTGATTCGGTGTCAAATAAAATTAAATAGTAAATAATAATGCATAAAAACTTGACACTTTGTATTCTTATCAATAGATCTCTCAAACAAGTCATCTGCTGGACTTGGCTTGTTTGGAATTGTGTTTCTGAGAGTTGTTGCCTCTTGACTTACAATGAGTTTGGCATACTCATGTACTATATCGTGGAAGAAATCATAATCCAAGGCTTGAGTGATGGAATTTGTTTGCAACCAGTTCAAAACCATCTTCCCTCATCAGCAAATTCTTTCCATGCTTGGATCTCCGCATCTGATTTTCCTAGCATGTACTGCTTCCAGTGATTGTATCTGATCTTCACAAGTAGGAAGGTAGTCTTGGCTTGTTGAAGTTGATTTTACCTTTCCAACTCATCCTTAAACTTAGTCAAGGTAGCAGGGTCACATTTAACAATCTTCAGTGCCCTCTTCACTCCCTTCTTTCTTTTCTTGACTTGTTGGGCTTGTGGTAACAAAATTTTCACTTCCATGGATTTTCCAATCACTATACCACCAGACCTTCTTGGTCCGTGAGCATTCCTCCTTGGCAGCAAGTTCAGCCTCTGTCATCTGTTTGGTTTGGGCTTCAACCTTACTTGCTTCAAGGGCTCTCTGAAATTCAACTTCATCTCTTTTTCTTAGCTCGATCAGCTTCAACCCTTTTCTTCTTGTGGTATATGGTTATTTTGCCTTTGCCAATTCTCTTCTTTTTGGCAGCCTTTGATTCAACAATTGGTGCCTCAGCTGTTGGAACAACACAGTGGCCTGTTTGAGGAACAGATGCATCATCAGTTGTCTGATTTGCAGTTTCAGACTCCTGAATAGACTCAGCAGGTCTCTCTGCTGATGGAGGATCTTCCCTGACAATGTCAGATAATTCAGTAGGAGATTCAATCAGTGTAATCCTCTTCCTCGCAGTAGACTTGGTGTGAACGAAAGTAGTTGCAGCAGTATCATTCATGGCACTTCTGGTTCTCTTTGCAACATTTTCAGCAGGCAATTCTACTGAAGGTGTTCGTTCAGGAGATATGTCCAAAGGCATGTTTTCAATCTCCTTAACAGTTTCACTGATGATTGCATCAACAACCTCCTTCTCCTCTGATCTGGCTTTAACAGTAGGGTGACCTGTTTGATCAGTGGACTCTGAAACTTTAGCCTTGCTCTTCTTTGCTTTAATAGCAGGCATTTTATGCTCTGTGGCCTTTCTTTTCGGTTACCTCTTTTCTGGGGTTGCAGCAGGCTCCCTGATCTTGATAGTCTTAACAGTCTCATAGATCTTCAACTCCTTAGCCTGATGAATGACTTTGCCATGAGTCGTTCTTCATCCTAAGCTCATCAACAAATGGCTTATAAAGAACAAACATTATTTGATAAGCACGGGTCTCTAAGGGAAAAAAAGTAGTTTGTTTGGTATTTTATTACACTAAATGATCTGTAATCGTAAAGTCCGAGACGACTTGGAAAGCACTTGAGCAATATCAGGATCAACTTTGAAAGAGCACATAATTGGTTGAAGATCACGAGGCGTTTCGAATAAAAGAGGGCGCCTTTTCGTTATATTTATTTAGTTTATTAATTCTATTATTAAAGGAAAAGCATGGGTCTCTTTGTTTCGTTCTTTCTTATTGGTATATACTTGTTTCGCTTTTTGTAGGACATTTCGATGGTTTCTAAAAATCAAACAATCAATTTTTTTCTTATCAGGATAAATTTATTCTCACTCAATTTTAAAAAAATAACCTCATCTTTGTTGGTCCCAAGTGGTCAGATGATGTTTAGAGAGGAGAGGGGGGAATAGACCTATGAAATTTTTTCTTTAAATTTCTCTAATTTTTTCTCTCAAGATTTATAAGTATACTAAGCTAATCAAGATTTATAAGTATACTAATTAAGCTGATCGCACAGAGCTTTGAACAGAAGAGTTGACCACTCTTCTGATGTTACTTAGTTGATTTTAAGAATATCAGAGTTTTGGGTAATTTACTTGAAGTGGATTTATCAAGTATTCTTCACAAGTAGTTTTCTTTAACTTAAAAGATGTATCCCTAGTTTTAAAACTCTTTTAAAATCTTTAAGTTAACTTGAATGTTTGAAAGCTTTTTGAAAATATGCAAGTAAAAATGTACAAAATCAAACACAAGTAAATTTTATAGTGATTATATGGATGAAAATCATTTAGTCCACTCTTTCAAGTCACTTAGATCTTGGGTTATACTATAAACACTTAGTTTACAATATACAATGCTTGCGCTTTACAGCAAATGATAAGCCACAAGTTCGCAGTAAGAAATCGCAAAGAAATCCTACTCTCAGAAGCTTGATCACTCACTAAGATGGATCTACACTCCTCACAACACTTTTTTAACAAAATCATACAGATTTACGTGTTTTTCTTTGATCTTCAACTTCGGCTTTCGTCAACAGATGACTAGACTGATGAGTGTTATGTTCTTGAGTTTTGAGACTTCGAGAAATTCTGCTTCAAAATTTTGCTCTCAGTTGTGATGCTTGTCTCTGACTCTTGAATCACTCACTATTTATACTTGAGATTTGAATTCTGCCCGTTGAAGAGAGAGATATTTAGTTTTCTCGAGTACTGGTCCCCTCAATTTCAGGAACGGCTCCATGCAACTGTTGCACTGTACACTCTGATGTACTTTCTGTCAGTTGCATTTAATGCACCTTGCTGATAAGAGAATGTCTTCAATCATTTGCTATAAATACCCTTCTCTTGCAACATTATTTCCATCAGTGCATTTATTACTGTTGGGTTGACTTCCTGATCATTTTCACTATCTCCTAAAAAAAAAATCTAAATTAATATGACATAAAGTAATATATAACTTACACTCTAAGATTAAAAAATTAGACAAAGCATTTTTATTTCACCTTTTTCATGATGAGCCGAAATTCAAACTCATATTAAAATAATACGAACCAATGAATAAATTGCTTATATATTTGATATGTCCACATAATAAATCCTTCATTTTCTATGTCTCCAATCTTATGCACAATACTTGGATCAAATAGTTGACTTTGTGAACTTTCCAACAAATTAAAAGTCCATTTGTAGATAATATCATTGGATAAAAGTGTAGAGTGTTTGATATTATTGCACCTTTACAAGGCCAATTCTTAATTGGCAGCTTCAATTTCCAAAAACTCTAAAAATGCTAAATTTAAATAAGATTAACACTAAATTAATATTGCAATACCTACATTTTGTAACACTCGTTGTGCAAATACATGAAAGCAACACAAAACCTACAAGTAGTTACGCGATGCAAAAGGAACTGCTTAACCACATCTTCGTTTTGAGCAACCGTTAAACTATTCATAACAGGAGAAAATAAAAACAAATGTTAAACCATATCTATATACTAACACAACAAAATTTTTTATTTTTTTTTAATTATGTCTTCAAATTGAAATAGTACAGAATTATGAATGTTATATGTCATTGTTCTTTTAACACGTGTTTCTTTGGCACATAGAAGATCAAACATTCAAACTTTAGTTGTGTCACTAACCATACTAGAGACCCTCTGTTTCAATCGAATAAATGATAAATTTATGCTTCATGATTTATTTCCGTGTGCATATATAAGATAACAAACTATTCAATAAAATATTATTCTATAGACAGTAATTATCACATGGTTCGTATATCATGCCCTACAAGCCCTTATCAATTTGACTATTTCAAATAATATATTATTTTTACTAATGAAAATAAAATATAAAGAATTATTACAATAAACATAAATAAAATAATAAATTCATTTGACATAAAATCACACTAGTCAAAATAAAATATAAACTTCATTTATAATTGTTTTTATTAACTAATAGATCGAAACATTATAAGATCATTCGATCTTTTTTATTGAAGTCCAAGTATATTTTATTATTGGGTGATCCTGATCTTTCAAATCGCAATACAAATAAATTCCACTATCCCTTGCAACCCAATGATTTTTATCACATATATCTACCCCCTGATATGATTTATAAGCATCAAAAACACTTTCTTTGGATCCCCACCATATATGACAAAAAAATAAAGATCTTCCGAAAATGTTAGTGCAAAATTTCCAATTGAATTCTTGCTTTAAATAAAGTAAATGATATCCTAAATCATCATTCTTCGATGCACAATGCAATTTCATCGGTGGAGAATTTGGAGGGAGGTTGTTAATTATATGAACTTCAACTTCGGTTGAAAAAAAGCATATTTTTTTTTCTTGAGCAAATGATTGAACAACTCCAGTTGCTATAAAGAGAAAAATCAATAGTTCTTTTGTCATTGTACTGAAAACAAAATACTAGCGATGATTTAAGGTAATATATTTTGCTTCATATTTCAATTTCATTTATAGTGTTGAATTGGATCATTAAGGACAAAAATGGATATTAAAATCCAACAAGTATGTATGATAATTTGAAATAAATGAGGAATCAATATTGAATTATATTCTTATAATAGTTTGTCAATATTGTAAGGTTGAAATTCAGTAAGGTATGTAATATAATGTCAAATGAATGAGGAATCAATATTTAATCATATTGCTATAATAGTTTGACTAGATCCGGAAATTTACATAGATACCCCCTGACCATTATCTTTATAGGAATTCACTCTCTTGTTTTATATAATACAAAGACACCCCCTGCTACCCTCTCAAAAAGTACAATTGTCTATTTTCTCTAAATTAAGTTTTGGTTTTGGTTCCTCTCATCAAGACGTGTTCATAGACATCAACTAATTTAACCGTTTCTCGTATGACTTGATTAAATCAATAATAATGGTTTATGGGGTGTAATTATATAGTGATTATAGGGCCTAGTTACTTTATTCCGGATGGATCAATCTCAAGAAAGAACAATATGTAAATAGCAATAAGAACACGAAACAGAGGATATTGAATATAGTATAGCAAAAGCTTTTCTATTAATTTGATATCAGATAGCCAGAGTATGTCGGCGTAAGCTCTTAATCGTAGTCTCCCCTAAATACAATGTTGAACTAGGTATTTATATGATATTAACCCTAGCTATAAAAGGAAACATAATCCCACTAGGACTCGGGATATTGATCCTTCTTGAACTCGGATTTCGGTCTGATCGCCGTGAATAAATGTCTCTGGTCGGCTCGAGTGGCTGTCGGTGAATGAGCTTCCTGGTCGAACCGATCAAGTATCTTTTAGTCGCTCCGAGCGTTATAAGGGGTATAAAACAGCCCCCATCAGTACTCCCTCACTTCTTCGAGCGTGTATGCAGTAGAAGCTCGTAGAAGTAGATGGTCTCATACGACTGTCTTTTCTATGAATTGTGCCTCGCTTAAAAACCTTACTTGGAAAAAACCCTGTGGGAAAAAATCCTAAGCAAGGAAAAGAGTGCTACATTTCATAGATAGTCGTTTTATTGTTCCCGAACTGTAGCGTTGTTTCTTCTCGAGGAGGCGGTTTTTCTTCATTGATTGGCGGGAATATGATCAGTCACGAAAGGTTTTAAGCGTCTTTTCTGCCTTTTATATAAATAGGCGATCGTAGTTTTACCCATTTTTTACTTTCCACCTCCAATTTTCTTGCAGTAATTTTCTTATTCGATAGTTCTTCTAAATTTCGTGTCCATCGATCACTATTTTCCGAAGATTGAATAATATGGCCTCCATTTCGAAAAATCCTTCCTCCTCTTCTGTTGAACAAGTCATTCCCGTTATCGACGTGGGGGCTTCTCCTAGCCCCCCCCCCCCAGAACAGACGCGACCATCAGAGATAATTATTCCCGACAAAGACACTTTCAAGGTGCGGATTATTTCTGATGCTGAGGTCGCGTCCAAGGCTAAGAAGGGCAAAGGCAGTGTTTTCAAAAGCGGACCGGTCATAGAACCGGAAGTCCTACTGGTTACTGGTTCGATCGGTTAAATCGGTTCGATCACTGGTTCGATCGGTATAACCGGTATGACGTCATTATTATGTTATATATATAAATATATATATTTATGTTATCTAAAATACATTTATAATTAAAAAAAATCATCATGCTTATCAATAAAAAATCAAATTATTTAATGCAAATAATCAAAATGTTTAAAAATCAAGATCAATGTCAAAAACATAAATCTCAAGTAAAATATATCAATATTTGTGTAAAATATTAATTTTATCAAACATGGAAGACACCTATAATAAATGTGTAATTTTCAAGATACTCCAACTGTACATTGCAAATATAATATTGATGAATTCAGAATGCTTCTTCACAAGATCCTTAACTTCTTTCCTCTAGATACTTCAACTGTACATTGCAAATGAAAGATTATCACTAATTGGTATAAACAGGGTATTAAATTATCTCTCGTCAAGTCATGTATGTACATTGCAAATAAAAGATTATCAACTAATCGGTATTATAAATTTATCTTTCGTATACAAACTTCGATAAATTTCCACTAAAAATCTGATAAGCTTCTTTTTTAATCAATCCAAAAAAAATTACCGCTATTTTAATTACCATTTTTAGCCGACATAAAAATCACTTTTAATTTCTATTTTCACAAGTTCGTATTCACAGTATTTCGGCCTTTGATTTAGAATTTTTTATCCTTTCCAAAAAATATGAAAATTCTTAAAACAATGGCAGAAACATACAAGTCAATATCTTAATCCAATTCCAAGCATTGAACAAACAAATGTACCTGATCCTCCTTGAGTGTGTATATATATATATATATATATATATATATATATATATATATATATATATATATATATCGCTTGTTCCAATTCCAAAGAGCTTCAGATCTATATATATATATATATATATATATATATATATATATATATATATATATGTATATATAACACAATTCAAACAAACCCACAAAAGATTTCAGTGCTTATCTCTTGAAATTAATTAGGGTTGAAGAATGAGGAAGACTCAACCATCAATTTAGTAAATTTGTATTAAGTCTTTGATTATTTATTGTGATTTGTTAAGGAGAAAGTGGCTGGAGAAGAAGCAAAATGAGCAACAACCCAAAATTTTCAAATTTTTTTTTTTTAAACGAACCGCTGGTTCATTAGAACCGGCGGTTCACCGGTTTTACCGGTTTTGAGCCGGTTTTCACCGGTTCAATCCGGTTAATTAAAGGCCTGGTTTTTTGAGATAAGCCGGACCGGACTAGAGACCGGTTAGCGGTTCAACCGGGCGAACCGGCCGGTCCGGTCCGGTTATGAGAACACTGGGCAAAGGTACCAACCCCCAAGTATCTGATCCGGTCGAGAGCCTTTCCTGCATTTATAACGACGAGACTTTTCATGAGGTTTTAGACAATTACGCAAAATATTTCCCGGAGGGCTCCGAAATTATACTTCCATCCCCCGCCGATAGGGTTACCTCTCCGCCGGAAGGCTGTCGGACTTTTTACACAGTCCACTTTAATCATGGTCTTCGTCTTCCTCTGTCTGCATTATTTCTGGATATATTGAAGATATTTAGTGTCTCTTTGACACAACTGGTCCCAAACTCCGTAGCTTTTGTCGTTTGTTTTTCTGTTGTGATGATTGCCAAAGGATTCCAACCATCTTTTCGTAATTTTACCCAGTTATTTCGTTTTAATATTTCTAGCTCTTCCAATCATGGATACTTTTTTGCTAGTAAAAAATCTGGTCGATCCATTTTTTATTCTCCGGTTTCCAGCAATTCCGACTGGAAATCTCGCTTTTTCTTTGTTCGTCCTCCCTCTCATCTTACCTTAGCAGATGGTTCCACCAAACCATTCTCATGGCACCATGATTCCAAGTGGATTTTTGGTGGTCGCTCCGTTGAGGGTCAACTAAATTCCGACGATTCAAAGTTGGTAGAAGATATAAAGGAAATGCGTGCTGACAAATATCAAAGCGCTCTTCTTATCGGCGAGGCTTTTCTTCGTTTGGCCTAAGTTCTCACACTTTCCCTATCTTTTCTTCGTCTCAGTCGCTTGGTAAGCGTTATTTATTCACCCTTGTATTCACTTTATCTTTATATTTTTATAACATCTTCTCTGGACTTTGTTTTCTTCAGTCTCCATGGTAAAGAATTCCCGGCACTCTACCAAAGGGAAAATGGTTCTATCAAAGTCTACCAAAACGGTGGAGAACCATCCAATTGAGAAAAGAGTGTCCAGAAAGAGGAAATTGGATCTGGATCAAGATTCAGATAATTATAGAGAGGAATCCCAAGATCCTTCCCAAGAAACTCCTCAGGAAACCTCTTCTCCACAAACACCGGGTCCTACAGGGACTGGACAGGGTTATCCTCCTCTCCATCTCAGAACTTCCCTCGGTATTCATGGTTGTCGAGGTTGGTCAATGCCCAATTCAACAGGCACTGCGGCTAAGAGGAGGAAGCAGTTTTACAGTCGCTCTGGTGAGGACATTACTTTACTTGGCGAACAACATCCCAGGCCTACCCTTGTCGAGATGATTGAAGATCATCTAGAAGGGAAGAGGGCGGCAGGTTTTTCTGAGCAGGATTCTTTGATCCATGATGAGAAGGAGAATGCAGCAGATAAGGCTACTCGTATCCTTCTCTCTGGCATTTTCACACGTGACATTAATAAGATGCTCCACAAAGATCCCTTGGAGAAATTATAGAAAGCTTCTCTTTATGCCGACAAGGTAAATGCTTTTACGCGCCTTTCTTTTTATGTTAATGTTTCAGAATATTTCCACTCTAATAACTTATTCTTTTAATACCTTAGACTAGTACTTGTCTTTTGTCCTTTGCTTATGAAGCTGCCCTATTGAGGCAACAGTGCGAATTTCTTGAGGAGAGGAATAAGGCATTGCTTCAGAAGGTGCCTGTTCCGGAGGGTGGTGCGACAGAGGCCGGTCCTTCCATGTCTTCCTCTCATCCACTCCTAGTCGAAGATACTCAGGATATGGGGAATGACAATCCCCGTGTTTTGAACAACATTTTGGAAACATCTCGTGCCCAAGAGCGGGTTAACCAGCTAGCCAAAGAGCTGGAAGATCACCAAGTCCAATATACTACTCGTATTAGCGAGATGGAGTCACAAGTTTCTAGTCTCCAGGCTTCCTTGGATGAGTATGAAGAGAATCTTCCTCTCGGCGGTCTTACCGATCGATATGGTAGGAATCCTGGTGAGAAAGTGATTCGCGAGTTCCTTAATTCTCCGGTTCATACCGCCTTGGTGTATCAGAAGGTTGGTCCCCTCCTGGAAAGTACCTTTAAGAAAGAGATCCATCAGATGGTCGCTATGGGATTGATCGAAGATCGCCGGAGAGAATATTTCAAGGCCACTCATGTTAGCCTTAACCGTTATGGCGAGAAGTATTCTTCTTCTGATCTGCCGAATGTCGAATATAAACACTTTCCTTTGGCTCATTTGGTCGAGGAGTTTGGAAAACCTTTACCGACTCCTCCTTCAGATATAAATCCCGAAGTCGATAATAATTTTGTCGATCAAGAGAGCGAGGAGGATAACCTCGAGACAGCGACCATTGTCCACGGAGAAGGAGAGATGACTGTTGATGGGGGCTGTTTTACACCCCATATAACACTCGGAACGACTAGATGATACTCGATCGGCTCGACCAGGAAACTGATTCGTTAACAAGCCATTCGATCCGACCAGAGATATCTGTCCATAGCGATCAAGACCGAAGTCCGAGTTCCTGAGGGATCAATACCCCGAGTCCTAGTAGGATTATGTTTCCTTGTATAGATAGGGTTAATATCATATAAATACCTAGATTATCATTGTATTTGGACAATTACGATTAAGAGCCTACGCCTACATACTCTGGCTATCTGATATCAAATTAATAGAAAAGCTTTTGCTATACTATATTCAATATCCTCTGTTTCGTGTTCTTATTGCTTTTTACATATTGTTCTTTCTTGAGATTGATCCATCCGGAATAAAGTAACTAGGCCCTATAATCACTATATAATTACACCCCATAAACCATTATTATTGATTTAACCCAAACCTACGAAAAACGGTTAAATCAGTTGGCGCCCACCGAGGGGCTAAGTTAATTATTCGATAGACAAATGGCTCGCCCAAGGAAGAACGCCCGTAACGAGACAAGAAGTAACACGACGCATGCACATATTACGTCGGACGATTTGCAGAACGATACGACTAATGAAAACCCAATCGTCAAAAATGAAAATAACCAACGAGAGAACGATCAACTACCAAGTCAAGAGGAACGTCAAGGGAACCAGGTCCAAAATTCTCAAGGACAACAAGAGATCGCCGCCAATGTAGTACCAGAATTCCCTGTGGCCCCAACGATCCATGTTCCTCTGCCAGAAACACAGAAGAGATTAAGACAGATCGCGATGTTGTTTAATTCACTATGCCCAGGGGAACTGCTGGTTCCCGAGCAGGTTCCCAGAGACCCTAGAGCAACAAGGGCAAATCCAGTTCGGAGAGCTCCTAGGCAGGTCGATCAAATGTCAGATCAAA
This sequence comes from Penstemon barbatus, assembly GCA_003313485.2. Lineage (NCBI taxonomy): Eukaryota > Viridiplantae > Streptophyta > Magnoliopsida > Lamiales > Plantaginaceae > Penstemon > Penstemon barbatus. The sequence continues at coordinate 66,504,010 of CM064883.1, read as the reverse complement.
CAGATAGCCCTGTGACTGAACAACGATCATTACACAGTCCACAAAAGAGCGATACGAAACCTACCGATGAGCGAATCCGGAGAAAATCTGATAAGACGAAGCCACAACCAACCTGCCGAGTATCAAAGGAACATACCGTTATTCCCCTCGATGAGGACGTTGTGGACGCAATCCCTAATCGACAAAGAGTTGTTCGCATCTCGGAAATAGAAATTGAAAAGTTGGTACAAGAGCGTCTGGAGCAACGTCTACGGACCAATGCTTCGACCGGAATTACAGCCTCCAAGCCGTAAACTAAACTGAATGGGGTCTCGCCGGTTGAGGTTTTGTCAGTTGTTCGGTTAGCCCATAGCACCCCAGGGAGTTCATCTAACCACCTCAGTTTGTCCGTTTGCCCTTGGGTGTCCTACTGAGGTAAAATTTTGTTGAATTCCAAACTTAGAGCACCATTCTAATACTTGTTTTCCCGCGAATTGAGTTCCATTGTCAGAGATTAGGACTCGTGGGATGCCAAATCGACATACAATAAATTTCCAAAAGAAATTAATTACTTGAAACTGTGTTATTCGGGCCAGAGCAATGCATTCTATCCATTTACTGAAATACTCGACAGCGACTAGAACATAAGTTTTCTTCGACCTGGCTAATGGGAAAGGACCTACAATGTCTATTCCCCATTGATCAAATGGCCAACAGACTGGTATCGCGTGCATCTTCTCCGCAGGTTGATGGCTTATATTAGCGTGAATCTGGCAGTGATGACATTTTTGCACATATTCAATAGCATCCCTGTTTAAATTTGGCCAGTAGTATCCTGTTCGAAGACATTTCAAAGCCAAGGCTCTGGCTCCACTATGGTTTCCTGCCTCCCCCTCATGTATTTCTCGAAGTACGTCATTGGTTAGTGGTTCTGAAATGCATTTTAGTAGGACTCCTAATACTGACCTTCTATAAAGCTTTCCCTCCAAAACCGTGTACCTTGGTGCTCGATATTTTATTTTCCGAGCTTCATTCTGATTGGGTGGCAGGTTTCCTTCCAGAAGGTAATCCATCATAGGAGACATCCAATTCCTTTCTGCCACTTTAATTTCAATCATTTCAGCGACAGGTTTGTCGTCAATGTCGATTGCTGGAGTATTCGATATCAACCAAGTGATTACTCTTTCCGTTCGTCCATCTCTTGCTCCCATGAATCTGGAGAGCTGATCAGCCCATTTGTTTTCTGAACGGGGAACATTCTGTATTTCGAAGTTCTCGAATTTTCCTGCTAACTCCTTTACCTTGGCGAGGTACTTGATCATGTTGAATTCTTTTGCTTCGTATAAGCCATCTATTTGCCGTTGTACCAACTCTGAGTCAGTTAATACTTTAAATCTTTTTATTTTGGCTTTAATTGCCATTTCCATTCCTGCAATCAACGCTTAGTACTCTGCCTCGTTATTGGTTACCATGAAATATAACGTGATTGCATAGTTCAAATCTTCCTTATCTGGTCCGGTAAAATTGATTCCAGCTCCGCCTCCTTCTCTGCTCGAGGCACTTTCGACATGCATTAACCTGGCGTGATTTTCGACAATCAAGATATCATTATCACAGCTGGTCGGGTCGTTAGGTTCTTGTATTGAGGTCGGAGTTTCTAATAGAAAGTCAGCTAGAACTTGAGCCTTAATCGCAGTTCGTGGTTTATATTCAATTTCGAATTGTCCTAATTCGATCGCCCATTTAATCAATCTGCCAGAGGCTTCTGGCTTTGCCAATACTTGTCTTAGTGGTTGGTTTGTGAGTACCACTATTTTGTAAGTTAAAAAGTATGGTCGGAGCTTGCGTGCTGCCACCACCAAAGCTAAAGCAAACTTTTCTATCTCCAAGGAATTTTTCTCGGCTCCTTGTAGTAGTTTACTTAGGTAGTAGACAGGTTTATGTTCAGCACTTTCTAGTTTTACCAATACCGAACTAATGGCAACTTTGGAGATAGATATGTAAATGTATAACGGCTCTCCATCAGTAGGTTTAGCTAATAACGGAGAAGCAATTAAGTATGCTTTTAGTTGGTTGAATGCTTGGTCACATTCTTCAATCCTAATAAAATTCTTCGCCTTCCGCAAAGTCTGAAAGAAAGGCAGACTTTTGTCTGCTGATTTGGATATGAATCTGTTTAGTGCGACAATTTTTCCTACTAAGCTTTGAACCTGGAAGATCGTCTTAGGTGGTTTCATCTCGGCTATGGCTCGAATCTTTTCGGGATTAGCTTCAATTCCTCGTTGATGAACCATATATCCCAAGAACTTTTCGGATTTGACCCCAAAAGTACACTTTGCGGGGTTGAGCTTCATGCGGTATTTTCTCAGTATTTTGAAGCATCGGTCAAGGTGTTTTACGTGGTCGGCTTCGCTCGTGCTTTTGACCAACATATCGTCCACGTATACTTCCATTATTTCTCCGATCAGCTCTCTAAACATTAAGTTAACTAATCTTTGGTAAGTTGCACCAGCATTACTTAAGCCGAATGACATTACAATAAAGCATTATACGCCCTGCTCTGTGACGAAAGCAGTTTTCTCTTGGTCTCGCTCATCCATGTATATCTGATAAAAACCTTGAAAGGCGTCCATCATGCTGAAGATAGCAAATCCTGCCGTTGAATTGACTAACAGGTCGATTCTTGGGAGAGGGTAAGGATCGCGTGGACATAATTTATTGAGGTCAGTGAAATCGTTGCACATTCTCCATTTATTATCCTTTTTATCCCCTTTGCTACTAAGACAACATTGCAGAGCCATTCTGAGAAATGTATTTCTCGAGTTTGTTTAGCTTTGAGTAGCCTCTCGACCTCTGCATTGATTATCTTATCTTTTGTCGGCCCATGATTTCTCTTCTTTTGTCTTGCGGGTTTTGCCATCAGATCAATTTTAATAAAATGAGTGATTACTCTTAGGTTGATACCCTCAATGTTGTCTGCGCTCCAAGCGAAGATGTCTACGTTGTCTCTGAGAAAGTTTATCAACATTACTTCTCCTTCCGGACTGAGTTCGGTTCCGATCCGGGTCATTTTTAATGGATCTCCTTGCACGAGCATGATGTCCTTGTGTTCTGGTGGTTTTATCGTTAAATCGATCGGCTCTTTTCCCTTCCGATCTATTCTATCAGTGCTGGGGATCTCGACTTCAGCTCTTTTGATGTCATCTTCGAGCTTCCATTTAGCTGGGGTAAACAATTTGGATCGGTTTCCCAATGTTAGGGATGTATTATAGCAATCCCAAGCCATGCAGTGATCGTTCACTATTTCTGCGATCCCAGAAGCTGTCGGAAATCTAATCTTCTGATGGTATGTTGATACTACCGCGCGAAATAGATTGAGGGCTGGTCATCCGAATATCGCATTGTACGCAAAAGGAGTTTCTACGACCAAGAACTTTATCATTTTCACCGCTCGCTGCGGTCTCTTTCCTAATAAGACACTCAAGTCCAAAGTCCCGGAGGGGACTATCTCTGAGCCTCCAAATCCCACTAAGGGAGTTGCTACTTTCTGGAGCGTTATATCTCCCAAGTTCATCTGTATTAGGACTTCCTTGGATATAATGTTTGTTGAACTGACGTTATCGATTAAGATCCTTTTCACATTGAAGTTTGCTATCTCGAGAGATACTACCATCGGGAAGTCAGGGTTATCTTCCCTCGAATCCCAAATAATATTTCTTGGTACTTCGTTCTCATTGAAGCTAATGAGTTGTTCCTTCGGTAATTTGCTATCAAGCGTCCATACCTCCCTTGGATGTTTAAGATTTCCTTCAATCGATCTCGCGGTTCTACGACGGGCATTGCGATTATCTCCCCCTGCAGGTCCTCCGGAGATTGTATGTGTGGTTCCGTTGATTTGATCATTGTTCAATTCTTGTGGCGGACCATTATTAGGAGACCTTCTTCCCGGGGTTCTTCTCCGGTTACTAGTTCGAGGACTCATACTTCTGTTTCTTTTGCAGCTGTTTCTTTCGAGATAGTCGTCCAACTTTCCTTGTTCAATCAGGCTTTCGATTTCCTGCATCAAGTGGAAACAATCCTCAGTCCGATGACCGTGGGCCCAGTGATACCTACAATATAAATTGTAGTTTCGAGCTCCTGGCTTTGGTTGTGTAATTCTTTTCGCCGGCGGAATCCAATTGTTCCTTTCGAGCACTACCAAGATTTCTTCAACAGGAATCGTCAATCTAGGGTAATCGACATGGTTTACTCAATTTCTGTTGGTTAGTTCGGCCGATCTCGATCTCCTATAGACATTAGGTCTTTTGTCTTGATCGTTTCGATTATAGTCTAATCTTTGAAAAACGTTTCCTTTCCTGAAGGATCAATCGTAATCCATTGGCCTTGAAACAGGAGCTTTGTCTTGTCGCCTCGAGCCGAAGGCGGTGGCTTTGTTCCTATTCTTATCCTTAAAAGAGTTCATCTCTTCTTGAGTCATATATTTTGATGCCAGAGTCATAATATCCGCAAAGGTTCTCGGTTGTTTCCTACTCAGCGCATTCCCGAACTGCCTGTTTTTGGTGAGGTCGAAAAGGATAGAGATTATGTAATCAATATTCGGAGAATCAATCTTTAGTAGTTCCACATTAAATCTCGCCAACCAGCTTCTCAAGGATTCTCCTTCCTGTTGATGAATGGTTCCAAGGTAGCTCATAGGCAGTTTCTGTCTTTTCTGGCTAGCAAATTGTTGAGTCAGTTTGTTACATAACTCACGAAAACTGAATATGGAATTGGTGGGTTGCTTTCCGAACCAATCTAAAGCTAATCCTTCGAATGTGGTAACCATCATCTTGGCGGTATACTCCGCTGAATGAGCATATAAATTCATTATGTTCGTAATGCTGAATATGTAATCGTCTGGATCAGTGGTCCTGTCATATCGCGGTAGTCGTCCCCTGCCCAGATGATTGTGCTTCTTTTCTCTCCTTGCCGAAGGGGGAACATGCTACTAAACTTTCCTGGACTTCCGTGCTCCTCTCCTCACGGATATTGAACGGTTAGTAGACGTTGTTCAAGGCATTCTTACACCATTTTTTCGATCTCTCTCTCCGAGATGCGGACATTTTTTGGTCGATTAGGGATTGTATCAACTAAGTCGTCATCGACGGGGATTATAGTATTTTCTTTCGATCCCCGACGCGCCTGTTGTGGCTTGGTCCGATCCATTTTTCTTTGGATCCGATCGTCTGTTGGTTTCGCGTTGCTCCTTTGTGGACTAGGTAGTGATCGCTGCTCGCTCACAGGACTGTCCGCTTGTTCTGATATCTGGTCCAGCTGCCTAGGAGCTCTTCTGCCTAGATGCACCCTAGTCGCTCCGGGGTCTCTGGGCTGGTGTTCAGGAGCCAACAGTCCTCCTGGGCACAGAGAATTAAATAACAGCGCGATTTGTCTCAACTTCTCCTCTGTTCCTGCCAAAGGGACAGGGATTGTAGGAACCCCAGGGGCTCTAGGTATCGCATTGGTGGCGATTTCTTGTTGTCCTTGAGAATTTCGAACATTGACCTCCTGTCATTCTTCTTGATTTGGCAGTTGATTATTTTCTTGCCGATTATCGCCATCGTTGATGATAGGCTCGTTATTCATCGTGTTGTCGTGGACATCGTCCGACGTTACAGGTGGGTGCGTTGTGTTGCTTCTTGCGTCGTTGCAAGCATTCTTCCTCGGGCGAGCCATGTGTCTATCGAATAATTAACTTAGGCCCCACGGTGGGTGCCAACTTATTTAACCGAATTTCGTGGTATTAGATTAAATCAATAATAATGGTTTATGGTAAAGTTATATGAAGATTATAGGGCCTAGTTACTTTATTCTAGATGGATCAATCTCAAGGAAGAACCATATGTAACGATGTTAATGAGCAAATAAAGTAATAATCAATATGTATAGCAAAAGCTCTTTTATTAATCTCAGATTGTCCAACTATATAGGCGTAAGCTCTGATATTGTTATCTATTACAATGATGAATCTAGGTATTTATATGTTAGAAACCCTAGCCATAAAAATAAATATAGCCCTATTAGGACTTGGAACATTTATCCTTCTTCAGTTCGGATTGCAGCCTGGTCGCCGTGGAGAGTCGACTCTAATCGGGTCGAACAGTCATAGTGCATGAACTATATGGTCGGGCTGACCTCATATGCTTGTCTCGATCCGATTATCATAAGGGGTATAAAATAGCCCCCATCAGATTTAATATCTTTAAATCATTCATTTCCTTTTATGACTGTCACTGTCCAACTGTATTGTGTGTGACCCTCTGGGTTCACCATCAATTGGCAGCAGGCCCACAACTTTCATGATTTAATTAACGAGCAATTAAATGCTCCGATCAATAAAACACTTTTAATTGACCACTCCAGAATTAATTTCCTTATTAATTCAAGAGTACCCACACTTCATGGTCGATGTCTAGCCACAAGCCCATGATGCCCAATTTTAGGTGAATTGATATTTGTGAACCTCACCTCTTATAAATACCATGTACATACGGTCTTTCTAAAGACTAATTTCCTGACCGAGACCTAGGGTGTGTGAATTGATCGGCACCTCTAATTATCTCGATTCTGTACTTTTTAATTCTGGATAATAATTCCAATGTGACCGCTAAATTTGGAAACCCCTTTCCAAATCCGTCACTGACCATGGCCATGGATTTTTCGGAACATATTATCTAAGAACGTACAAGAAATTCTCCCACCTTATCAGGATGAGTCGATAGATCCTTTCTTAGTACTAACCACTCGCGTACACAACTGTACGAACCCAACTTAGGCGCTTTATGGACAGGCTACGTGACCAGTACCTAAATCTAAGAACGCATACTCATGCACCGAATTTGCCCTAGCACCTCAAGTTTAAGGACTAAATCGTACACTATTATAAGCCTGGAGAAACATCCCATCACCGATATGCATCATGCACTTCCACAATGGGTTTCTCTGTTCGGGTCGTTCGATGCATTTGATCGTCTCTATGGAACCACCTAGTCATATGCACTGGCCTCAAATGCCTTGCTCATGAAACGCTACAAATTCACTCCATGTAAATCATGCATAATCGTACAAGTCTTAGCGATTCCTTCGATACCCCGTCTCGTTCGGAATCTATGACTTGGAACGTGTTTTAAGATCACGACCTTAGAGACTGTTTCATGATTGCACTCGATACTGAAGTGAATCGTCCCATAGTCTATTGTGACCTCAGGATTTCATCCAATGGCTTAGATAAGTTCGCGAGAGATTAAGTTGGCCATTTTTTAATTTACGTACTTTAAATAAACAGGCGTATTAATTATAAACCCTAAGAAAACAGTTTTCCCATCAAGCTAATAAATATTGTCTTGGTGGGCACTATCCTATCAATCTCCCACTTGCCCTAAAGCCAATCACAACATTTCTAAGACCCATCTTATAATGATGTCCCTCGAACCCTTTTGTGAAAGAACTTCATTAGTGGATCTACTATGTTGTCTTTGTTGAGATGACGTAACCTTTCTACGCGTCTCAACTACCTATGATTTGTTCAATCATATGTTTTTGTGTTCAGACTATCGGTGAGATCTCGTTTCCCTTTCATTGATCAATTGCCTTATAACTGCAATGTACATATGGTCCTTCTATCGACTAATATTCCCGATCAAGACTTAGGGTGTGTGAATTGATCGGCACCTCTGAATTTGTCTCGATAACTATACATTCTAATTCAGGATAATATTCCAGTGTGACTACTAAATTTGGAAACCCCTTTCCAAATCCATCACCGACTACGGCCGTAGATTCCTCGGATATATTATCTAAGAATCGTATAGGAATTTCTCTCATCCATTACGATGAGTCAATAGATTCCATATTGGTACTTACCACTCGCGTACATAACTATACGCACCCAACCCAGGCATATTGTGATCAGGCTAAGTGATCTATACCTAGATCTAAGTACGCACATTCATGCACCGAATTGGCCCTAGTACCTCAAGTCAAAGGACTAAATCCTACACTATTATAAGCCTTGAGAAACATCCCATAACTGATATGCGTTATGCACTTCCACAATGGGTTTCTCTATTCGGGTCGTTCGATGCGTTCAATCCTCCATTGAACCACCTACTCATATGCACTGGCCTCAAATGCCTTGCTCATGAAACACTACAAATTCACTCCATGTGAATCACGCATACTTGTACAAGTCTTGACGATTCCTACGATACCCCTTCTCGTTCGAAATCTATGACTTGGAACAGTTTTAAGATTACGACCTTAGAGACTGTTTCATGATTGCACTCAGTACTGAAGTGAATCGTCCCATAGTCAAATGTAATCTAAGGATTTCATCCAATCGCTTAAATGTATTCGCAAGAGATGAAGTTGGCCATTGTTTATCCTTATACATATATAAATAAACGTGCGTATTAAGTCATTTATACTAAATAAAGATAATGATAGTTTCAATACAAGCTAAATATATGGGCTTGCAGGGCACTATCCCATCAATCTCCCACTTGCCCTAAAGCCAATCACAAACGTTTCTAGGACCCATCCTTTTAAAGATGTTCTTCGAACTCATTTCATGATATAGCCTCCTTTTAGTGGATCCGCTAAGTTGTCTTCCGAGTCGTCGCGATCCATTACGCGCGTTAACTCTACCAATGATTTTTCTAATCAAATGGTACTTTTCTTTCAATTGTGTTTAAATTTCTGGTGAGATCTCAAATGTTTTGCTTTAGCAATAGCTCCAATGTTATCATGGAAGATAATCATGAGCTTCGCAATGCTAGGCACTACATCCAACCGAAGGATGAAGTTTTATATCCAAACACTTTCTTAAGCTGCATTTAATGCTATATTTAATGCTGCAGTATATCTTGCTTCAGTGGTTTAAATGGTTACGGTGATTTGCTTGGAACCCTTTCAAATTTACCGTTACCACATTGAGGCAGGATATGTATCCAAAAATGGATATATCTAATTTATCCACATCAGACTGAAAATTCGAATCAGTAAGTCCTTCGAACTTTAATTTTCCACTACCACCGTAGACCAAGATCAAATCCTTAGTCCAAGAACAAATCCTTAGTCTTTGTCAAGGGCTTAAGGATATCTTTTACGGTGGTCCAGTACTTCTTCACTGGATTTTGACTAGCAACTGCTCGCGATACTTGAGCAAGTTCTACGTCTGGTCTAGTACATAGTAAAGCATGCTACATGCAACCTTTTGTTTGAAATATAAGGTATTTAGGTGAAACCAACTTTTGAATCCTACTCTTGGAGATGTGTCCAAGTCTAGCGTACCAAAGTTATGGACTATTATCTTTGTATTAATTTGAACTTCACACATTAATTCAATAAAATTGAGTTAATGGTTTAATTCAATTAATTTACTTCCTTTCAATTAACCTTTTTTAATTGCTTCCTTTTTCTTTTCAATTAACCCTTTAATTGAAACGTTGCTTAATTAATTAGATCATCTAATCAATTAAACATATCAGTGCCTTTGTTAGATGCAGTGGGTTAATTCGACTTTTAGGCTACTTGCGTTCTTTTGACTACCTTTATGGTCGAATTTAGAAGAGAATAAATTCTTCTTCATTTTACTCTTCTTTGACTTCGCAGTCCATGAAGTGTAAACGATCATGACATGTTTATCCTATTTGCCTTTATCCAGTACTTTGGTTGATTCATGAAATGTGATCAACTTATCAAATAAGATCAGTGTATTTCAAGAGTCATTTGAATGAGCAGGAGGAGAATTTAGGAGGAAGTTAATGTTAAGATCACTTGCAGGCCTACGTTTAATTGATCCAGTTTTCAACTAGATTGACAAAACAAAGACAGTGATCCTTGACACTAGTTCCTTCATTTATTCTCGAGTTTTGAAACAATTCCTTAGAAGTCTCGAATCAAATCGATTCAAAACTAATCCTCAAAACAAGCCTTTTGAGGTGGAGGTTTGTTTCATAAGACTGGTCCTCAAAACAGGCCTTTTGAGGTTTGTTTAAGAAGCTTCAGACATGCTCCTCATGTTGCTTCCATAGCTCGTTCAATCTTGATGCTTATTTGAGGAAACGATCATTAATATTCCCATACTCTATAGGTGATTCGTTTCACTTTTGAGATTCATCTTTATATGAGGAAACGATCATTAATATTCTCATATTCTACGGGTGATTCGTTTCTTATATTTTGACTTATCTCGGAAGCGCATAAGGCATAGGGTCGTCGTTTAAGAACATCATTCCCACTTTTGGAATTTAAGACAATTCTCAAGTTTCTTGCCTAGTCGATATTTTGATCCAGTCATTTTATTAGTCGAGGATAAATAGTAAAATGGATAATTACAGATATCTCAGTATCCTAAAGAGAAGACAAACATTCACTGGACTAGTTAATGAATAATACTTATAATCAACGAAGGTTGGACTTTCTATCGTAAAAGTTCTCCCACTATTTTATCGAAACAATTACCCCTTCAATTGTTCGGGAAATTCTATTTCCTAGTAGGTCTTGACGTCCCAGCAGCAATTAATTGCACCCACGACTCGTGGCCATAAAATTAATTCTCCAGGTAGGTATACTTTTACCAATTGTGGCACCTCACAACCTTCAAGCTATTTTGCCTCGGTTTTCACATTTGTCTAGCACTGCTACATCATAAATGCTACTAATCGTTAAGTAGAACCCATCAATCATGATGAGCAACGAGCCCGGTCGTGAATTCTCCGTAACTAGTTATCGGTCGATCTTCATATCCCGACCAGTCCTCACCCTTGTCGAGTTTAGTTAAAAACAAGAGTCAAGGATTTTCGTGTATTGTCCCTTTCTTTGACTCGGGTGCCAGACTCTGGATCACCTCCGTCAATAAGTAGACAACATACACTAGTTCATATTGATGGAAGGCTTGGATCTTTAAAACTTCATTTTAAATGTACCCAATAGACTTAATATTTGATTCGAGAGGGGAATTTCTGGTTTGAAAGTTATACTAACTCTCCTCGAGATCTCACCGATTCAGTTATGCTTTATCTTTTATTACGATCTAGATTCTAGCGCGCATCTCATACAAGCTAAATAAAAATCGACAAATAAATAAAAGCCATACAAACTTAGCATGCATACTACCACAATATGTTTTCGATCGGGAGCCTCCTATGCAGGCCATCATCGAGCCAATGATGTTGGCCCAATTGGTCAATCTAAAGGGTTCTCAAAGAACCTATGCTATTACACAATGTACCATGCATACATGGCCTTCAATTCTTCTTGGGCTCCCACCTTGCTTGTAAACGGGCCTCCATCCTAATCTAGGAAAGCAGTCTAGCCCTATTCTATTACAAAGGCTCAAAGTGGTCCAAAAATATAATAGGCTCGCAGGCCCAATAAAAACCAAACATTAAATTAAACCAATCACATCTACCCTAAGGTCAAGGCTCGACTCGATCGAAAACCACGAAAACAGTTCACGTAGAGCAAGAAACATGCAAACATCCTTTACCTATTTCTTTCTTAATTTTAAAACAACTTTTTAAAACTAACTTCCTATGATTCTTACTTTTTAGTCACTACTAATTATGACAAAATAAATATTCGGGTAAACAAAAATAAATTTTCTGCTCAAATTCAAATTCTGTTTTTCAACTTTTGAAAATTGCATTTTCGCCCCTAAACTTTTGAAAATTGCACTTTGACCCCAAAACTTTTAAAAAGTTACAAAAACACCCCAGAACATATTCGGGCAGCAGACCAGAAAATAAAATTTTGAATTCTGAAAATTTTCGATTTTTCAAACAGACCTCTGAAGTTTCGGTAATTGCAAAACAATCCCCAAACTTTTGGAAATTACAAAACGACCCCAAAAGCTATGCGACCAGATTTGCAAAATGGTCCAGTATTTTTGAAATTTCCAGATTCTAAAAATTTGAATTTTCTGCCCTTTAAAACCTTGATATGCGATTTTATTGCAGAAAAGTCCTGAAATTTTCAAAAACTATAAATTCGCCACAGATCTGAAAAACAGTTTTACCCAATCATAGATCCAGTCATAAAAAGCAAGAATCAACTTACAGAACATAATTATCACGTGTTTACATATACATAATTAAACATATACGGTGAACACACATTATGTTCATGCTTTTCGTATAATAAGTATGGAGTTGGCTCTGATACCACTGTTGGGTTGCCTCGATTGTTAGAACAACAAAGAGTGCGGAATTTTAAAATTTTTCGAAGCACCCAAGGTCCCATATATTAGATCTCCATATTATGTATACGAAAGCATGAAACAAACACACAATGTATTAAAACAAGGGGGTTTCGATTTTTACCTCACCACAGGCAAGGTGGTGGCAACCTCCGACTCTGATTCTGATTCTGGTTCACAGGAGTGATCCAAATGTCTCACCTCCAGGGTTTAGTCCACACCAACTGGATTCTGGTAACACCTCCTAATCTTTGGCTCAGAACTGGATATAGGAGATTTGTTAATGCAGGACTGTGCAGATCTACTTGGCAGGGCAAGATCCAGCACGGTGGAACAAAGGAGGAGGTGCGGCGGCACTATAGCAGCTCACGGCCAAGAGGAGGCGGCGGCAGCTAGGTGGCGGCGCAGGTTGGGGCGGCGGCGCTAGGTCAGAGAAAGAGGCTAGTGTTTTTGCTAGGGTGTTAGCTTTCTGAGCTCTGGTAGAACTCTATTCATAAGCCTCTTACTTGACCTAGGTTTGCAAGACTTCTTATGGGCTTTTAATTAAAGGGCCATGTCTTGTAAGCCTTCATTTAATTAACTACTTTAATTAAATGCCCAATCCATTTTAATAAATCAATATTTCTTTTATATAATTAATTAGAAACTTAATTAATTAATTAATTAATTAAATCAACTAATTAATTAATCTCCCACTTGAATTAATACTTTAATTCATTTAATTGATTTAATTACCTTTAAATCAATTAATTCCTTTTGTATCCTTTATAACAGTCACCGTCCAATTGTTTGTGTGTGACCCTCTGGGTTCACCATCAATTGGCAGCAGGCCCACGAATTTGGATCTGGGTGAGGAGATCGACTGGAAGATGACTGAGCCACAGGACTTGTGCGGCTAAGGCTGGATTGGCCAAGTGGGTGTGGCCAGGGTTGGCCGAACTTGGTTGGGCCGAGTTTGGTTTGGGGCGATTAGGGTTAGGGAATTTCTTTGTGCAATTTTCAGATTTCTTTTCTTTCTTGTGTTATGTAAAATTGTTATCTTCTCAATTTTTCATTCTCATTCATTAGTCCTTTTAGGAAGAGATGTGAAGAAGTATATATAAGAGAAGAGTCCTCCTCTTATAAGATATCTCTTTCCATCTTTATCAAATCCTATTCCTAATCAACTTAGGAATATAAGATTTGAGAAATCTCTTCTTTATTCCTTGTTTTGCAAGAAACAAATCTCTTCCATTTTTACACATGCAAAATCACCCCCTATGCCCAATCATGTAATCCAAAAATTACATGTCATTTATCTTCCAATTAATTAATTAAATACTTTAATTAATATCATCATAATTAAGTAGAGTATCCAATTAATTATTTAGACATTAATCAACTAGATATCTAATTAATATTCTCCTTCTTGAATTAACACTTTAATTCATGAACTTTGATTTAATATCTTTAAATCATTCATTTCTTTTTATGACTGTCACTGTCCAACTGTATTGTGTGTGACCCTGTGGGTTCACCATCAATTGGCAACAGGCCCACGACTTTCGTGATTTAATTAACGAGCAATTAAATGCTCCGATCAATTAAACACTTTTAATTGACCACTCTAGAATTAATTTCCTTATTAATTCAGGAGTACCCACACTTCATGGTCGATGTCTAGCCACAAGCCCATGAAGCCCAATTTTAGGTGAATTGATAATTGTGAACCTCACCTCTTATAAATGTCATGTACATACGGTCCTTCTAAAGACTAATTTCCTGACCGAGACCTAGGATGTGTGAATTGATCGGCACCTCTAATTATCTCGATTCTATACTTTCAAATTCTGGATAATAATTCCAGTGTGATTGCTAAATTTGAAAACCCCTTTCCAAATCCATCACTGACCATGGCCATGGATTTCTCTGAACATATTATCTAAGAACGTACAGGAAATTCTCCCACCTTATCAGGATGAGTCGATAGATCCTTTCTTAGTACTAACCACTCGCGTACACAACTGTACAAACCCAACTTAGGCTTTATGGACAGGCTATATGACCATTACCTAAATCTAAGAACGCACACTCATGCACCGAATTCGCCCTAGCACCTCAAGTCTAAGGACTAAATCGTACTCTATTATTAGCCTTGAGAAACATCCCATCACCTATATGCGTCATGCGCTTCCACAATGGGTTTCTCTGTTCGGGTCGTACGATGCATTCGGTCATCTCTATTGAACCACCTAGTCATATGCACTAGCCTCAAATGCCTTGCTAATGAAACGCTACAAATTCACTCCATGTGAATCATGCATAATCGTACAAGTCTTAGCGATTCTATCGATACCCCGTCTCGTTTGGAATCTATGACTTGGAACGTGTTTTAAGATCACGACCTTAGAGACTGTTTCATGATTGCACTCAATACTGAAGTGAATCGTCCCATAGTCTATTGTGACCTCAGGATTTCATCCAATCGCTTAGATAAGTTCGCGAGAGATGAAGTTGGCCATTGTTTAATTTACGTAATACAAATAAATAGGCGTATTAATTATAAACCATAAGAAAACAGTTTTCCAATCAAGCTAATAAATATTGGCTTGTTGGGCGCTATCCTATCAATCAGTAAGCACAGTAAGGGATTTTACCTTTGCCTTCAGAGCCATTTCCATGCATGTGATAAGAGCTTCGTATTCCGCTTCATTATTGGTAATAAGAAAGTCCAATGTGATTGCATAGCTCAAATCTTCCCCGGCAGGACCTTGGAATGTATCCCTGCTCCTCATCCTTCCTTTGTTGAAGATCCATCGACGTGAATTAACCATACCGGTTCCTCGATCACCTTGATCGAATTTATCTCTGAAGATTCTCCTTCCTCTGGAACTTTCGTACCCGTGGATTCTAAAATAAAGTCCGCCAAAACTTGAGCCTTGATTGCAGTTCTTGGTCGATATTCAACTTCAAACTGCCCGAGCTCTACTGCCCATTTTATCTATCTTCCCGAAGCCTCTTGTTTCGATAACACCTGCCTCAAAGGTTGGTTAGTCAAAACAATAATCTTGTAAGTCTGAAAGTAAGGCCTCAATCTTCTAGCAGCCACTACTAGAGCGAGCGCGAACTTCTCGATCTCCATATAGTTCTTCTCCGCACCTTGTAATAATTTGCTCAAATAGTAGACGGGTTTATGTTCGGACTTTTCCACCTTCACCAAGACTGAGCTGATTGCCTCCTCTGAAACCGCTATGTAGAGGTATAAGGGTTCACCCTCGGTTGGTTTTGCCAGC
The DNA here is from genome assembly GCA_003313485.2 of Penstemon barbatus. Classification (NCBI taxonomy): domain Eukaryota; kingdom Viridiplantae; phylum Streptophyta; class Magnoliopsida; order Lamiales; family Plantaginaceae; genus Penstemon; species Penstemon barbatus. Next base: position 66,488,524 of record CM064883.1, on the reverse strand, counting down.
ATAGGCGGCGAAGTAAGATAAGCCTTGAGATCCTCAAAGGCTTTATCACATTCAGCTGTCCACTCAAAGTCCTTGGATTTTCGTAGTAATTTGAAGAATGGAAAACTCTTGTCGGCTGACCGCGAAATGAACCTATTCAAGGAGATGATTTTTTCGACTAAACTCTGTACATTCGAAAGTCTCCTCGGAGGCTTTAGTTCGGTGATAGCCCGAATATTTTTCGGATTAGCCTCAATTCCGCGCTCGTATACGAGGTAACCCAAGAACTTCCATGATCTGACCCCGAAGGTACACTTCGCAGGGTTCAACTTCATACCGTATTTCCTTAGAATTGCAACACACCGATCAAGGTGCTTGATATCGTCGACATAAACTTCCATGATCTGACCAATCAAATCTTTGAACATCATATTGACCAATCTTTGATAAGTTGCTCCGACGTTCCTTAGTCCGAGCGGCATGACAATGAAGCAATATACTCCTCGTTCGGTAATGAAGGCAATTTTATCTTGGTCCCTCTCGTTCATAAAGATTTGGTAGAAGCCTTGGAAAGAATCCATCATACTGTAGAAAACGAAACATGCTGTAGAGTCCACCAGCATGTCGATCCTGGGCAATGGATAAGGGTCCTTTGGGCATAATTTATTTAGGTCAGTGAAGTAATTGCACATTCTCCATTTGTTTTCCACCTTTTCTCCTTTGGAAACTAAAACCACATTACATACCCATTCAGTGAATATGATCTCTTTAATTTGACCGGCTGCCAGTAATCTATCAACCTCGGCGTTGATTATTTTATCCTTTTCTCGTCCATGATTTCTCTTATTCTGTCTAACAGGTTTTGCCTTCCGATCTATGTTTAGAGAATCTGTAATCACCCGAGGATCGATCCCCACTATATCATCCGAGCTCCAGGCAAAGACATCCACATTTCTTCGTAGAAAATCAATAAGCATAGTTTCCATTCCCCCGCTCAGTTCCGTTCCGATCCTGGTAACCTTTTCCAGAGAACCAGGTACTAAGACAACCTTCTTGTAGTCGGGGGCTTGGACGCTCATATCTATATTCTTACCTTTATTTCCTTGTAGTTTATCACAGTCAGGGATTGGCTCATATCTAAATTGACCAGCATTCTTTTGCTCGGAACCTTGGGGTCGATCTTTTGCTTTATTGACAAAGAAGAGTTGTAACATTCCCAGACCATATACTGGTCATTCCTCATTTCTCCGACCCCTCCATTTGTTGGAAATTTCACCTTTTCATGATCTGTCGACACCACAACCTTGAATGCATTCAATGTCGGCCTTCACAGTATGGCGTTGTAAGCGAAGGGTGTTTCCACCACTAAGAATTTCACTATTCTAGTTAGACTCTTTCGTTTCTTTCCGAGGGCCGTGCTTAGCAAGATGGTTCCCAGTGGGACAATTTCCGAACCACCAAACCCAACCAAAGGAGTAATCACATTATCCAAACAAGGATACTGGAGATTCATTCGAGAAAGGGCTTCGGAAGAAATAATATTTGCGAAACTACCGCTGTCGATCAAAACTCTTTTAACCTCATAGTTAGCAATTTTCAGAGTTAAAACCATCGAAAAATCGGGATCATCATCGTCCACATCCCAAGTAACATCTGCCTGTCGATCCGCGTCACTGAAGCTTATGACTTGATTTTCAACAGAAGGTGGTTCCAAAGAGAATATCTCTTTCCCAGTCGATACAAATGCCTTGATCGACCTATTTGTTCTTTTTCTCGCATTTCTACGGTCTCCCCCAGCCGGTCCGCCAACGATCATGTTGATCACTCCGTTTCGTTGCTCTTCTGGATGATTATGAGCCTCACGTGGCTGAACAGTGAACTTCCGGGGGCTCCTGGATCTATAACGGTTGTTGTAGTTTCCCTTTTTTACGAATTCTTTAAGTTTACTTTGTACGATCAACTTCTCAATTTCGACCTTCAATTGATAACAATTTTATGTACTGTGCCCACAAGCCTGTGGTATCAGCAATATTTATCATAGTTCAAAGTTCCCTGTCTTGCTTGTGTAATCCTATCTGCTTCAGGTATTAAAATCCTTTCCTCCAAGACAGTGAGAATTTCTTCCTTTGATGTATTCAGTTCGGTAAAGTGGATTTTTCCCGATCGAGGAATCGGATTAGGATCGGAGACCGGACCATAGGCATTGGGACGGTTGTTCGGCATCTGGGGTTTGTAGGAGTTGATTCTCTGCCAAACCGATCTCCTATTCGATCCACCATAGTCGTCTGGCTTCGGCACAGGGGCTCTGTCTTTCTTTTTTCCAAGTGGAGGCCTCGGGTTTTGTGCGTGCTTTAGCTTATTCATCTCCTCCTGTATCATATATTTTTCTTCTATCTCCATGATTTTCTCAAAGGATTTTGGCTGCTTCCGACATAGTGCATTCCCAAACTGCGTATTCTTCGTTAATTCGAACATCAAGGAGGATAGATATTCGATCTGTGGAGTATCGACCTTAAGAAGTTTGATGCTGAACCGCGCCAACCATTGCCTCAAAGTTTCGCCTTCCATTTGTTTTACTGTCCCCAGATGGTTAGCAGGCAGTCTAGGTTTCCTCTGGCTCGCGAATTAGTGTTTAAGTTTGTCGCAAAACTCATCAAAAGAGAAGATAGAGTTCGATGGCAATTTCCCGAACCAATCGAGAGCGATTCCTTCGAAGGTAGTGACCATGATTTTGCAGCAAAAATCTTCCGAGTGTCCATACAAATTCATCACATTAATGAAGCTATTAATGTGTTCTGCGGTGTCGGTAGTCCCGTTATACCGTGGTAATCTCGTGGGCATTGTTTCACTGTTTCTGGCATCTCAAATTTCCTGACAAAATGGCGAAAATCTCATGATGTTGTTTCCGATCTCTTTGTCTGTAATATTTTCTCGAAATGTTTCTCTATTTTGCATTATCTCAGTACGTCTGATCGTCGTGCCCGCATGCCGAGCCTTTTTGATCAATTCTTCTCAATCTAACTTCTTAGCAACCCTCTCCTGCACTATTTTCTCTAGTTTAGCTTCAGTGATTCTCTTATAGGTCGATTTCTTTGCCTTATCAGTACCCAAAGGTTGACTTTCCCCAACTACTGAGTCTTCCACGTCATGTACCGCTTTGGATGGTAATACCAATCGAACGTTAGACTTCGACGAAGCTGGTTGGGGAGGATTTGCCGTAGGTGATTTTGATACCAACCGAAGCACACTTCTTTCCTTTTGAATATTTGAGGATGGAATTTCGGGTCTTGCATGCATTGCAGGTTGATCCACTGGTGACTGATCAGCTCTTCCACTGTTCAGGAATTCTCTGCACATTGTACCAATAATGGATCTCAGATCGGCCACGGTTGTGCAGATCGGAATATCCTCTTGTGGCGTGATCGGTGGAGCTTCTTGTTGACGAGCCGCTCGAGAAAGATTATCGGGCTCGTTGTTAACGGAGTTCTGCGCTCCAGCTACTGTGAAGGTTCTCCTCGCATGTAAGTATTTCGTCTCGTAGTAAGCATATTTCGATCTAACATCCAAATAAGGCCCCTCGGTGGGCGCCAATTGATCCGACGTGGTTTCGTATGAGATCAATAAAGGAAAGTAAATAGAATAAAGATGCTAAAATGCTAATGGTGGGGTCAAATATATATATTATCGATCGTGGTTACAATACAGTTTGAGGTCCTATTTGAGCGGTATTGGATGTCGTACAAGCTAGAGACTAATACATACAATGTGATCGAAATAAATATCCTGAGGAGGCTTCGAGCAGTAGTTTCGAGCGGGGTACACCTGGGGAATCGTGTGTTATCCAGCATCACAAATGCTTGCGGTATTTATAGTAGAATCGGTGTGCTAGCTGAACCATCCGTAGGCGTGTATTTCTCGGCCCACAGGCCTGGGCCTCGGGTCGGTCCAACAGTAGAATCCGAGCATGAACCCCTTAGCCTGTGGTCGGAGTAAGATGTACTGCGTTGGAGGTCGGCCGATATGTCTTTGAGGTCGGATATTGTGATTTTCGATCGTACAAGCCTTCCTAAAATAGAATATCCAAAGTACCCCTCATCACCAATAATTCAGCTGTTGTTTTTCCGATCATGGCGTTTACCGATCACGAGAGATACAAACTCATGGTTCTAAGTTATAAGGAAACTTAGCTTATCTATGCATATAATTTCAAGTTATTCTACTTGGTCGATAATTGTTTCAAACATTCTACGGTCAATGGGATCAATTTGAGAATTCATTGATAGTGGATGATCGAATTATTTTTAAATATTCATTAAGGGACAAGGATTCAAATTTATACGTTAGGTCAAGATAAATGATGGTTGGATCGATTTGAGAATTTTTTTCGACAGTCGATAAGCCAAACTTCAGATTTATATATCAAGATTAACTACCTGGTATTTGAGTTAAATTTTATTCATCCAGTTGATTTATTCGAGTTCACATTTTTTATTGATCGGGTTAGAAGACGAAGAAAAATGCAAGTACAAATTATCAAAAATAACTTTTTATTTATGTGTTCTCCGAACATTTACAAGTGATTCCTCGATTACAATAAGGGAATTCGATCTCAAATGGAAAATTACATTTATTCCTATCCTACTACAAATTATACGAACTAGGCTAAGGTGCCTTTGAGCGCTACCAAGCAGTGAAGAGCAGGGTCGGGGCCTATCTCCAGGACTTTTTACCGATCTAAGATCTTCATCAGTAAACAATGAATTCTATGCCCAATCTTAGATCATCAGATCGATGTCCGATCTTGAAGGCAGGCACTCCCGTCGAAAACGGCTTTTTCCAGCATTTTTGCTACCGTCTCCCCGCTGGTTCATTCCCACCCTATCCGATCCAGGATAGCGGGAAGCAACTCCAGTGGAATTACTCCAAACAATCTCGGAAGCACCATTCTTCAAGAAACACCTTGAAGAAGCTGATGCTCGAGGTCAAAAGATCTCCCACCGGAGTCGATCCACAATCCGACCGGATGCAGCGCCAAAATACCGGAATTCTAACCCGTCTCAGACACGGAATATTCAAGAAGGCAGGTTGTCTGCCGGTATTATAAGTGCTAGTTTCTTTGTATGTCGATATTCTAAGTGAATGGAATTTTCCGAGGAGGTGAGGGATCGGAAAAGAGGGTACGAGTTCTAATCTCGAATCTTTTTAGTTCGGACATAAAGTTGATCATATTGATCGAAAGGTGCATAATTCGAGAATTAGCGATCGGACGAGGCAGTTACGGAAAGGTAAAAATATGATGGTAATTTTGGGAGCTATTTATAGGAGAACAGAAACGATATTAACGGTCCAGATCGCATAGTATGAACGGTCAAGATATGAGCAATAAATGCGCCAACCGTTCCGATTCCCAAGAAATAGGGGAATGTTTGGTTAAAGAAAAAGGAATTGTCTCACTGAAGGAAAACAAATATGCTCACCCATGTTCGGAAATCACCCTGCTACCATCGAACATTCGATCGATCAAGCCCGTGTACTTTACACGATATGGGTTGAACAATTTAGGAGTGCTTGATTGAATGGCTTGAGATCGAAAATATTTTGGTAATGGAATCCTAGATCGAATAATTTCAAGAATGAAAACTGCGTGATTACATTCTTTAAATTTTCTATGGAAAGTTTGAAATGACTGAGTATCGAATTAGCTTTCAGTTACTTGATCAAAAATTAGTTTAAGTGTTATTATCTGATTAACTGTTCATGTCCGATCGGCATCGACCAGATTAATGAATTCATTCAACTGTTATCTTTTAAGCTTCCTCGATCGTGCTCGATCGTTGCTGGTCAGATTCGATGATGTAAATTGATGGAAAAGAAAAGTAAAGTAATCATATAGATATATGGATCGAATAACATTATTTCGAATTAAGGAGAATTAATAAATTTTATTCCGAACAGAATGGAGTTTACAATTCGATCATATTACAATGGTATAAGCTCTTCAATAAGTACAAAGATACAGAGCTATTTTTTCGATCCTATTACAAGTTCATCTTTCACATTTCGATCCTACTACATTCTACAATCCTATGAAATTTTCGGCTTCTTCTCCCACCGGTTGAACGGTAGTGTCCTTGCTCGAGCATGGAACTTTCTTCGAAGCTGCAGGCTTTTGTCTTTATTTATAGTTTTCCGAGGACGCGAAGGCTAAAAAACTTTTTCACGATGTAGCATGAATACTTTATTGCTGACCTCGTCCTCCGGCGCTGCCCGTACTACATCTTCGAAATGCATTGTGGCAATAGGTCCCCTAAGAGGAAGACCGTGCCAGAGGAATGACAAATTGCTACCGACCATCCTTGGAGAACTTGATGCTCGTACTCCACCAACACTTTTGTGGGTCGAGCAGTTCTCCGGATCCCGGGTAATCAGCAATACCAAGGTATTTGCCTTAACTGACCGGCCCAAGGCAAGGATCGGTAGCTTATTGGTTCTTTGGATTTGGCTTATTGGCCTTCTAGATCGGAAATACTTTTGTCTGTAAATATTCTAAGCGAATCGAAATCACCCATATTTTTGTCAAAGATTGTTCAAAGGCTGATTTCAATAAGTAGGGTCGAAAGAACAGGATTTTCGATCAGCATCATCGGACCAAGGCAATCTCAAAAAAAGAAAGAGTGAACAAAATTATGGAAGTTAAGGGAGACCCCTTTTATAGTAGCAGCTGAGTTGAATCTAACGACTGCCATGAGGGGAAAATGGACGAACGAGATTCAGTGACTATTTCGTTTCCCGAGGAATAGGGATTGTTTAGCAGAAGATATCACGAGAATATCGGTTATATTTGCGAAGACAGTTATTGACTTGACTAATAATGTTGCACAGGGTCGAAATTTACACTTTGGCATTTACATGCTCGAGAATCCGAACCACTAAAGAGTATTGGTTTGATTAAATTTCTCGTGGTCGGAGTATCCAGTAAAGTTATTTACGCATGGTTTGGAAGCTACCGTCTTTGATCAAACAATCACACATTATTATGAACAAAGGTCCGAATTCAACTACCATTAAAGAAAGTAAATTTAAGCATCGGAAAATAAGAGATCAAATTAAATGGCACAAGGCCTAGTACGAGTTCAGAGGCTCACATTGAGATAACAAAGTAAATTATTCAAAGGCATAACAAACAGACAGAATGAAAATTTAAAATAACATTACAACAATGCTGAGAAATAAATTATAGCGTTTAAAAAGCTTATTCTCAGAAAAGATCTTCCGAAACTCAGCATTGCAGTCATCATAACCACGACTATATGCGTCCTTCTCATGACGCTCGGATTCCTTCTTCTCCTGCTCATGAATTCATTTGAGGTCTTCGAGCTCCTTGCCCAGTTGCTGATGGATCTCTTCACCTTTGTCCTTGGCGACTTTTTCTTTCTCTGAAGCCATCTTCTCCTCGAGCAATTTAGTGGCCTCCAGGGCACGTTCCAGCTCGGCCTTTTTCTTCTCTAACTCGAGAGTAAGAGTAGCTCGTTGTTCAGCTTCCTGCTCAGCCAGCAACTTGAGTTCGAGAAACTTTTTCTCAGCCTATTATCAAGGAAAGCAAACAGTATTGGTAATAGTTTATATATATATATATATATATATATATATATATATATATATAAAAGAGGATGAAGAGAACTAGCAATAATTTCAAAATTTTCAAAGCAGTAGCGTTAAAATTTTCGAACCTGGGCAAGAAAGTTCGACCCCAGCTGGAATAGTTGCAAGGGATTTTTCCCCTTTGAGGTGCCTATTTCGGAAATAGAAATGTGAGCCTGCAGAAGACTTGGAACAACATTCTCGAGCATCCCCTCAGAACGGGGCTTATCCTTAGACTCTTTAAGCACAGAAGAAGATTTTTCATGAACTATGGAAACATATGATGGATCGGAAGAGTTTTCAACCTTTGAGGACCCAACTGAATTTTTGGTTAAGGGAACTATAGGCTCAGTGACACCTTTCTCGGCAGCAGTTACTTTTGCTTTCTTACTTGGGCCCCCACTCTCGGGATTGTTTACAAGGGCACATGTCAGCGGTTTATTCTCGCTCACGAGCCTCCGAAGGGTCTCAGTCGGAGTGATCCCTTCAGAGTGAGATCTTTTGCTCGAAGGCTCGGATCCTTTCTACCTAAGTAAAGCTCGCTTGGAGTTGTCTAGGGGCTTAGTGGGAGAACCTTCAGTTTCGGCCTCGGAATCTTCGTTCGATATAATGAACTTGCTGGAAATAACCCTAGTGGATTTTGTTGAAGTATGTTTCTCTTTCTTATGTTCCCCGCCCTTAGAAATTTTGGGGGAGGGTGCTGAAGACTTCAGAGAGGTTTTAGAAGTCTTCTTCTCTTTAGATGGTTTTGTGTCATTAGGACCCTTATTCTTGGCACCGCCTAGAAGCGATGAAGGGTAAATCGCAGAGCCCAATATTTTGTCCATAATTTTAAGTAAAGGAAAAGTTTTGATTCGAATTTTACTGCCAATCTATGAGCTCCGATCATGATATTCTGATATAATAGTAGAATGATTTGAAATGACCCTTATATTTATAGCGGGAGCAACGCGTCATTTTACTGGAATTGAATAGTCAGGACTCCCGAGAAAATTCGAGCAAATATGACAAGCACATGTATAGTCTGACATTTTCGAGCATTAAATAACAAATTATGTCATATGAACAAAGTAAGCAAAAATTCGGGTTACATATGTAAGGGAAAGTGCATCAAGGAAAAATCAATTACAAGGAAATGATCAATTATCAGGTTTTTCATCCTCGCCCTCTTCACCCTCTTCTTCATCCCCATCACCGGAGTCGCTCTCGCTTGAATCATCGTCCTCACTGTCCGAACTGTCGCCCTCCTCAACGCCATATTCATCGTTATCATCATTGACCTTAGTAGTAGGAGGAATACTTTGTACTTCCTGAGCATCGGAGTCACCGTCAACGTCTACTTCTTCGTCTTCTTCGACCTCGTTATGTGATAGAGGAGAGCCGGAAGCTTCAAGCATATCCGGATTTGGCATAGGAACCCCGAACTCGTCGAGCAGGGGAGTGAACTCATGTCCTTGTAAATTCCCAAGGTCCGCGGGTAGAGATGAAGCCTTGTAATCTTCTCCAAAAATATTCTTATAAGCGTTCATGTATGGGAGATAATCCGAGAGTTGGCACGGGATCCTTCCAGCTATGATCAATTCTTGAACGCCCTTATAGAAGAAAGATTGATTGATCGGAGCGGAGCGGATCTCAACCAAACCAATGCATCAAGAAACGGAGACTCCATGAACTCCCTTATAGCCGAAAGCCTGGCTTCTTCTCGACCCTGAGCATACGCGCGTTCGGAATCCGCTTTTGCCTGTTCCAGCTCTGCTTTTAAGCGTTCGACCTCAAGTTCAAGAGCGCTCTTCTCTCCGACCACTCCAACTAAATCCTCCTCGACCGCGGTCGTATATTTGTCAATCCTTGCCTCTTCAAGCTCTTTCTTGGTGTCAGCGAGCTCTTTCTCTACCTCGGACAACTTTGTCGAAGTCTCTGTTAGCTGAGCCGCCCTTACTTCATCTTCCCTCAAAATACGTTTAAGGGCCAGATGAGCTCGTTGAGACTCTTCTTCTAAAATAGCAAGCCGATAGGATTGATGAAAGAATAAGTCTCCGGCCTGCAAGAGAACAACGTGCTTGGATAAGTTTTATTTTTTCTAAGATCGAAAAGTATGAAGCGAGGCTAAATATTTACCTCCTGGTATGCTCTAGAGAAATTGCCCATGATATGAAAGCCATCCTTATCGAACAGCTCAATGTTATCATCCTTAAATCGCCCAGCCAAAAGGATCCGGAATGACTTGTCCACCGAATGCTCTCCTTCGGGGCCAAAATCTGAATGAATGCTCCCATCCTCAGCATAGGCAGTAGCCCTTGGACCAAGAAGATGATCTTCAATGTAATCCGCTAAGTCTGGCTGATTCCTTCCTGGTCGGCAAGGAATCGGGCCTGGATTCCGACCAAAGGGTCTGACCCTTCTGGATGACTCGGGGGCATCGCTATTTCTTTTTCGAGCCAACCGCTCTTCTATCATTTGCCGGGCTTGAATATGCTTGAAGGCATAATAGATGTATCCAGCCGCATTTGGATCGGAAGTATTGATCGAAAAAACCGTCCTCAAATGACCAATGCTTTCTGTTTGGGACGTACCCTCGGCTTCAACCCTAGGAATGCTCGAGGCGGGAGGTGGAAACACCATAGCAGAAGAACTGGCACCAACCGCTCCAGTATTCTTTCCCGCCGTCGATTTTTTCTGTTTTTGAGGCTGGCCCTGAGTCTTTTTCGAAGAAGAAGTGACGTTAGAACCTGCTATCGAGGTTCAGAACTTCTCCACAATCTCAGCTGCATAATTCAAACAAGAGTGGGGTCAACATGAAATAGCAAAGGCAAAATCGAAGCTCGCCTTAAGAAAATAAGTTGGTTCACCTAGCGAAAGAGCTGCAACTATGACTTGAGTTTCAGCAGGGGCGACTACGGTAGGTTGATCATTCTGAGGATTATTTTCGATCTCCGGGACATCTCCGAATCTAATCTCTGGAGCAGGATAAGTCCCTTTGCTGAGCCCTGCCAATCTCAAGACCCCCTCTTGAGTTAATCATGATGTTTGTTTGAGATCGGACTTAAGGGATTCCAAGAATTTTTCTGACAGTATCTGCGGGATTTTTCCTTTGAATTTCCGCTTGCCGTACATCCAAGGGAGCTTCCCAATCCCAAACATGCGGTTTTAGTTCGGAGCCCTCATCCGAAGGAGGAATATCGGGACCAAGAACGAAAAAGAATTATCCTTTCCAGCCTTTAGCGTTGCTGGAAACCATGTTCGAAAGAATTGATCGGTTCGATCTCTGCGAGAAGTAAAGAAAGCCGCATTAGAGGTGTGGAGGTACTCATTTGGAACACTTGCCAAAAATTCTAAAAGGACGCATCCTTCCCTTTAGCCTTCATGAGAACGCTGAACACAACGATATATGCGATCGAGTTCGGCAAGATTTGGGGAGGCGCAAGCGAGAAAACCTCCAGAACATCTCTAAGTAATGGAACAAAAGGGATACACAATCCAAAGAGGAATTGCCTGCTGTAGAACGCTTGGCAGCCTCTAGGAGGGTCGGTAACTCGTTGTTGGGGAGTAGGGAAGACAATTGAATAACCCTCTAGAATATATTTCCCGAACTCGAGCTCCAGCTTGATACGGCATTCTTCGGTATTGTAAGAGCTAGAAGTCTGATCAGCTCTGAGTACTACTCGATGGTGATTGGCACCAGTCATAGGTTCTACCCATTTAAAGATGGTAACAATAGCCTTACCACCGATCTTGTATTTCTGGACTTCATTCTCGCCCAGTGGTAGAATATCGCCCTCAACCGCTTCACCTTCGGAAGTTCCATCTTCGGCTTCCCCTTCTTCATCACTAGAATGTTGGTGAACCTCCCCCTCCTCAGTATCGGAATGGAGGTACTTCCAGAGTTTTCAGATTTCTCCTCATCAAATGTTGTATAATTGTCAATAATCAAATCGGGAACGACTTCCGACCCTTCTACTACTTTTTCCTTTCCTTTATGTTCTCTTGAGGCAGACCTTTTTAATATATATTTTGGGGTGATCAACTTTCGGGATTCTTCTGTAAAATTTCCATCACTAGGCTCCGATCAAGACTTTGAGAATCTTTCATAAATGAATCTCCAACGGTCAACGTATATATATACGGGGTTAAAAAGGTAAATTGCAAATCGAACCCCGAGTAACCGTGACGGTTGAACTCTCTAGTTGTAATTTCAAAACAAGATTTCCAGGAAATTGCATTTTTGGCCCCTATACTCTATAAATTTAGGCTACATCATGGCTAACGGAGAAGACACATCCTTTCGGTCTCAGAATAAACCTACTTCTCCAAGCTTCATCTTCACTTACGCTCGAGAAGTGGGGGAGTATTAATGAGGGTTCAAACAGGTCGATTAACCCAACTATCGATCAACTATTAACCAATGGTTCGAAACAGAAAGCATTGTCAATTCATTTTTCAACCAACTCAATCATTACAGGAAGAAACTTAAAGCAGGAATGTCAATATCATTTACATCACAATGGATATGCACTCTTTTTCCCTAGTTCGGTTTTTATCCCAATGGGTTTTTTCGAGCTAGGTTTCTAATGAGGCATATCTGAAACACTAAGCAATGATTCATCTCAATCTTGTGGCAACGTCTACTTCTCCGAGCTTCAGCTTCACTTACGCTCCAGAAGTGGGGGAGTATTAATGAGGGGTACTTTGGATATTCTATTTTAGAAAGGACTTGTACGATCGGAAACCACGAAATCCGACCTCGAAGACGTATCAGCCGATCTCCAACACTAGTCAGCCTAGTCCGATCATTGGCATGCTCGGATTCCACTGTTGGGCCGATCCCAGGCCCAGGCCTTTGGGCCGAGAAATGCACCCCTGCGGATGGTTCAGCTAGCACACCTCTTCAACTATAAATACCACAAGCATTTATGACGCCAGACACGCTTTCCCAGGTGCTCCTTGCTCGAAGCAACAGCTCAAAGCATCCTCGGAACTTAGATTCGATTACATTGTATGTATTAGCCTCTAGCTTGTACGGCATCCAATAATGCTCAAATAGGACTCCGAATTGTATTGTAATCACTATCGAGTAAATACATATTTGACCCCGTTATTGGCATTGCCTTACCTTTTATTGTCTTTGCTTTCTATTATTGATCTTGAACGAAACCACGTCAGATCAACAGGGATACATTTCCTGGCCCAAGGGCCTGGGTCTGGGGTCGACCTAACAGTGATTCCAAGAGAGGGCCCTTTCATGGCGATCGGACTGGCGTGATCGAAAATTATGTCACTGAGAACAGAATTATGTCTTCGAGCTTGAATTTCCTGGTCTTCGATAAGATATGATTCCCGAAATAGAAAATCCAAAGTACCCCTCATCAAAGTGCCCTTGTCTCAACTATTCTCCATCCATTTGTTGATCAACCTGTTCATAAGAAAATACAGATGCCCTTGTTTTCTTAGGTGTACTATGAGAATCTAGGTAGTTGAAATATGATGAAGGGATGATATATATGCTTCCACAAAATTTAGGAATGAAAACTTGAAATTTCTTAATACCAAAACTTCTCGTCGATAGATGATTCCACAAATTGCAACAACTAACGCCCACTCCCACATGGCCGTTATGGTCGCGACCAGTCACAAAATAATTCGGCACCATCACCCTCATTAGCCATCAATCACCCCTGATTCGTTGAACGGCCCAATTATGTGGGGGCCCAACTAAAAATTAAATTATTTTGAAAGGATATAAATGTCAATTTCCGGTATACGACTTAATTAGTTGGGTTCAAACACCATTTAAACCATCGTACTAGTTAATCAATAATTTCTGATGTACGACCGTCGACCAAATTAGAGGCCCATATCGATTTGACTATTTCAAAAAATTTTATTTTTTAACTAATGAAAATAAAATAAAGAGAACTATTACAATAAACATAAACAGAAAAATAAATTGATTTGACATAAAATCACACTAGTCAATCAATAAAATATAAACCTCATTTATTATTGTTTAACTAATAGATCTAAACATTATAAGATCATTCATTCTTTTTTATTGTAGTCTAAGTATATATTTCTTTTGGGTGATCTTGATCTGTTAAGTCGCAATACAAATATGTTCCACTATCCTTTGCAATCCAAGGTATAATTTATAAGAATGAAAAGCACTTTCTTTGAATCCCCACCAAATATGACAAACAAATAAAGTATTTAAGAAAAAATTATCGCAAAATTTCCAATTGAATTCTTGATTTGAGTAAAGTAAATGATATCCTGAATCATCATTCTTCGATGCACAATGCAATTTCATCAGTGGAGAATCTGGAGGGAGGTTTTTAATTATATGAACTTCAACTTCGGATGTATAAAAGCAAAATATATTTTCTTGAGCAAATGATTGTGATGGTTGTATAAAAGCAAAATATAAAAGAAAAATCAATAATTTTTTTGACATTGTACTGATAATAAAATACTTGTGATGGTTTAAGGTAATATATTTTGCTTCATATTTCGATTTCATTTATAGTGTTGAATTGGATCATTAAGGACAAAAATGGATATTAAAATCCAACAATTATGTATGATAATTTGAAATAAATTAGGAATCAATATTGAATTATATTCTTATAATAGTTTGTCAATATTGCACGATTGTGTTGGATGAAGATGAAGAAGAAGTACAAGGAGATAAGGGAGGTTTCGATGATTTTCAAAACATCAGTATCAGCCAAGTAAGGAATGCTTGGAGCCCTTGGAAGAATTTTGATCAAGTAAAAAGTCTATCAGAAGGGTCAAAATTCAAAGGTCGAGAAGACTACAGATCTTAAGCTGACTTCGTAATCAGATGGGTAGATTATCAGCTGACTCAAATCAGATGAGTTCAAGTTTGATCAGCAGAGTATCTGTCAGATGGGTTACTTCGATCAGCAGAGTGAAAGAGATCAAGAAGTCTGCCCAATGGTAATAAATGCACTTGGAGTAATAAATGCTGCAAGAGAAGGGTACTAATGGCAAATGATTGAAGACATTCTTGGAACAGCAGGGTGCATTAAATGCGACTGCAGAATTGTACAGCAGAAGTGTACAGTGCAAGAGTTGCAGGGAGTCGTTCCAGGAAAGGGGGGACCAGTACTTGGAGCTTTGAAATTTGTCTTACTTTCAACGGATAGATTTCAAAAACAAGTATAAATAGAGCTGAATTCAAGAGTTAGATGAAACACAACAATCTGAGATTTCATACGCGAAGCAGAATCTGTCTAAGTCTCAAAAGCTCAAGAACAGCTCACTCGTATGCTGAAGTCATTTGTTGACAGAAGCTAAGTTGAAGCAAAAAGAAAACATTTTCTGAGTGAATCTATAATAGAGGAGTGTTGTGAGAAGTAGATATCCATCTAAGTGAGTGGTATTACTTCAGAGGGTAGGAGTTTCTTTGTGATTTCCTGCTGCGAACTTGTGGCTTATCATAGTTGTAAAGCGCAAGGATTGTATATTGTAAACTGTGTGTTTATAGTATAACCCAAGATCTAAGTGACTTGGAAGAGTGGACTAAAGGATTTTTATCCATATAACCACTATAAAAATTCTCTGCGTTTTTAACTTGCATTATTTTCTTGCATATTTTAAAAGTTACATAAGAACACTTAGAATACTGTTAGAAAGAATTTTTCAAAAGGAGTTTACAAAACTCGGGATAAAATTCTTTATAAAACTACTTGTGAAAAACATTGATTTGTATCCGCTGCAAGTATTCTGATAGAAAATTTGATTTTGCTGAAATCAGCTAAGTTATCATCAGAAGAGTGGTCAACTCTGTTATTCAAGCTTTGTGCGCGGTCAACTAAGTCTACCTAAAATTCCTGATCAGCTTAGTCTGCTGACAGACGACTTGAAAAGTTTTGAAATCTAAAATTTTCAGAGGTCTATTAACCCCCCCTAGACCTCAGCTGACCACTTGAGACCAACAAGTGGTATCAGAGCGGGTGGTTCATTTGAATCAACTGCCTGATCAACGAGCTTGATCCTACTGTTTTTCAAAGGTTTTAAAGTCTTCAAACGAGCACGTTTTTGAAAATTAAAAAGTCTTTGAAAATGGACTGTATCAGCCATGTTCCCCACATCGGCGGTATGAGTTTTGAGGTCTGGAAAATCAGGATGGAGATTTTCCTCGCTGCTTACAAAGACAACATAACACATGTATAACAAAAGGTCCATCCAAGATCACCAAGACTATAAAGGTTGATGAAGTAGATATAGTGGTGAATAAAGAACTTGGAGAGATGACAGCGGAAGAAGTGAAGCTATTCAATCTTGACAAGGTTGGCCGTTTCATCATGACCAAGGCCCTGGACAATGATAGGTTTGACAAAAAAGACTGCAAAGGAAATGTGGGATAAGGTCCGTGACATGAGCAAAAGAAACGATGCCATAAAGGAGCACCAGCTGAGTGTTGCTCTTGAAAAGTTAGACAACTTCAAGATGAAGTCCGCGGAATCCATTGACCAGATGGATACAAGGATTACAAGGACGCTGAACGAAGTTCTAAAGCTGGGAAAGACCTTCACTGACAAAGAGATCACTGTCAGAGTACTGAAGGCCCTGCCTCCAAAATTCAACAGGAAGATTACGGCTATGGAAGAATCAAGGGATCTAGCGAAGATTCTCTCTAACAGGATTGTTCTCCATACTCAAGGCATACGAGTATAAACTGCCTAGAATAGGTATTGAAGAAACCTCAAATTTAGGCCCCACAGCTGTACCGGTTGCTGCTGAAAATCCAAGAAGAACAACAAACAAGAACAGAGAAGTAGACTCATCTGATGAAGCAACTCTGCTCAATAAAAATGAGTATACTGATGGACACGTTGCATTACTGATAAACAATTTCAAGAAGTTCTACAAGAGAAAATTGAAGAATAAATACAACAATTCTTCTACTTCTAACCCTACCTCTTCTTCTCATGATAGTAAGGATGCTTATAAATCCAAACTAATGTGTTATAATTGCATGAAACTTGGACATTTCATCAGATATTGCCTCTATCCTAAAGCTGAAAAGTGCACTAAGGAAGAGAAGAGAATAAGAAAGGAAAGAAAACATCAGAAAGGTAAGGAGTTGATGGCTGAAGCAGAGAAGCTTGCTGCTATCTATTCGTCTAATTCAGACTCAGATACCTCTGAAGAAGAGTCTACTGAAGATGAGAACCCTGTTCTTATCTGTCTGATGGCCAAGGAATCTGACGATTCTGAGGATGAGGTAACTCCTCTTGAAAATGAATTATTTTATTCATCTGAGCAAATGGTAGTTAATGATACATATATTGTTGATGCATTTGCAAAGCTTAAGGAAGAGACGATATTGCTAAGAGAGCAAAATAGTTCACTGAAACTTAAGGTTGAAAAAACCAAAAGAATCAGCTGATACAAACTGCTTGAGCAAGAGAATGAATCTCTGAAAGCTGAATGTGAAGTATATAAGGGTAAAATCATGGAACTTGAAAAGGTCATTGAGTCTCATGATAAGTCATTTGTTACATCCACTCACATGTCTAATAAACAAAAGATGCCTTTAGAACAGTATAAGTTAGAACTAAGTCATATTGAAAAATTCATATCTTCTGACAATAGTAAGGTCATTTTGTATGTTCAGACAACTAAACCTACTTCACCTGAGAAAGAATTAAAGGAGAAGAAAGCTCCTAAGGCTAAGAAAAGGAAAGAGCCAAAATTAGAAAAACAGACTGGTAAAGCTAAACAGCAGAGTCCTAGGAAATCTGCTGATAAGAGTAAAACCAATAAGATTAGTAATAAGACTAAGTCGTCGGTTAATGAGCAAGCATCTAGTAATCCAAAGAAGCATAAGAACAAAAAAAAATCAAAATACTTGGTATGGAAATGAATAATCATATATGTGCAACGTGTTACATATCCACCTATATATCATGCACCTCAATTTTCACAATACTATGCTCCTTACCCTGCTCATCCAATGCATGCATATCCTGCATATCATGCACCATACTCTGCTTATGAACATCATCCTTATCATATTAATTATCAACGTAACACACATGCTGAATATGATGAAGATAAACCTTCATGCTCCTGTCAAAGCTCAGAAGCCTAAGACTACAACATCTTGGGTTGTCAAGGCTGAAACTAATCCTTCAGGACCCTCACAATAAGGGTACCTAAAACAATTTTCTTTTGTTTTGTAGGTTAGGATTAGGAGTAGGAGTAAAGTAGAAAAGAAGTGGTACTTGGATAGTGGATGTTCAAGACACATGTGTGGCAACATACATGAGCTGACAGATGCGGTTGCTGTAGACGGTCCTAAAGTCACATTTGGAGACAGCAAAGAAGGCAAGGTTGTAGCATGCGGAAAGCTGATCAAAGGCAACATTGAGATATCTGACGTCTCTTATGTTCAAGGCCTCAAATACAATCTGCTGAGCATTAGTCAATTTTGTGACAAAGGTTTCTCAGTTATCTTCTCATCGAATAAGTTCTATGTTGAACAAATCGGTACAAAGAAGGTCATCTTATCTGGAAGACGACAAGGAAACATTTATGTAGTCGACTGGAACTCTGTGGACAAGAATTCTAACGTTGCTTGGTGGCATCAACACTTAGTGAAATTAGTTGGATTTGGCACAGAAGGATGAATCATGTGAATTTCAAGACCATCAACATATTAATCAAGAATGATTTGGTAGAAGGAATTCCAAAAACAGTCATAAGCAAAGATAAGCTATGTGACGCCTGTCAGAAGGGCAAACAAATCAAGTCATCTTTCAAAAGCAAGAAGCACCAATCTTCTTCAAGGATATTGGAGCTACTACACATGGACTTATTTGGATCAATTGATCTAATCAGCAACGGTGGAAAGAAATATTGCCTAGCTATTGTGGATGACTATTCAAGATACACTTGGGTGATTTTCATGAAGATGAAAAGTGAAACCAAGGAGCATCTGACTAATCTGATGTAACCGATCCAGAATGAGAAAAGCATGAAGATATTAAAGATCAGATCAGATAAAGGGAGTGCGTTCACAAACTCTACTGTTGAAGTGTATTGTAATGCAGAGAAATCAACCATGAGTACTCTACTGCCAGCACCCTGATAGGATAGTGCCCAACAAGCCAATTCATTTAGCTTGTAATAGGTCTATTCTGTAAATAACAATCTTTGATTCTATAATTAATACGCGCGTTTATTTATATCTGTATAGAATAAACAATGGCCAACTTTATCTCTCGCGAATACATTTAAGCGATTGGATGAAATCCTTAATCTTAAAACACGTTCCAAGTCGTAGATTCCAAAACGAGACAGGATGAAACAACTTTAGAAAGAACATGATACAAGTATGAAGTTCTGTACATTCCTTCTAGAATAACAAGCAGAAATAATATGAAATCGAAGAGACTTTTTTTGAACCTTTCGCAATTCAATAATTAGGTTCAGGGAATAAGGATAATGAAATATTCCTAACCACTGAATTAGATTAAGGTAAGCATATGATTCACGAGTTCACTATGAAGAAGTAGCTCGTGAAAGAAAAAGGGAGTACAAACCCCGAACAAAAATAAAACTCAAGTATCAAATTGGAAGCTTTGATCGGACAACAAGAAGTTGAATTAAAAGTGTCAATAAATTATGAAGGGAGGGGTTTTAATTAGAATGGCAATCAGTTCAAGAAGAAACTATCAAATTCAAGAAATTGTGAGAAACAATATTTAAAAATATGAGATCAAGGTAAGCAAGTTCAAGAATAAAGCTCAAGAAAGGATCAAAGAAGTTTTGGTCAATTCAGAATTAAAATTGAGAGAAAGAAACTGACTATCGCATATGGAAGCGAATGAAAAAGCATTAGCGCATATGGAAAAATAAACATTGAACAATTCTAGAGCACAATTAGAGATATTCGTCTAATAGAAATGAGTAGAAGATGTTAAGAGACGAATTCTCTCACGTCATCGAAATATTATAGAGTTAGGATTTAATTCACTTTTGAGTGATTGCGGATCCTTGAAATTCTTGTGTAACAAAGAAGGTATCTTCGGCTTATTTCCTTAGTTGATAGCTGATTTACTAGATGACTAAGATGGTTGCAACGTTTTTCTTCAACCAATAATATTTGTTACACTCAATTTCTCCAGGGAAAACACTACAATGGGATGAGTAGGCTTCTTCAAATGACTTGTTCATCGATACACTTAACTTTTGTGGAAACATACTTTCTCGAAATTTCAACACACCGATAGATTCAATAGAGAGAGGAATTTCGATCGTCTTGATAGACCCTTCTGTTTCTTTTAGACCCTTGTCTTTCATTCTATCTGAATCCTCGATAGCAAGTCTTGATGTTAAAGACTATCTGGTTGTCGCCACACTCCATTAATTACGTTTCCCAAGAACTTATATAATACATCATCAAGACGCGTATATAACAAGTAGGGGTCACATATTTTGGTCAACATACAAAGAGTATGCCAGAATCAATAGTGGCAATTCATAGTAATCAAGATCAAATAATTAATACTTCGTATTTAGGAAGTACCTTCAAATGTAGGTTCAGATGAAAGTAAATTTCAACCTCGAGGAAAAGTAGAAACATGGATATTTGAAGAATGAGACACACTTGAAGTACTAGGTACAAAATAATCATTATCAATCAAATGAACAATGACTAAGAAAGAGTTTCCATGGAGCACGAACTAGCGAGATGAATCATAGTTAGTCATGAACATAAAAATAGTAAATAAAGTCATTATAACAATGAGTTAATCGATTTGAAGGTTCAAATGAACTATGATTTTTAAGAATTGTATGTGAGGGATGAAATTTATAGTAAATCACCAAGATTCAAAGAAACGTGTATCGATTTCATACTATCAAGAATAACCCACACACAAAACTCAAAAACATGATGGATTCGAGAATGAGTTAAAATCAAAGAACGAAGCTCAAGGAAAATCCAAATATATTCAGATTCGATGGATCATTACGAAAGAGTAATGTTTGAAATCAGGAGAACGAGTTAAATCTCAAGGTTTATGTTGGATAAGAATATGAAGACTCGTCTTTGATAGAAAAGAAAGGAATCGATAAGTAACAATTGGTTCACCACAATGACGAAAAACATACATATAAGGATCACAAGCTCGAAATAAAAAAGTACGAACATTATAGTAAGGGTGAAACAGTTAATTAAAAAGAAAGAAGATGAATAGAGCTTACTAAAGTAGATAAATTAATTTGGAGGGGAAATGTCTGTAGTCATCAACATGAATTCTGAATAAGGAAAACTCATGCGATGATGGAATTCGAAAAGGTTTAGGGATATATTAGTCATTTTATATGTACTTCAAGTAAGGTCACTTGATTTAAGAAATTCACTAAACACGAAATCAAGGAGGATATTCATCTACAATCATCATCATACAATAATTCAAACAGATCAGTCAAAGTAACGTCAAGTATATTCTGGATATCAACAAGAAAACAACAAATCCAGTAATCACATTAACAATCAAAAATATCCCCTTCCCCCGAGGCCACGCACAATACCTATGTTTTGGTTGCGGTTTTGTCCTAAAAGTGAACTACCCAATGTGGGTAGACACCCTGAAATCTTGTCGGTTAGTCCCACCTTACTAGCACCACAGTACGAATTCCGAGGACCATATCCTAGCCATGAGCCGAAGCTCTGATACCATCTGTGATGGCCCGGCTCCGCGGGTCCGTCGGATAACGGTCAAAAAATTATTATTATTTTGAAAAAGGGTTAAATACTGAAACTTTTTTTTTAGAAATGGAAAGATAAATTAAAAAGTTAAAAGCGGAAGCGGTTTAATATGAAATAAGAACAATTTTGATTACTAAGTTTAAAGTGGAAGTAATTAAACCAAATTTTAACGGATGACATGACATGGTGAAACAACTTGTGGGACCCAAAAGGAATACAAGAAGATTAAGATTAATATTTGATAAAATTTAAAATCATTTTAGATAGATATTCTCATTTTACAAAATTAGCTAAAATACCAAGATATTTAACAAGATATAATAAAAATAAACTTAAACATTATAGGAGATTTAAAACATGAGTTCAAACGAAAATCCTAAAATCTAAGAATTTAAAGAAAAGTTCAATTACTCTCTGGAACTAGGGTGGAACCGCAACCGTGATCACCTAACCGCAACATGAACTATCATTTACCCAAACACCTGTACCTGAAAAGATTGAAACACGGAATGCATAATTTGATCGTCCAACTTAGTGAGGCTGTAGTGCACATGTGTGTGGATGCAACATAATATACATGAGCATATACAACAGTACAGTAAATGAACATATGCTATAACAATTTAAGTACGTTAAACAAGTAACCAACATTTGTTGATGCCGTCCTCCTCTTACCCTCCAATCCACAGTCAGGAACCACCACCGAACAGTCCAAGTAAGGTGCGACCTTACATAACAGTGCGCATTGACGTCAAATGCCAGGAGTTTGACATTCACTCCCCAAGTGTAACCTCCACACTTGGCTTGTGAAGCGGGTCTACGGTGGATCAAGGTAACCCTCCGGCCCTAACCTTCCAGGTTACCCACGATTCTGCTGTTACGCTCCAAATACGAGTGCGTAATCACGCAAGTATACGGTCGTTACAAGTAATATAAAATGATAAGTACATACCGAGTATCGAATCACAACGAATGGGTAAAAGGTGGGAATAAATGAATCAATCGACGGCTTATTTCATCTAAGAACGCTTGATACAAAAGTATCGAACCCAAATATTGATAAGGGTGATTTTATTTAACTACGAGCGGTAAAGTAAATCTAACTACGAAAGTAAATGGGGAGTTAATTATGTGGTAAGGAGGATTCATAAGAGATTAGTTAAAGCAGATAAATTATGCGGTTGTTAGGTCAGCTATGCAAACAATCCCAGATTTAGTTGTTGTTTGTGAGTTCAAATTAGTTAAGTCTCCCTGTCGGTTTGACCTAACTTTACCAATCTACCCGAATTCTCCATCTCCGGATCAATAACGAACATCACTGTCATCCGATGCACTAAGGGAAGTCCGAATCCATTAGAGGACTCTAAGGTGTGCCGTTGTCACCCGGGGACCTAAGACTAACCCAAATCCCCAAATAAAGAGAATCTAAGTTATTTGGTGCATTCACGAACGAACCCATTATACAAACACGGACCAAACTAGGTATATCCCTATCCTAGGTTGAAATCCACAAACCGTCACTCGCCTAACCTTCAATGTTCTAGGTTGCATTAAAGGTAGATGGCCAAAAGTGCGATAAAACAACAAACCCAACATATCAAACATAACCCAACATCAAACATAACTAATCAAACGATAACAATGACTCGACAATTGATATCTTATGCTCGTGTTTACTATTCAAGGATTCAATGACGTTTGTATGTATCTTCCGATAGCATACAAACCTATCAAATTAAACTAATCCAATTTATTCCTAAATGTACTAAAATCTAATCGATGACATTAAACTCAAACCTTAAACGAATATGAAACGACTTAGGTATATGTCTATCCTATAATCGAATCACAATCCAAATTCATGATCAAATCCTCAAAATCACTATTTCTAGCAATCAAGAATCAATAAATCTCATCTCAAAGTTTGTCAAACCTTAAGATAAACGATAAGCACGGAATCGGATTAACGACCACATATAAGCACCATACTAATCATCAAGACATCATTTAATCAAACAATAACATAAATACTTATAAATCCGGAGAATTCAAATTCACAATCATTGTTCCAAAAAGATAATACAACATCAATCTCCTAATCAAGGACAACTAGGAAATAAAAAAATATCACCTAATCGGAATGAAATCGAGAGATGAATTCTCCTCCCCTTAATCACCACCTAATCACTCCCCAAGGGTGGTGACTAAGTCACCCCCTTGGTGGAGTCTTCAATTACAAGAAAAAGCAAGAAAAACTAAAGAGGGAGTTGAGGGAGGCTTGAGAGGAAAAGGGAGGCAAAGAAAGAGGGAAAAATTGTGGAAGAAGTGTCAAAGTTGTTCTTTATCTTGCCCTAATAGCCCCTTTATGAGAAAACCTGAAAACGCCCTTGAAAACGCGGAGAATTGGCTGATATTTCGCACCAGCAGGCTCACACCGCGGTGTATCTTATTTGCACCGCGGTGCAATATAGGCAGAAAGTTTTCTGCTCTGTCACAGTTCCTTCCGAGCGGCATATCTTTTGATTCCGAACTCCGATTCTGGATCCGTAAAGTCCATAGTGTAGCTATCTCGCTCATCTACGATATATCCAAAATTCAACTCATTTGAATCATCTATGAAATATTTATGCATGTTATAGTGAGCAGCTATCTACGAACTTCCATGTTTTGACTTCGGTTTTTCATTTCTTTGAAGCTCTTTTCTACATCTC
Source organism: Penstemon barbatus (assembly GCA_003313485.2). NCBI lineage: Eukaryota > Viridiplantae > Streptophyta > Magnoliopsida > Lamiales > Plantaginaceae > Penstemon > Penstemon barbatus. The sequence continues at coordinate 66,464,449 of CM064883.1, read as the reverse complement.
CCTACAAAACACACAAAACACAATCAAAACACACAAACAACAACCAAAACACACAAAGGACCAAAAGCGCCAAAGAACGTGAAAATAAGCAAAAGCACGCAAAACTCGAATCAAAGCAAGATATTATGGGCTTAAAGAGATAGGTAATAACGACGTTCTCACGACATTATCATCTTCACACCAAGAATAGGGGCCCACATAGTAACAGTAAACAGTACAGGACAGTAACAGTTCAGTACAGTAACAATCCAATATCAATACTGTATAGTAACATTCCAGTAACATGAAATCAGCAAACAACTCAATGACAATCATCAAAACGGTTCAATATATGATATCAAGGTCTCGTAAGCACATAGGCATTATCGTAATAATTCAAGGTGTTTAGTTTGTCCTACATGTCGAGTTTTTCATTGTATCATATGTGATATATATATTAAATATAACATGAATTGTTTGTCCTAGTCGAGTTGTATCCAATATCATATATCATATGCTTGTTTGTTTAGGGACTAAGTTAAAATTATGACTCGACCTACTAGCACATTCGGACTTACACACAAGTAACACACAGGACTCACCTGAGGAGCTTATTACAGCGACCAAAATTCTGACAGTGAAGTGTATCCGAAACCTGAGTAAATACGTATACGGCTAATAAATTATCTTATAATCTTACTTAAATGTAATTAAAGAAAATCCTATCACAAGGATTTCCTAAATTAACATCTCAGACAAGAACTTAAAACTTTTGACATCAAATCATTTAAGTGTATTTATTTTTTTTAAACTTAAACACCCTTTTCTTTTGAAAACATTCAAAGTATACCCCAAAAGTTTCGAAAACATTAAAACATTCACTTTCTTGCCAAAATAATCTCAAGACCCAATATCACAAGAATGTTTAAAAATATTTAAGCAAAATTCACTATAAATCAAAATTAATCACAAGTTTTAATAACTTTTCATCATATAACCTCATTTAACTTTATCGAAATTTAATTATCAAGTCATATATTTTTACCATATCAAGTTTCCACTTTCATTACTACACCATCCTTATAACTAAAATCGAGTTAATCGAGACACATGCATAACATAGTACGAACTCAAACTCATGCTCAAACTAAATTCTAAAGCAAAAAATTAACCACAATGTAAATAATACACAATAACATTTAAGCTCGAGTAACTATCTAACGAACTCAAAATCGAGAAATGAAGACCGAAAATGGAATGCCCATTCCGAGATGAAATCGCTGACCGGAGCAGCCCCTGTTGACCGGCTGTTGACCACTGTTGACCACCGTTGACCGGCACCGAAAAAAGTGCCGAACCCATCATTCCGCTCTCCTCTGAGCCTAGAACACCGTGGTGAAGCTCGATTGTCGAAGCAATTACCGAAAAAGGGACATGCAAGGAAACCCCCTTAAAACCGCCACTTCCTCCTCTAATTTTCGCCAGAAAACACCTTCTATTCCTTCAATTACCACCACCATTGCGTTCTTCTCGTCGAGTAGATCAATTTTGACTACTCATTTACTTGATTTGGTTAAGAAATGAAGAAGTTACAAATAAAATACGGAAAGGGAGTTTTGTGTGTGAAAACACACGTTTTAGTGTGTGTAAATGTAGGAGAAGAAGTGAATGAGGGAAATGGGTTGACTGTAGTTCATATTTAATGGGTGTTTTGCATTTAACACCCTCAAAAAATGGGTAGTACATTTTAGTTCTCAAAGTCTTGGGACAATACATCAATTCCTCTTTTTATTTTATTCTTGCATTTAAATCCTCAATTGCAAAATAACACAAGAGTGAGTATTTATAATTCATAATTCGCACAACAATAATAGTTCAAGTGAATATTAATTTAAAGCACTTCAAATTTAAAAATATGCTCACTCGTTGAATTTTTTTTTTTGACAACATAGATATGAATTTTAATTTTAATTATTAAATCTACTGAATTAAAATTATCAATTTCAAGTAAATTAAAATTATAGGAAAAAAAATTCATAAATGTATTTTTCGGGGTTTTACAAGGTTGGTATCTATGAACTCGTTTTGATGACAGAAATAAAAGCCACTACTTAATTTTGGCAAATATACAATTGTAAACTTTGAGGGGATAACAAGGGGTGTCCTAGTAATATAGTTTTGATCGAGGAGTGTCTTTGTAATATTTGAAACAAGAGGATATGTTTCTGTAATTAAATTAATAGCCAAGGAGTGTCTATGTATATTCAATTGAGACAAGAGGGTAAGTTCCTGAAATTCAATTATCTAAATTTTTCAATGAAAATCCAATAAGGTATGTATTATATTCCTATAATAGTTTGACTAAATTATATACATACGTACCAAAAACAAATACAATGTTGCAAAATCAGACAATTTATGAAATAGATTGATGAATAAATATTTAATTATATTCCTACATATTTAATGGAAACATATATACAAAATAGGATATTTGCAATCGAGTCAACAGAAAGTCAAGATTGATATTCTTAGTAGTTAGTTGATTTTGCACTTCAACTACAACTCGTTAGGACGCATGTTGGGAGATATGAAAACCAAAACTGAACGTGAAACGTAACTTGTCAAGTGTTAGGCCCCTATTTCGGATTTAGCGATTGACAACGCGGTCATCATGCACGACATTTATGATTTAACATCTGAATCTCATGCAGCATGATCGTTAAGATGCAACCCAAGATCCGGGTTTACCCACAATGATATCTCGCACGCAAGGCACGGATCCGTAGCGCATAAATGAGTTTGAATACATTGTGAGGACGTCATTGTCCATATTCATCCTTAGCCAACTGGTGATGGTATATGCGCAGTATCATATAACACAAATTGAACTTGAGCTCTAGTTATTATAATCAATCAATTCAAAAGAATAGTGACACTAAAAATTTCACATACACATCACGTATAATAATAACAAAATATTGAATCCCAACGATGAACACATAATGTGGGAGAGCACAACGTGAATCAAGCTTATCTACTCATTCTAGTTCGAAGTTAACAAAAACCTTGGTTTATTATCTAACATATAACAAGAATGAAATTTTAAAAGAATTCTAACTATATGCTTGCAATAAAATTAAATATGGGACTAACCGAGTGGCTAGGGGGCAACGACGTGCAGACTATTTAAAGTGATACATTACATTGACGATGAATTATCAAAGTTAACCTAGATTCAATTATTGATCATGGATTCAAGATAATTGAAAAGTTTCAAAACACACTCAACCAATTACTATTTCTTCACTCACAAAAAAAAAAAAATAGCGTGAGTCCCTTTTAGATTAGGCTTTCACGTCTAACTCGAAGGTAAATCCCGAATTAGGTCGAAGAGGTCCACAGAGGTTTGCCACTATAGTACACAATACAACTATCCTAAAGGCAATACCTTAGCCCTCACGATTACCTAACTCTCATCTACCCAACTTAATGGACGCGGTGTTAAGGAATACCCCTGTGCAATCTCCCTAGCTAAATTGAGTCATGAAATGTGTAGGTCCCAGATAGTCAGATGAGGTCTAGAGGGAGGGGAGGGGAGGGGAGGGGGGGGGAGAATAGACCTCTGAAAACTTTAAAAAATATCTCTAATTTTTTTTATCAGCAGAGTAAGCTGATCAAGAGTTCGTGAGACTATTTCACTGATTACGCACTTAGCTTAATCAGTAGAGTTGACCACTCGTCTGATTTTGCTTATCTTTTTCAAATACTTGTTTGCGGCGGATATTTCAAGTATTTTTCAACAAGTAGTTTTCTTACTCAAAAGATTTATCCCCAGTTTTTGAAACTCCTTTAAAAATCTTTTGTTCAGTTTGAATGTTTGAAGACTTTTCATGTAAGTAAAATACAAGTAAACAAACACAGAGAATTTTTATAGTGGTTATATAGAAAATAATGTCTTTTAGTTCAAGCCACTTAGATCTTGGATTATACTATAATCACAAAGTTTACAGTATACAATGCTTGCACAAATCAATAAATGAAAAGTCACAAGTTCGTAGCAAGAAATCCTACTCTCTAAAGCTAAATCACTCACTTGGATGGATTTAAACTTCTCACAACAGTCTCTCCTAATATAATCACTCAGATTTGTATGTGACTTTTATCTTCAACTTTTTTTGTCAACAGATGACTAAGCTGATAAGTGTTATGTTCATGAGTTTGAGACTTAGAAAGATTTGCTCTTGAATTTCTGCGCTAAGTTGTGTTGCTTCTCCACGTCTCTACCTATTGAACTAATTATACTTGGAGATTTGAATTTGCCTGTTGAAGAAGAGACAAATCTCAACGCTCCTCGAGTACTGGTCTCCAATTTCCGGAATGGCTCGCTGCAACTATTGCACTACACACACTGCTGTACTTTCTCTAAGTCGCATTAAATGCACTAGGCTGATCTGAGGTTTCTCTTCAATCATTTGTCTTTAATACCCTTCTTTTGCAGGATTTATTATTTCAAGTTCACTTATTACCGTTGGAATGACTTTCTGATCACTTCCACTCTGCTGATCGAATCTACCCTTCTGATGAACACTCTGCTGAGCTCAAATCAAACTCATCTGATTTGAGTCTGCTAAAAATCCACCAGTCTGATTCCGAGGTCAGCATAAGATCAGTAGTCTTCTAGACCATATATTTAACCCTTCTGATTTGACTTATCTTCTTTGGTTAAATATTTATGAGGTTAGCTAAGCTTCCGTTACTTAGCTGATGACTTTTGGAAATCATCAAAATCTTCCTTCACTTCATTGTCTTCATCTTTATCCAAGAATTTCCTCCTTTTTGATGATGACAAGACTTCATCTAAGCACTTGTACATAAACTAAAGTTAAGTCTTCATTTCGAAATTTCTGGGATAGAAATTAAGTTGGAAACTTGTACTTTTATTGATCTGATTTGAAATACATTACAGAGCAAGTTTACAAAGATGAATTGAAATGATTTGATACATTGAAGTGGAAAAATAAGTAGTATGGTCTAGATAGATAGTATAGTCTAGTCTTCTTGATCTTCTTCTTCTTCCTCTTCTTCTTCTTAACCTTCAACTTCTTCACCCTCTTCTTCTCCACTAGAAAATACTTCAACCAAGTTCTTCGAGGAAACTTCAATTTTGCTTTTAATCTCCTTAATTCTCTTGTCCTTTCTGAAAGGATCAAGTTGTTCTTCAGCAGAGTCTTTGGAGGCAGCTAGTTCTTTATTAGACTATACTACATCTTAGGCTCTTCATTCGTTCCAACTCCTTCTTCATCAGCAACGACCTTGTTTTCAGTTACATCAACTTGTCTACATGTATGTTCATCAACAGGCTTTTCAGCAGACCCTTGTTCAGTAACTTCAACAGTTGTGGTGACAACATTCTTCTTGTTCGCAGATCCCTCTTCCTCATTTTTGTCTTCATCAGCAGGGTTGAGTTGCTCCATTTGAACAGGAGTGATGTTAACAGCAGTGCAAAGTTTCCAGATGTTTTGATCCATAGTGTGAAGTTGAAGATTTTGTTGTTGTTGGTTGTTCTTCAAAACATTAGCTTGATCATTCAGATAGTCTACATTTACTTCCAGAGTTGAGACTTCTGAAGTGATCATAGCAGCTTGGGCAGAAAAGTTCTGAAGCAATTTGGTAGTCTTTTATAGCTTATACTTCATTCATTTCCTGAAAAGCTCTCTTAACATTTGTCCTGTCCATTTCACGCCTTTGAAGAGTTGCATGCTGCTGATTGACATCAGCCTTCACATCTTCAACTTGTTGATTCAGGGCAAGAATGCCTTCCTTAAGTGGCAATGAATGGTCAGCTGGTTGCGGAATGCTTTCCAATGTGCTCTGAACAATCTTGGCATCTGCTTCTTCGAATTTACTCAACAACTCCTTTTTCTTCTCCTCCATCTCCTTTATTGGCATTCTCAATTAAAGTCTTCAGCTAATCCAGGATTGAGGTCTTAACAGGTTCAACAAGAGTGGCAGGTTTAGCACTTTCTTGTTGTACAAGAGTATCTTCAGCTCTCCATGTGATTTCTAAAGGATCCTTCTCTTTAAGCGCATCAGTTAGTGGGGTTGGATCAGATTGAGTGTTGAGCTCCACTGCTAATTTCTTCTCTGTTGACTGGTTCTTATCAGTAGCCTCATCTGTAATGTAAATAAAATCAGTACCATAATCAGAAACAAGTGTTCTTTGATAAATAAAATAGCAGGTATGAATGTTGATGTCGTCTGAGATGTTCTGATTTGACCTTGACTGATGTCATAACCAAAGGCAATTTGTTGCAGGCTTGGAAGGCTGGGCAGATCACTTGATGTACCTCTGTTATATCTGGATCATTCAATCCATCTGTCCAAAGTAATGCAAACTGCAACTTTTATAGCTCTCTCAAACAAGTCATCTGTTGGATTTGGCTTGTTTGGAATTGTGTTTCTGAGAGTTGTAGCCTCTTGACTTACGATGAGTTTGGCATACTCATATACTCTATCGTGAAAGAAATCATAATCCAAGGCTTGAGTGATGGAATTTGTTTGCAACCAGTTCAGAACCCATCTTCCCTCATCAGCAAACTCTTTCCATGCTTGGATCTCCGCCTCTGATTTGCTTAGCATGTACTCCCTCCAGTGATTGTATCTGATCTTCTCAGCTAGGAAGGTAGTCTTGGCTTGTAGAAGTTGATTTTACCTTTCCAACTCATCCTTAAACCTAGTAAAGGTAGCATGGTCATATTTAACAATCTCCAGTGCCCTCTTCACTTCCTTCTTTCTTTTCTTGACTTGTTGGGCTTGTGGTAACAAAATCTTCCCTTCCATGGATTTTCCAATCACATTACCACCAGACCTTCTAGGTCCGTGAGCATCCTTCTTGCTTGCCTATAAAACCTGAGCTAACTTCTGTTCCTCCTTGGCAGCAAGTCCAACCTCTGTTATCTGTTTGGTTTGGGCTTCAACCTTACTTGCTTCAAGGGATCTCTGAAATTTAACTTCATCTCTTTTTCTTTGCTCAGCTTCATCTATTTTCTTCTTGTGGTATACTGATGTTTTGCCTTTGCCAGTTCTCTTCTTTCTGGCAGCTCTTGATTCAACAATTGGTGCCTCAGCTGTTGGAACAACAGACTGACCTGTTTGAGGAATAGATGCCTCAGCAGTTGTCTAATTTGCAGTTTCGGACTCCTGAATAGACTCAACAGGTCTCTCTGCTGATGGAGGATCTTCTCTGACAATGTCAGATAATTCAGGAGGAGATTCAATCAGTGTAATCCTCTTCCTCGCAGTAGACTTGGTCTGAACGAAGGTAGTTTCAGCAGTATCTTTCATGGCACTTCTGGTTCTCTTTGCAACATTTTCAGCATGCAGTTGTACTGAAGGTGTTCGTTCAGGAGATATGTCCAAAGGCATGTTTTCAATCTCCTTAACAGTTTCATTCATGATTGCATCAGCAACCTCCTTCTACTCTGATTTGGCTTTAACATCAGGGTGAGCTGTTTGATCAGTGGACTCTGAAACTTTAGCCTTGCTCTTCTTTGCTTTAATAGCAGGCATTTTAGGCTCTGCATCCTTTCTTTTCGGTTGCCTCTTTTCTGGGGTTGCAGCAGGCTCCCTGATCTTGATAGTCTTAACAGTCTCATAGATCTTCAACTCCTTAGCCTGATGAATGACTTTGCCATGAGTCATTCCGCATCCTAAGCTCATCAACATATGGCTTAAGAACAAACATTATTTGATAAGCATGGGTCTCTAAGGGAAAAAAAAGTAGTTTGTTTGGTATTTTATTACACTAAATGCTCTGTGAAAAGAATGGGTCTCTTTGTTTCGTTTTTTTTTGTTGGTATATACTTGTTTCGCTTTTTGTAGGACATCCCGATGGTTTCTAAAAATCAAACAGTCAACTTTTTTCTTATCAGGATAAATTTATTCTCTCAATTTTCAAAAAATAACCTCATCTTTGTTGGTCCCAAGTGGTCAGATAAGGTCTAGAGAGGGGAGGGGGGGTACGGACCTATGAAATTTTTTCTTTAAATATCTCTAATTTTTTCTCTCAGCAGACTAAGCTACTCAAGATTTATAAGTATCCTAAGCTAATCGCGCACAGAGCTTTGAACAGAAGAGTTGACCACTCTTCTGATGTTACTTAGCTGATTTTAAGAATATCAGAATTTTGGGTAACTTAATTGCAGTTGATTTATCAAGTGTTTTTCACAAATAGTTTTCTTTAACTGAAAAGATTTATCCCCAGTTTTAAGATTATTTTAAAATCTTTAAGTTAACTTGAATGTTTGAAAGCTTTTTGAAAGTATGCAAGTAAAAATGTACAAAATCAAATACAAGTAATTTTTTTAGTGGTTATATGGATGTAAATCCTTTAGTCCACTCTTACAAGTCACTTAGATCTTGGGTTATACTATAAACACTTAGTTTACAATATACAATGCTTGCGCTTTACATCAAATGATAAGCCACAAGTTCGCAGTAAGAAATCACAAAGAAATCCTACTCTCAGAAGCTAGATCACTCACTAAGATGGATCTACACTCCTCACAACACTTTTCTAACAAAATCACTCAGATTTATGTATTTTTCTTTGATCTTCAACTTTGGCTTTCGTCAACAGATGGCTAGACTGATGGGTGTTATGTTCTTGAGTTTTGAGACTTAGAGAAATTCTTCTTCAAAATTTTGCTCTCAGTTGTGTTGTTTGTCTCTGATTCTTGAATCACTAGCTTTTTGTACTTGAGATTTGAATTATGCCCGTTGAAGACAGAGAGAGATTCATCTGATTTGAGTCTGCTGAAAATCTACCATTCTGATTTCGGATGCAGCAACAGATCGGTAGTCTTCTGGACCATAACATTTGACCCTTCTGATTTAGCTTCTTCCTTGATCAAATAAAATTAGAGGTTGTCTAAGCTTCCACTAGTTAGTTGATGATGATTTTGAAAATCATCAAAACCTCCCTTTAATTCTAAGTCTTCATCTTCAAAAAATAAAATCATCTTATCTCACTAAAACATAAAAAAAAAGTTCTAAATTAATATGACATAAAGTGATATATAGCTTACACTCTAAAATTAAAAAATTAGACAAAGCATTTTTATTTCACCTTTTTAATGATGAGCCGAAATTCAAACTTATATTAAAATAATAGGAACCAATAAATAAATTGCTAATATATTTGATATGTCCACATAATAAATCCTTCATTTTCTCTGTCTCCTATCTTATGCACAATACTTGGATCAAATAGTTGACTTTGTGAACTTTCCAACAAATTAAAAGTCCATTTGTAGATAATGTCATTGGATAAAAGTGTAGGGCCTGTTTGTCTGGCGTTTCCCAAAAAAATTTCGTGTTTGGGAAATGCCAAACAAACATGTTTTCTATTTTCTGAAATAATTTTTTCATCTTTCAATTTTCTCAAACTATTTTCTCAAAACCCAAACAAACAACAATTTTATTATCTCTAAACAAAACATATACAAACTCTACTCTGATTTGACATAAAGTAACCTATCTCTTACACAATTTATCTCACAACAAACATGATTTGACATAAAGTCTTACACATCTTACACCTACATCCTAATTCTTCCATAAAAATCCTACATCTGCTTTATTTCTCAAACCACTCTCTCAAAACCCAAACAAACAACATTACACAAATCTAGATTATTTCACAAACCTCCACTACTATCCCAAACTACTCTCCCAAACACCAAACAAACAGGCCCGAGTCTTTGATATTATTGCACCTTTACAAGGCCAATTATTAATTGGCAGCTTCAATTTCCAAAAACTCTAAAAATGCTAAATTTAAATAAGATTATAACTAAATTAATTTTGCAATACCTACATTTTGTAACACTCGTTGTGCAAATTCATGAAAGCAAAACAAAACCTACAAGTAGATACGTGATGCAAAAGGAACTGCTTAACCACAACTTGGTTTTGAGCAACAATTAAACTATTCATCACATGAGAAAATAAAAACAAATGTTAAACCATATCTATATACTAACACAATAAATTTTTTTTTTTAATTATGTCTTATTGAAATAGTATAAAATTATGAATGTTATATGTCATTGTTCTTTTATACTTGTTTCTTTGGCACACAGAAAATCAAATATTCAAACTTTAGTTGTGTGACTAACCATACTAGAGAGCCTCTGTTTCAATCGAATAAATGATAAATTTATGCTTGATGATTTATTTTCGTGTGCACATATTATTCAATAAAATATTATTCTAATAGACAATAAGTATCACATGGTTCATATATCATGCCCTACATGCCCTTATCGATTTTCCTATTTCAAATAATATATTTTTTTTACTAATGAAAATAAAATAAAGAGAATTATTACAATAAACATAAACAAAATAATAAATTGATTTGACATAAAATCACACTAGTCAAAATAAAATATAAACCTCATTTATAATTATTTTTGATTAACTAATAGATCGAAACATTATAAGATCATTCGATCTTTTTTATTGAAGTCCAAGTATATTTTATTATTGGGTTATCCTGATCTTTCAAGTGGCAATACAAATAAATTCCACTATCCTTTGCAACCCAATGATTTTTATCACATATATCTATAAACTGATATGATTTATAAGCATCAAAAACACTTTCTTTGGATCCCCACCATATATGACAAAAAAATAAAGATCTTCCGAAAATGTTAGTGCAAAATTTCCAATTGAATTCTTGCTTTGAATAAAGTAAATGATATCCTAAATCATCATTCTTCGATGCACAATGCAATTTCATCGGTGGAGAATTTGGAGGAAGGTTGTTAATTATATGAACTTCAACTTCGGTTGTAAAGCATATTTTTTTTTCTTGAGCAAAAGATTGAACAACTACAGTTGCTATAGAGAGAAAAATCAATAGTTCTTTTGTCATTGTACTGAAAACAAAATACTAGTGATGGTTTAAGGTAATATATTTTGCTTCATATTTCAATTTCATTTATAGTGTTGAATTGGATCATTAAGGACAAAAATGGAAATTAAAATTCAATAAATATGGATGATAATTTGAAATAAATGAGGAATCAATATTGGATTATATTCTTTTAATAGTTTGTAAATACTGTACAATTGAATTCAATTTTCTAAAATTTTCAATTGAAATCTAATAAGGCATGTACTTTAATGTCAAATAAATGAGGAATCAAATTTAGTCATTTTTATAATAGTTTGACTAAATTTCCTTCAATATTTAATCATATTCCTATAATAGTTTAACCAAATTATAGGGAAATTTACATAGACACCCCTGGCTATTACCTTAAATACAGGAACTCGCCCTCTTTTTCAAATAATACAAAGACACCTCCAACTACCCTCTCAAAAATTACAATTGTCTATGTGCCAAAATTAAGTTGTGGTTTTGATTCCTCTCATCAAGACGAGTTCATTGATACCAACCTTGTCAAATTGAACAACAATTTCTTTCAAATTGCTCGATGAAATTTAGTAAGGTTGGTGTCTTTTTTTTTCCTCTCATCAAGACGACTTCATAGACACAACCTTTTCAAATTTCATCGAGTAATTTGAGAGAAATCGTTGTCAAAGTTTGATTCACGAAGAACCCTAGATCCGAAATATCATATTCGATCGCCATTTTTCGATGGTTGTTTAACAAAATTAAGTTTGGAATTTTTTCCTCTCATCAAGACGAGTTCAAAGACACTAACCTTATCAAGCTTCATCAGCCTTTCCTGCAAAAGCAGTAAGGTGATTTTTCCCACTATTCAAAACAAAACATTTTTATAACAAAATATCCTAAGATAGTGAATATTAGGCTTCATGTTGTTCCACAGTTCATAAGGTGTCTTGTTTTGACTCCTGTTGATCATGCATCTGTTCTAGGTGCAGCATGTTGTATTTGTGGCTTCTGCCCAAAATCTTTGAGGCAGTTTTACTTCAGCTATCATTGTTCTTGTAGCTTCTATTAGAGTTTTGTTTCTCATTTCAGCAACTCCATTCTGTTGTGGGTTCTGGCAGCAAAGTTCTCATGGTTGATTCCTCTGGAGTTACAATACTCTTCAACATTAGAGTTTGTAAATCCAGTGCCCCTGTCAGATCTGATATTAAATATCTTTAGGCTCTTTTCATTTTGGATCAGTTCCATCAGACTAGTAAGATCTTCCTTCGTTTCGCTCTTTTTTTTTTTTCATGAAAACCACCTAAGTATATCTTGAAAAGTCGTGTTAGGGAGTACTTCTTTCCACCATTGACGATAATCAATAGGATCAAACAAATCCATGTGAAGTAGCTCCAAAGCTCTAGTTGAAGATTTGTGCTTCTTGTTTTTGAATGAAGATTTGATTTATTTACCCTTGTGAATCAAATCCATGTTAGGGAGTACTTCTTTCCACCATTGACGATAATCAATAGGATCAAACAAATCCATGTGAAGTAGCTCCAAAGCTCTAGTTGAAGATTTGTGCTTCTTGTTTTTGAATGAAGATTTGATTTATTTACCCTTGTGACATGCATCAAATAAATGAGGAATCAATATTTAATCATTCCTATAATAGTTTGACTAAATTTCCTCAATATTTAACCATATTCCTATAATAGTTTAACCAAATTATAGGAAAATTTACATAGACACCCCTGGCTATTACCTTAAATATAGGAACTCGCCCTCTTTTTCAAATAATACAATCCATTTTCAAAAGGTTTTGATTTTAAAAAATGTGCTCTTTTGAAAACTTTAGTAAAACACACTCTTGGATCAAACTTGTTGATCAGGCAAATGATTCAAATGAACAACCTCTCCTGATACCCCTTGTTGGTCCCAAGTGGTCAGATGAGATTTAGAAAGAGGGGAGGGGTGTGAATAGACCTCTGTTTTCGTATTAGCACAATAAGCTGATCGGGACATATGAGACTACACTACAGATTGAACATAATGCTTGTTCAGCAAAGTTGACCACTCGTTATTTTACTTATTTGATTTTCAAAACAACTCAGAATTTGAAACTTGTTGCAGCGGATTTAAGTGAAGTGTTTTTCAAACAAGTTTTATATCACTTAAAGATTTTATCCCTAGTTTTAAAGCTTTTTAAAAAATCTTAAGTTTTTTTGAAGGTTCGTTTACTTATGAAAACATGCAAGATGTGATATATATACAAGATAGTCTTTTAGTCCACTCTTCTAAATCGCGAAGATTTAGGTTATACTCTAAACACTTAGTAGATAGTACACTCTACTTGTGCTTTTACAACAAACGACAAAGCCACAAGTTGGCTATAGGAAATCACTAAGAAAACCTACACTCTGAAGTTATATCACTCACTAAGATGGATATACACTTCTCATAACTCTCACTTTTACAGAAATCGCTAAGATTTTGAATGTATAATTGTTTTCCTCGACTCAACTTGTCAACAAATGACTTCGCTGTTAGTGTTATGTTCTTGAGTATTGAGACTTGAAGATTTGATCGTGAATTCTCTCAGTTGTAATTGAGTTGTTTGTCTCTAACTCTTGAATCTAAAACTATTTATACTTCATGATTTGAAGCCCGTTGAAGTAAGACAAAATTCAGCTCTTCCCGAGTACTGGTCCCCATTTTTGAAAGGGCTCCCTGCAACTGTTCACTATACATCTCTGTTGTACTTCTTGTCAGTCACAATTAATGCACTCTGTTGATCCGAGGTTTCTCTTCAATCATGTCTTTAAAATCTTCTCTTTCAGCATTTATTACTCCAAGTGCATTTATTACCGTTGGAGAGACTTTCTGATCACTTCGACTCTGCTGATCGAATTCACTCGTCTGATGAATACTCTGTTGATTCAAACTTAACTCATCTGATTTGACTCTGCTAAAATCCACCAGTCTGATTTCGAACTTAGCAATAGATCAATATTCTTCTGGACCGAACATTTAACCCTTCTGATTTGTACTTGTCTCTTGGGTTAAATGTCTTCAGAGGTTGACTAAGCTTCCAATATTTAGTTGATGACTTTTGGAAATCATCAAAACCTTCCTTCACTTCTTCAACTTGATCCAACAATATATATGAACCTGTTCTAGGAGCTCTATGGTGTGACTACATAAAGGACATGTAATTGTTTTAAGTTGATCAGTTTTTGCAATCATGTTCTCTTTTTCTTCTTCATCATCAATAAAATGATTAGTTCGAGCCAATTTCCAAAAAGGCCAAGCTGAGAAATATAATTTACACAATGGCCTTAGCCTTTCTTAACAAAATATTTTCAATTTAAAAAAAAAAAAGAAAAATTATTAATAATTCTTAATAATTACTAACAATTTACCCCCCCCCCCATTTTTCTTTAACCAAACAAAAACACGCAACCCCCCCAAAAAACAAAAAATAAATCAACTCTCTCAAGTTTTCTCTCAAATTATTGCAAATGGGAGATGGCAAACATGAGGGTAATCGACGATGCTCAGAGAAACGCTGAAGAATGGCCATTTGGGGTAATATTCGAACCTTTTTATCGATTCAATTCGGTTTTTACGAGTTCATGGGGTTTGGAGTTTGGGGTTCCGAAACGCCAAATGCCATGAACAAATTCATCAAGTATGCTAAAATGTTAATGGCGTTTGGCGTTTGGGTGATATCAGCATTGTCGTTCCCCGTTTGGCCCATCAAAGTGGTTCCATACAGCGTTTTTGCGGTAAGTAAAGTTTAATTTTAAATTTTATTATTTCTTAAAGTTTTAAAAATAATTTTCTATAAATTTGTTTATATTGAAGGTAAGTGACGATCTCGCGATTTGCGAGGGATATCCCTCGGGAGAGAAGCTTGGAGTGCCATTGTAGATGAATTATGACACATATGTGCTCCAATCGCCATATGACCTCCGGTGACCTTATCCGTATATAGAATGCGGGCGGCTTCCCACACATTTTACTGGTATGTTTGTAAAATCAATTCTTGATTTTCATATATTCTTTTTAGTTATTTTTTCGTAAATGTTGGATATTTTGAATAATGTTTTAAATGTGAACAGTTTTGGATGTTGGAAGCCACTGAAGGCATGTCTGAGGCGGCCAATTGTTATCCAAGGCACGAGCCAACTCTTCCGAAATATCGAATAATGTTTCATTGGGATATGGGGACTGTAATTGGCCCAACTGTGATGACATGGACAGGTTCTATGGGAATGTTCCAGTAGGTTAATCGTTTTTATTAAAAAAAAATATTCCGACATATCACTTGAAATATTTATTTTAAATAAGTTGTGTCTTTTTATTTTTCCAGGATGTGATTCCACGGCTACTGCCGGATGACACGGAGTTAGAGATGGAATATTATATGTTAGCTAAAGAGTTATCCGACAGAGTTAGGCCAAATAACCGCATTCCCATTTATCGCCTATTAACTGAGTATTTCGGAGAGCTTTATGTGGTTGTTCGGGATGATGAGGGAGCTCCCGAATGCCTCAACATGATCCTGATGATGAAGAAGATGTTGCCCCTGATGCCAATGCTCCTACTCCTGCTCATGTGCGCCGACAAAGGAAGCGTGTTCGAAGAAATCAAGATGGTGCCTCTACTTCTCAAGCTAAACCACAACCACAATCTTCAGAACCAAGATACGAAGAAGTTCCTGCCTGGGCACATGATATGGTGTAGAGATTCATAGATCATCAGGACAAGATAGAGCAGAGACAGACTGCCCGTGCAAACAAGATGAAGAAGAGACTATTTGGGCAGCTGAACTCTATGCAGGAAACTCAGTCGCAAATGCAAGTAACTCTGCATCGACTTCATCAGACGATGCTGAAGGACTTCGAAGCCCGAGGGGTTAATAATGTAAGGGACGACGATGATGATGAGGATCAGGTTTAGTTGTTGTCTTAAATTTTATTGTTCTGGATTTTTTTAGATTGGTTTTGGATTTTATTGTTCTGGATTATTGAATTTTATCTTAATTGTTTTTAGACTTTATTGTTTATTAGATTGGTTTTGGAATTGTGTTTATCTAAACGATGGATTTGTGTTTATTAAATTGGTTTTGGATTATTGATAAATAATGTTTGATATACGCATTCGGTTACATGTGGATTCGTAGTGAGTGAAAATTTTAATTTTGTGCAACTAATGGATTGAATCGCATAATGAATTTTTTTTATAAATTCTAGGGGTAAAATTATAATTTTTGAATAGTTAGGGACCAAAATACAATTTGGGTTACATGCGGATTCATAGTGAATGAACATTTTAATTTTGTGCAACTAATGGACTGAATCGCAATAATGAATTTTTTATAAATTTTGGGGGTAAGATTATACTTTTTGAAAAGTTAGGAACCAAAATGCAAATTCGTAGTGATTACTTCTCCTTTTGGGTGATAAATTGATCAAATCTTACAAAATTGGCCAATATGTACGAAGTTACAAATTACGGAGGATATAATGTTACTGTAAGTGTTACTTCTCATTTCGGGTGATAAATTGATCAAATCTTACAAAATTGACCAATAAGTACGAAGTTCTGATTTACGGAGGATACAATGTTACTGTAAGTGGTACTTCTCCTTTCGGGTGATAAATTGATCAAATCTTACAAAATTGATCAATATGTACGAAGTTATGATTTACGGAGAATACAATGTTACTGTAAGTGTTACTTCTCCTTTCGAATGATAAATTGATCAAATCTTACAAAATCGTCCAATATGTACGAAGTTATGATTTGCGGAGGATATAATGTTACTGTAAGTGTTACTTCTTCTTTCGGGTGATAAATTGATCAAATGTTACAAAATTGAGCAATATGTACGAAGTTATAATTTACGGAGGATATAATGTTAATGTAAGTGTTACTTCTTCTTTCGGGTGATAAATTGATCAAATCTTACAAAATTGGCCAATATTTACGAAGCTAGGGTTAGTGGTTAGGGTTTATATGGCGTCTGACATTTGATATGTCAAACGCCAAATGTCATGTTCATTTTTTTTTTTTTTTTTTTTTGTGAACAGTATACACCTAGGTGCAAAAAGTTGCACCGCGGTATATACTGTTGCAGAAAGTTTCTGGACAAAATACACTGTGGTGTGAATAAAAAATGCACCGCGGTGTATCAATTTATCACTGCAGTGTAGTTCACGACAGAAACAGAGCAAACTCTCTGGGAAAAATACACCGCGATGCATTTTATCTTCACCGCGGTGTGAAATGGGTTCAAAATTTGAACATTTACATTTTGGTCCCTAACTTTTCAAAAATTATAATTTTACCCCCAAAATTGCGATTTTAACCATAATTGCAATTCAATCGATTAGTTGCTTAAAATTAAAACGTTCATTTAGGACAAATTCGCATGTAACCCGAATTTGCATTTTGGTCCCTAACTTATCAAAGATTACAATTTGACCTCCAAAATTTATAAAAAAAATCATAATTGCTATTCAATCCATTAGTTGCACAAAATTAAAATGTTCATTCACTATGAATTTTCATTTTGGTCCCTAACTTTTCAAAAATTACAGTTTTCAAGTACATGCCAATAATAAACATTGTTCAATAAACATCAAATATAACAAACATTGTTCACTAAATAACTAAGATTCACTTTCATGATTGCCCAAACTCTGGCCTGATTGAGGACATCTAGATGCGTTGTGACCAGTATTTTTACAAATTGAGCACATGTATTTTTTCTTCAAAATGCAAATGTTCAGATTTTGTCCATTCCTACAAGTAAAAATAAAAATTTATACACAAACTATTTAAATAAAAAATGCATTCTCGAATTTGAATTCTGCCATGTTGGCTCTTCCCAAACGCCAAACGCCATGCTTATCTTCATGGCGTTTGGCGTGGCGTTTGCCATTTGTTCCTTCCCAAACGCCAAACAACAAAGAACGCGAAATAAATTTTCAACACAAATTTTTTTCCATTTTACGAACTAAATAACTCAATAATACATAAAAAATACAAGTAACTTGCAAATGCTTACCTTTTATGTTATTCTTCTTCCTTTTCTTCCTTGATTTGAGAAAAATTTGTGTGAATATAAGTAATTGTGGGAGAGAATTAGGTTAGGGTTTGCGGTTGATTTTAGGAGAGAAATTGAATTGATTTTGGATGGGGATGATTTTGAATTTTTAAAATTTTGAGATATATTTGTTAAATTTTAGTTTAATTAGGAAGAGTTAATTAATTTAGTTAAGTTGGTTAATTAATCTTATGGCCTTTATGAAATTTTTAAACATTTAATGGCATTTTTGTAAATTAAACTTTTCATTATGGCTTTTTTGAAAATTTCCCTGATAAGTCTCATCCAAAATTGGGATTTCTTCTGAAATTTCCTGATCCACATTTTATTTTATTTTTATAATTCAATACTTCATTATAAAGAAAACATCATACAAAAGTTCAATCAAATCAAAAATGGGGTAACCACTATCATAAAAAATATTACAAGAAATTAAATTAAAAGTGATTGTAGCCGACCAATCCAAAGCAAAGACACACGAAGTTAGATTGTGAGTTGTGAGCGGCGAAGTTGGAACCACGGGGGGAAATCGAAACTTCCACTTAGGTCAACATGCTCAGAAGTTATTGATTTTCAAGATAAGACCACGAAACTCCCAATCCGTCTCCAAGAGACAGACGGTTGTTTAAATCACATATACAACTTGAGCACAATCACTTTCAAAAATCACATTTGAGCACTTTAGCATGTTTACAGTTGAGAACTTTAGCCGGTTCACAATTAAGCAAGCTTCCTTTATCCAGGAACCCTCAGCCACTGCAGAACAAGAGAAAGAGAGATAGAGGAGGTGAAAAGAATGGAGCCCAAAGACATACGGACCAAAACCACAATGAAAGATTTGCCATCTCGAAATGTTGTATTCGAGTTCACTTTAAACCATTCAAGCTTCGAGAATCCGGGAATCCAAATCGAGCAAAGAGGTGCATATTTTTGCATGAAAGAGAGGCGCGATTGGGCCATTCAACTCTATTCGTTTGACGCAAGTATATACCGAAGAAGCGGGTTTGTAATGAGTGATGACGTTTTGGTTCGGTCCACCCAAAGTGAATCAAGAGTAGTAGCCGCAAAAATGAGAAATTTCTATCTAGAATCGTCACAACTGAACAAATTCCATTTGCTGTCCAGATGGCCGAGAGAAAGCAAACAAGGGGTTCATTACGAAATGCATCAGGATGGAAAAACCATTTAGATGTGAACCAAATGGCTCTGACAAAAGGACAACGAAGATACAAATGCTCCAAAGACTCGTCTTCTAAACCACACATGAGGCAATCCAAACAATCAATCCGAAATAACGCGTTGAACCTAACTTTGTCTGGAAAAAGATTACGAAAAACTTAGCGGTAACTATCCACTTATCTTATCTGAGAAACAATCATAGACTAAAGATTTCAAACATAAAATTTAAATGAATATATTATATTATACCAAAATGAGAAAGAAAATATAGTACTTGATGAAATAAAAAAATAACTAAAGTGGACAAAATTATTAAAAAAATATGTGTAAGATTTAATAACATTATATTTGTTGGATGAAGATGAAGATAGACTACAAGGAATTTAAAAGTTAAAGGGAGGTTTTGATGATTTCCAAAACATCAAGATCTGTCATAACCCGATTTCGTGACATGTTGCATGTGTGTGAATGTTTATATATTATATTGGGCATTGCGTGATTTGCATTCATTAATTACTAGAAAATATTGTTTTATATGGTTTATGCCATAATTAGGTGTTATATGACTTCATTTACATGTTCATGTGAGTTGTTAAACTCAAAGTGTTGATCTATAAGTTTTTGGGGCTTTGTGAACCGAATTTGAAGCCCTAACTTCAGAAAATTATAATTAATTCATACGACCTCGGAATCAAGTGATTCAAAAGGCTAACTTGCCTAATTTTTCATGATCTAGCTAATGGAAGAGGTTTTGAGTGTTTTCGGTTCAGTAAAATATAACAAACGAGCCCTGGATAGAATTGAAAAGGCTAGGCAATCTAGAAGGGTCAAAATGGTCCTTTATCATTTCCACTCACTTATCCTCTATAATATTGTCTTCAGCCTTAGTTCCAAATCATATAGAAACAGAGCAAAAACGTTCAGGTCTTCTTGGAGGGTCTTGGCTTTGACTAAAGCTGCTCCTTGTGACTTCGTCTTCAATTTGCACCAATTATTTTCTCTTGTAAGTGATGTTGTTAACTTCTAAGATTCATCCATGTTTATGGATAATTAAGATTAATTCATGGGGTGGTTATATACTTGTTATAAATTGTTCTAGCTTGGTACTTTGTAGAAGTTATGGCTATAATTGTGAGTTTTCCCATAGATGTATTATAGGTATTGGCTGATTTTATAAGGACTTTATGGCTATGTTTTAGGAATATTTAGTAGGATATATTGTGACAAATTGAGCTTCCTTGACATATAAAACAATGGTGAAATTGTTGGACTAGTTTTAATTGACTAGTTTTATGAAATTGTGCACATATCATAGTTATATGTACATGGAACATTAACTTGTCATTGCTGGAAATTAGTGTTCAATTTCTTGATGTTCTTGGATGGCTTATTGCTATATAGAACAATAACTTGTACATAAGAGATATTGTTATTTGGTGAAGTATTGATTATTGATATAATTAGGCATATGGAATTAATCCGTGTACTTTACCTTGGATGAATTTGGTTATATAGTTCATTGATACATCATATGGGAACCATGGTTTTATTTGTGCATACTTGAGGTGATGGTTTCTTTGTGGAGTCTAACCGACCCTTGATCATTGGCCACGATTCAAGGTATACGGCATTGGAACCCTTGCTAGCAAAGGGAACCTTTGCGATCCATTTATGGATTACATGATATGTTGATACCGGTATACTCTTGGACTTCATTGTGTGATCGTTTATTTCGACACACGGCTATATGTTCGACATGGATATGAGATGGACATGATTCAAGGCATCGAGTAAAGTTTCATCCATAACGTATCCTAATTTCATGTTATATGGTTTCCTACATATATGGCTTGTTACATGACTTGTATATGACTTGATTTTTCTGATATATGGAGTTATAAATTTTATTTTGGATCAATTTTTATAATTGTATAACTCTCCCACGACATCACTTACTAAGTCTTTCGACTTACCCCGTTTACATTGTTTTCCTAGTAGTTCGGCAGAATTCTAATATCCGTCCCTTTATTACATGCTATGTTATATATTTTACAAAGGAATTATATGTCACCATATATGGTTTTGTTAATAAAATGACATGTACTTGATATGATATGGTTGGTCCAAAAGACTACTGATCTGCCGCTGAAGGAAGAAATCGGTTTGGTGGAAATCAGCCGACTCAAATTAGATTGGTTCTAATTGAGATCAGCTAAGTACTTCATCAGACGAGAGAAATCAATCAGCTTAGTAAAGATGATCAGGAAGTCTGCCTAACGGTAATAAATGCACTTGAAGTAATAAATGCTGAAGAAAGAGGGTATTTATGACAAATGATTGAAGAAATCCTTATATCAGCTTGGTGCATTAAATGCGACTGATAGAAAGTACAGCAGACTGTGCTGTAACAGATGTAGAGAGCCGCTTTCAGGAAGAAGGGACCAATACTCGAGGATATGAATCATGTCTTTCTTCAACGGACATTTTTCGAACTAACAGTATAAATAGTTCAAGAGTTTGAGAAGAAAAGGGCGGAACTACAACACATTTTATGAGAGAAATTTCGAAGCAATATCCTTCTAAGTCTCAAGAACTCAAGAACAGCTCACTCAATCAGCTTAGTCATTTGTTGACAAAAGCCGAAGTTGAAGATCAAAGAAAAATCGACAAATCTGAGTGATTTTGTTAAGAGAGTGTTGTAATGAGCTCTTATCCGTCTTTGTGAGTGATAAGTCTCTGTAGACTAGGTTATCTTAGTGTTTTCCTAGTGCGCACTTGTGGCCTTTTCATTGGTTGATCAGCGCAAGCATTGTATACTGTTAACTGTGTGTTTTCTAGTATTACCCAAGATTTAAGTGACTTGGAAGAGTGGACTAAAGGATTTAATCCATATAACCACTATAATAATTCTGATGTTTACATTTGCATAAGTTTTCTTGCATATTTCTAAAACTGCATAGATTAACACTTGTATAACTTTTTTAATGATTTTAAAGGAGTTTTAAAATTGGGGATAAAATCTTTAGGAGACTAAGTTTAATTGTGAAAAACACTTGATAACATCCGCTACAAGTATTCTGTTTTCAAAACTGGTTTTGCTGAAATCAGCTAAGTAACTATTGAAAAGTGGTCAACTCTACTGTTCAAACCTTATGTGCGATTAGCTTAGTCAGCTTACTATTCTAAATCAACTTAGTCTGCTGACAGACAACTAAAAGAGTTTTAAAGTCTAAAATTTTTAGAGGTCTATTCACCCCACTCCCCTCTAGACCTCAACTGACCACTTGGGACCAACAAGTGGTATCAGAGCAGGTGGTTCATTAGAATCAGCTGCTTGATCAACGAGCTTGATCCGAGTGTTTTTCAAAGATTTTAACTTTTTCAAAAGGGCACGTTTTTGAAAAATCAAAACTTTTTCAAAATGGATTGTATCAGCCATGTTCCCCACATTGGCGGTATGAACTTCGAAGATTGGAAGATTAGAATGGAAATCTTCCTTGCTTCCTATAATGACAACATGTTTACATGTATCACTAAAGGCCCATTCAAATTCACCAAGACAATCAAGGTCAATGAAGTAGATATAGTGGTGGATAAAGATCTTCAAGAGATGACAACTGAAGAAATTAAGTTGTTCAATCTTGACAAAGTTGGTCGTTTCATCATGACCAAAGCCCTGGATAATGACAGGTTTGACAAAGTCAAGCATTGCAAGACTGCAAAGGAAATGTGGGACAAGGTTCGTGACATGAGTGAAGGAAACGACGCCATAAAGGAGCACCAGCTAAGTGTTGCTCTAGAAAAGCTAGACAACTTCAAAATGAAATCAATGGAAACCATTGATTAGATGGATACAAAGTTTACAAGGACGCTTGTTGGTCCCAAAAGTAGTCAATGAGGTCTAGAGAGGGGAGGGGGGTGAATAGACTTCTAAAAATTTTAACTTTAAAACTTTTTCTCTAACTTTTTCTGTCAGCAGACTAAGCTGATCTAGAATTCGTAAGACTACTAAGCTGTTCGCGCACAAAGCTTCGAGCAGCAGAGTTGACCACTCATCTGATTTCACTCAGCTGATTCAGATGAAATATCAGAGTTTTAGAAACTAGTTGGCAGCGTATTTATCAAGTGTTTTTCAACAAATATGTTCCTCTTTAAGTTTTCTCACTCAAAAGATTTTATCCCCAGTTTTTACAACTCCTTTTAAAATCTTTTGGTTCAGTTCGTATGTTTGAGTTCTTTTGAAAGTAAGCAAGGTAAAGAAACTATGAGTCAAACACACATAATTTTTATAGTGGTTATATGGATAAAAATCCTTTAGTCCACTCTTCCAAGTCACGAAAATCTTGGGTTATACTATAATCACAAAGATTACAATATACTCTGCTTACGCCGAACAACAAATGAACTGGCCGTAAGTTCGCAATAGGAGATCACAAAGAAAACCTATTTTACAGAGTGTTATCACTTCACAAAGATGGATAACAGCTCCTCGCAACTCTCAGTATAGGAAATCACTCAGAAGACCTATACTATGAAGTTATATCACTCACAAAGATGGATATAAACTTCTTATCTTTACAGTTGAATGTCACTCAGACAACCAAGAGTTTTGAGCTCTGTTCTTCAACGATTTTAGCTCCGTCAACAAATGACTTCGCTTGTGATCAGATGACTCAACTGATGGATCTCGCTCTTAAGATGTGATCTTGAATTGTGCAAGCCCCCCCTTCAGATCTCCAGCTAGTCTTCTATTTATACTCTTGGATTTGAATTTCTACCCGTTGAAGATGAGATAGAATTCTGCAGTCCTCGAGTTCTGGTCCCCAGTTTCTGGAACGGCTCTCTGCAACTGCTACAGTACAGTCTGCTGTACTTTCTGTCAGTTGCATTTAATGCACTCAGCTTGTTACCGTTGATAAGCTTACTGACCGTCTTCACTCTGCTGATGGAATTACTCTGCTGATGGCTACTCTGCTGATTCAAGAATGAACTCATCTATCTTGACTCGGCTGATGATAACCAATCTGATCTTCACTGATTTGATATCCCACTCGGCTGATTCGGTCACATAGTTTCAAGACCTTGAGAAAGGTTTCACTAAGGTGGTCTTAGTTGATGACTTAACCTTTTGATCTTCAAAACCTTTATGGCCTTTTTGTCATCTTCAAAACCTTCTCCAATATTAACCAACAATTTTCCCCTTTTTGATGATGACAAAACCTTCAACTAAGAACGTCTTCCAGGTTTCTGATTTTGTCTTCATACTCTGAGATGGAAATTATTGATCTGATACAACTTTCAAAAAGTTACCAATAGTTGGTTCTTTTCCCTTTTTTTTGATCTTCTGCTTAAAGAGTTCTTAGTTGCATCCTTTATCTTCCCCCTTTTTGTCATCAACGCCAATACTTGAGTTGCATCTTTTCTTCCCCTTTTTCTCTTTATAGGATTGCAAACTTAGTATGCTGAAGACAATTAGGTGAGTACTTGGCTAATTTAGGTAGTCTTCGTTGTTGTTTATCACTCCAGCTAGAAAAATCCCCCTAACTTCAAGAATTGATACCACTTAATGCTAATTGTGGTCTGATTCCACTTGTAGTCTGATTCTACTTGTAGTCTGATACTACTTGTATGAATGTAAATCAGATTAGTCAGTTGATATCACTTGTTGATGTGATAACAATTGCTGATACCACTTGATGTTGTACATTCTTGAATAACACTTGGCTGTTGAATTCCAGTCGGTTGATAAGAAGCAGTCTTCTGATAGCTTCATTTTGACTTATTGAAAACTTCAACTTTATTTAGGAGTACCGCTAGTCGTACACGTTCCCCCTAAGTTCAAGAATCCGAGGTCAAGTAGTCTAATGAGAGTTTCTCTTCAAAGACACTCAGCCGTTGAATTCCAGTAAGTTGTTATGGGTTAGTCTTCTGATAAGTTCCCCCTCAACTTATGAATCCAAAATCAACAAACCACTTTCTTTGTCACATGGTTGACTGATACCATACTTGTTGGTGATAACACTTGTTGCGATCAGTTGTTGGTCTTTAATACCACTTGTTATTCTTTGATAATCTTCAACTTTTCAACACTCTTGCGTTCCTTGAAATCTCCAAATGTAGAGTCTACCACTTGAATTATACCACTTTGTTGATACCACTTATTTGATAACACACTTGTTGGTACATGCTTGCTGGTGAGACCACTTGTTGAACTTGGTGAAATTTGCAATGCAGTCAACTCATCTTTGTCATCTCACATGTACTTCACCTGTAAAACAGATGACTATTTTTGGTACCCTTATTTCTTGGGTCCAGCAGGGTATGTTTTATCATGACAATACCACTGCTTGTTGGTCATGATTAAAACAGTGTTCATAAGCAAGGTAAGATGCATGACGTATGTGATAAACATGCATTTTATAATGAGGATGGCAATAGCACAGTGAAAATGATCAGCATGATAATATGGATAAGCATTGGATGTCATAATAGTAATTATCATAATGTGATTCAAATTCTTGCCAGATAATTCATTTTTGCCTCAATTTCTTACCTGAGTTATTTAATAACTCACCTTAGATTTAGCAGACTTGACATTTAAATTTTACTCCTATCAGCAGCCTATTCGGCTGATGGGTTTTAGTAGTCTGATTCGTCTTAGGTAGCTTACTAGGTGTTCTAACCTGTTGAGCATCAGTGGACTTGTTCTTCTAAGCCTCTGATTTTCTTTCTATTTAGAGAATGATCCAAGTTTCTTTTAAAGTTCATTTATATCTTCAAAACAAATTGCATACTCAGCTTTTAGAGTTTCATTCTCATGCTCAAGCTTTTTGGTAGTCAGCTGATTCTTGAGGTTTTTTAACCTAAAGTTTCAGTGATCTAATTTGTTCTTTTTAGCAGAGTCATCTCTTCATTAAGCTTGGCAAATACACAAACAATATTTGAATTTGTAATTCAGCATTTATTCAAACGATTCAAAGAGTGCATTTAATTTACAATAGAAGTTACCTCAGGTTCAGAATCACCAGATTCTATGACAGTTAAGCATAGAGTTTCAGGTACTTCTTCAAATTCTTTATCAGACGACTGATGGTCTGAATAAGATGTGCAGGAGTTTATTAGCTTTGCTGCATCATCTAACTTTGGTTTGCTCTTACTCAGCTTACGCTCCATTTTGGCACGCTTTTCCTTTTCAGCAAACTTTTCAGATGATGAGTGAGAATGATCTTTGATCAAGAGTCCATACTCCTCTTCATTGTAGTCTCTAAGTATTGCTTTGGAGGAATCCCTGTTTTCCTGAAAATGATCAGAAGAAGATGAAGTGGCATTTTTATATTTTAATTTCATTTTCTTCTTATAGAACTTCTCAAAATCATTCAGCAGCAGGGTAACGTCGTCAGCAGTGTAAACTTTTTCTGAACTTTGCAGAGTCTTCTGTTTTGACTTGTCTGTTGATTTTCTTGACTTGTCTGACGCCATTAAAGCAGCAGTAGGGTCTGAACTGGTTGACACTTCTAATCCCATTCTTGGCATCTTATACTCAAATGCTTTGAGGGATGAGAACAGTTCGGAAAGGGAAATCTTCCCTAAATCCCTTGATTCTTCCATGGCTGTCACCTTCATGTTGAATAAGGTGGCAAGGCCTTGAGAACTTTTGCGGTGATCTCCTTGTTCGAAAATTCTTTACTAAACCTTAGAACTTCATTCAGAGCTTTGGTAAATCTGGTATCGATCTGATCAATCATTTCACCAGACTTCATCTTGAAATTTTCGAACTCCTCAAGAGCCACACTGAGCTTGTGTTCTTTGATAGAGTCGTTTCCTTCGCTTAGCTCGCGGACTTTATCCCACATCTCTTTGGCAGTTTTGAAATGCTTGATCTTCTGGAATCTTTCTTCGTCTACAACTTTGAACATAATGAGCTTAGCCGTTTTATCAAGGTTTACTAACTTGACTTCTTTAGGAGTCAGCTCATCCAGCTCTTTGTCAACTATCTGATCTGGTTGGCCAGCAACTGATAACTCTGTGAAAATAGAGTTATCGCGTATACTTTTTAGGCTTAAATGAATGTTTTTCAAGAATAATTGTGAGTTGTTTGGAATTTTATTGCATATTGTACTTTTTAGAGTCGACTCACGAATTTAATCTACTTTTGAGAATAATCTTTGATTTTTGGCACTAATTCGATTTATTCTCTTGTAGGAGATGAAATAGGACAATAAAGTTTCTAATCAATTGAAAATGAGCAACTTCAAATCTTGAGGGGTAAAAGGATTCAAAGGCATAAGATCAAGGATTGAAAGTGCAAATAGAGTCCAATATTGTTGAAATTGTGGTGTAATGCGGCAGAGACTTCCGTTGAACACTAATGGGCTGCGGCCCATTTGTTGAATTTTGAAGATTAATAGAATCCTAATACATGTAGGACTCGGAGAGAAGAAATAAAAAGATAGAAAGAGCAGAAAAAATCACAACACAACACACCATATTAGAGAAAAAGAGAAGACACACAAGATCAAGGAGAAAGAAGCGCATATCACAGTTTTTGCTATTCTCCGTATTTCTTTATTAGAGAAGACTATGAACTCCTCTTTTATTGTTTATTTCGTTAATTTTAGCATGAACTAATTTCGTTTAGTCTAGGGTTTTTACGGATCCATGTTATGCGAATAATGTTTTAGTTTCTTTTCTAGTTTTAATTTAGTGATTTTCGATTTTTATTATCGATATTCGTTTATCTAATTTTGTGCTAATTTACTGTCAAATTGACTGGCCACCTATTTGATTGTTTACTTTTCTTGATTGAACCTGGGAAGGGAATATTAAGAATAGAAGAAGGAATTAGATAGTGGGTTGCTTGTTAGTATAGGAATATACCCAACACGCCCATATCCAAATTAGGTCATATAATTCATGCATGTTATTAATTCTGCTAACTTAGGAATAAGAATAGTAAGTTAATTGCATAGGTTCTTAGGTGATTCGGAAGACACTTAAGGATAGAAGTGAACCCTAGGATAACGAATAAGAATCACTAGTTAAAATTAGGAAGTTAATTAACATTAGGAGCATAACATAGGTGAAGTTTAACTCTAGACCCTTGTCTCATTGATTGTCTTCGTAAGCACTTTTATCATCATCTTAGTTTAATTAATTCTTCTTTTTAGTTTTAGTAGTTAGTTAATAAATAAACAAACCAATAACATTTTAGCCTAGTTGAATTAGAATAAGAATTTAGGTAGGGAATTTGGTACAATTTTAGTTTCAAGTCCTCGTGGGTTCGACACTCAACTTACTCTTTATTACTTTTGCGATACGTGCACTTGCGTTTATTTGCGTGTGTAAAATCCGCAACAAGTTTTTGGCGCCGTTGCCGGGGACTTTGATAATTGATAATTTACCAAGTTTCAACTTTTATTTTTGTTTTAATTCGATTTTTTTTTTAT
The DNA here is from genome assembly GCA_003313485.2 of Penstemon barbatus. NCBI lineage: Eukaryota > Viridiplantae > Streptophyta > Magnoliopsida > Lamiales > Plantaginaceae > Penstemon > Penstemon barbatus. The sequence continues at coordinate 66,435,816 of CM064883.1, read as the reverse complement.
TTTTATAGTTCAAAACTCTTCCTTGTAGGTACTCATAACTTAGTTTATGCGCAGTGATAAAAAAGCTGAATTAGTAGCTTTTGATCCAGAGATCGAGAGGACTTTCAGACAACGAAGAGCGCTAAACAAGAATCAAGGAAAAGCTGATCTAATGGAGAATACACAGAATGAAAATCAGGGGAATCAACAGTTAGTAAATGCCGAAATCGAAAGACCCATTAATGAATACATAACACCAATCTTGGGTGTTCTAGATTCAAGCATTGTCAGACCAGAGATTGAAGCAGATCACTTTGAAGTGAAACCGGTAATGCTGAATCTGATCAATTCCTCTGCTATATTTTCGGGGTTGGCTATGGAAGATCCTCACGCCCATTTGAAGAGCTTTATGGAAATTTGCGATTCATTCAAATTGAATGGGGTTACAGCTGATCAACTACGAATGAAACTTTTCTCCTTTTCCTTAAGGGATCGAGCTCGAGTCTGGCTAAACTCAATGCCACCTAACTCCATCATATCTTGGACTGATTTGACTGAAAAATTCCTTAGGAAATATTTCCCACCCACCAAGAGTGCGAAAGTTCGAATGGAAATTCACTCATTCCAACAAATAGAGGGAGAGTCACTCTACGATGCATGGGAAAGGTTCAAGGGGCTAATGACACAGTGTCCACAACATGGAATTCCTGGTTGGGAACTGATACATATCTTCTACACTGGACTAGGGGGACAAATCAGAGCCATTCTTGATGCAGCAGCAGGAGGGACATTTTTGGGGAAGACATATAAAGATGCCTACGATGTATTAGAAAGAATGACCTACAACAATTACCAATGGGCATCGGAACGCTCATCAGTGAAACTTGCACCTGGAAAATTTGAGTTAGATACAATGACAGCAGTGCAAGCACAATTAGCCATTTTATCCAAGAAGATTGATGGTTTAAGTATGAGTAAACCTGGAGCTAACTCGTTTCAAGCTCAACCAGTCAATATGATTCACAACTCAGAGATTTCCTGTATCATTTGTGGAGGAGAGCATCCATATGAAAACTGCCCTTCAAATTCGGAGTCAGCATGCTATGTGGGAAACAATCGAAACAATCAAGGGTATAATCCATACTCTAACAGCTATAATCCCGGTTGGCGAAACCATCCCAACTTTTCATGGAGCAATAATCAGCACGTTGGACAGGGGTCAAACAACGCCAAAAATCAGCAAAACTCACCAGGGTTTCAGGGTCAACAAAAACAACCACCAACGGACAATAAACCATCATTAGAAGAGACGTTGGCGCAGTTCATGAGCCAGACAAGTGCATCTATTCGAAACCTGGAAACCCAAATGGCTCAATTAGCTCAAGAGAGGCAGCACAGACCTCCTGGCTCACTCCCAAGTGACACTGAAAACCCAAGGACCAATCATAACGAACACTGCAAAGCAATCACTCTGAGAAATGGTAGAGAACTCGAAGAGCCCATCAGAACACGAGTTCGAGTTGAGGATCCCAAGGAAGCTCAAGACAAACCTGAAGAATCCGAGCTAAACAAAGAAAAGGAGGTGGAAAATGAAATCGAGAAGAAAGATGTACCTAATCTACCAGAAATCAAACCTCCGCCACCGTTTCCTCAAAGGTTTCAACAACAAAGGAAGAATGATCAATTCAGAAAATTCCTTGATATCCTGAAACAACTTCACATCAACATTCCATTAGTTGAAGCATTCGAGCAGATGCCAAATTACGTCAAATTCATGAAGGATGTACTGTCACGAAAGAAAAGATTAGGAGAATTCGAAACTGTAGCTCTCACCGAAGAATGCAGTGCAATTTTGCAGAATAAGCTCCCACCTAAGCTCAAGGATCCTGGCAGTTTTACCATTCCATGTAACATTGGCGACAAGTACGTAGGACAAGCATTATGCGATTTAGGGGCCAGCATCAATCTCATGCCCAAATCCGTCTTTCAGAAATTGGGAATTGGGGAAGCAAGGCCAACTACGGTAACTCTTCAATTAGCAGATCGCTCCATTACATACCCCGAAGGAAAAATTGAAGACGTTCTGGTAAAAGTAGATAAGTTTATCTTCCCTGTTGATTTTATTGTGTTAGACTATGAAGCAGATTCGAATGTACCCATCATTTTGGGTAGACCATTCTTAGCCACTGGAAGAGCATTAATTGACGTACAGAAAGGTGAATTAACCATGAGGGTGCAGGACGAGAAGATTACATTCAACGTGTTCCAAGCCATGAAACATCCCGACGACGAGGAAGAATGTTCATCAGTATGCATGATCGACTCATTGGTCGCTAAGACCTTTGAAACATCTATGTACCGAGACCCGTTGGAGGCAGCCCTGAATTTGGATCCTGAGGAGATGGATGATAAAGAAATTGTACAAAGCGTGGCATTCTTACAAGCAAATTCGCGAGTCAATAAACCAGTCAACAAGATTGAAGGATTGGAACTACCCACGTGCAAGCCTCATCGACCATCAATTGAAGAACCACCATCGCTGGACTTGAAGCCACTGCCAGCACATCTGCAATATGAATATCTGGGGGAATCATCTACATTGCCAGTAATCATCTCTGCATATCTCTCCGAAACCCAAAAAGAGAAATTAGTGAGAGTCCTTCGAAGTCATATGCGAGCCATTGGGTGGACTATTGCAGACATTAAGGGGATTAGTCCTGCATTTTGCATGCACAAGATCATACTCGATGATGAGGACAAGGGATCAGTAGAACATCAAAGGAGACTAAATCCAATCATGAAAGAGGTAGTCAAAAAGGAAATCATCAAGTGGTTGGATTCTGGAATTATCTTCCCTATTTCAGATAGTAGATGGGTTAGCCCAGTTCAGTGTGTTCCCAAGAAAGGTGGTATGACAGTAGTGAAAAATCAAAACAATGAATTGATCCCTTCAAGAACTGTTACGGGATGGCGCGTGTGCATGGATTACCGAAAATTGAACAAAGCTACAAGAAAAGATCACTTCCCGCTACCATTCATAGATCAGATGTTAAACAGATTAGCAGGAAGGGCTTATTTTTGTTTTCTAGACGGATTTTCGGGATACAATCAGATTTTCATCGCACCAGCGGATCAAGAAAAGACTACTTTCACATGCCCCTATGGTACATTTGCTTTTAGACGGATGCCCTTTGGATTATGCAATGCACCAGCCACGTTTCAACGTTGCATGATGGCAATCTTCACAGACATGATAGAAAATTTCTCGAAGTCTTCATGGATGACTTTTCGGTGTTTGGGGATTCGTATGATGAATGTCTTGATAACTTAGCCAAGGTTTTGCGCAGGTGCGAAGAAACTAACTTAGTGCTAAACTGGGAAAAGTGTCACTTCATGGTACAAGAAGGAATAGTTCTGGGACACAAAGTATCTAGAAAGGGCATTGAAGTGGACAGAGCAAAGATAGAGACGATAGAGAAACTTCCTCCGCCTACGTCAGTCAAAGGAATTCGTAGCTTCCTGGGACATGCTGGATTCTATCGACGTTTTATTAAGGATTTCTCTAAAATCTCTAAACCTTTATGTAATTTGCTTGAAAAAGATGCTAAATTTATTTTTGACGATTTGTGTATGCAGGCTTTCCAAACATTGAAGGAAAAGTTGGTGACAGCCCCAATAATAGTAGCTCCAGATTGGAATCTTCCATTTGAAGTGATGTGTGACGCGAGCGATGTCGCACTTAGAGCTGTTCTGGGACAGAAAAGGGATAAGATCTTTCACTCAATATACTACGCCAGCAAAACTCTCACTGACGCTCAAGTGAATTACACCGTAACTGAAAAAGAATTGTTGGCAGTAGTGTTTGCTTTTGACAAGTTCCGAGCATATCTGGTAGGAACAAAGGTGATAGTATATACAGACCACTCCGCAATCCGATATTTGATTGATAAGAAGGATGCTAAGCCAAGGCTAATTCGATGGGTACTCTTGTTGCAAGAGTTTGATCTCGAGATAAAAGATAGGAAAGGAACCGAGAATCAAGTGGCTGATCACTTGTCAAGATTGGAGGGAGGAAACAAAGAGTCAGGCTCTGTGATGATCAATGAAGTCTTTCCAGACGAACAATTGTTTGCGGTAAATCAAACAAAACTTCCATGGTATGCCGACTATGTCAACTATCTAGTAAGTGGCCTACTTCCTCCCGACATTAATTTCCAGCAAAAGAAGAGATTTCTGAATTATGTGAAGAACTTTATTTGGGATGAGCCATACTTGTTTAAGAAATGTGGGGATCAAATGATAAGGAGGTGTATTCCCGATGAAAATTTTGAGGAAATTCTGGATAATTGTCACAATTCACCATACGGTGGGCATTTTAAAGGAGATCGCACAGCAGCTAAAATCCTACAATCTGGTTTTTTCTGGCCCACCTTACATAAAGATGCTCATGAGTTTGTGAAGCGTTGTGATCGATGCCAACGGGTTGGAAATTTAACGAAGCGTGATGAGATGCCACTGTCGACTATGTTGGAAGTAGAGCTTTTTGATGTTTGGGGGATTGACTTCATGGGACCATTCATTCCCTCATTTGGAAATCGGTACATCTTAGTTGCAGTTGATTACGTGTCTAAGTGGGTTGAGGCAGAAGCATTCCCAACTGATGATTCGAAGGTGGTGATGCAATTCATTAAGAATCACATTTTCACAAGATTCGGAACACCTAGAGCCATCATTAGTGATCAAGGATCCCACTTTTGCAATAAGTACTTCAACGCTCTCTTAGCAAAATATGGTGTGCGGCATAAAGTAGCAACTGCATACCATCCGCAGACAAATGGGCAGACAGAAATCTCTAATCGTGAAATTAAGAAGATCTTAGAAAAAACAGTCAGTCCCACAAGAAAAGATTGGTCCAAGAAATTAGATGATGCCCTGTGGGCATACAGAACGGCTTTTAAGACGCCAATTGGAATGTCACCGTATAGGTTAGTTTTCGGAAAAGCATGTCACTTACCATTAGAATTGGAGCATAAGGCTTTTTGGGCTGTTCGCAACTTGAACATGAGTTTGGAACTGTCGGAGAAGGAACGGTTGATGCAACTGAACGAACTCGATGAATTTCGATACATAGCCTATGAGAATGCCAAACTCTATAAGGAAAGAACAAAGAAATGGCATGACAAGACTATTACCACTAAGTTGTTTGAACCGGGTCAATTGGTACTCCTTTTCAATTCTCGTCTCAAACTTTTTCCTGGAAAACTAAAATCTCGATGGTCTGGACCGTTTATCGTCATAAACTCATTCCCACATGGTGCCGTAGAGATAGCCGAAGCTGGGACCGGTAGACAATTCAAAGTCAATGGACAACGTCTCAAACATTACTTGGGTGGAGAAATTGTGAAAGAAAAGACCTCGGTGGTCTTAGAATGAAGTCAACTGAGTATCATGTCGAGCTAACGACATAAAACTAAGCGCTTCTTGGGAGGCAACCCAAGCTTTTACTTGTTTTTTGTTTTTCGTTTTTGTTTTGTTTTGTTTTAGTTTTAGTGTGATTTGTGGTGTTTTGTGGGGTTTTGCAGGAGTATCGCGGTGCAAGGTAACGAGAAAATGAATATTTCATAGACTGGGGCGTTTTGGAGAAGAAGAAGAATCAAGCCAGGGCACAACTTGAATAAGGCCATGGCTTCACTTCAAGTGCCCAAAAGAGCCAATTTCCAGCAGCTTCAGGCCATGGCTCCAATTGGATCGAGCCATGGCCTAAAAAAAAAAAAAAAAAAAAAAAAAAAAATTCAGAATACCTTCAGCTCTCACAAACCACCAAAACCTTCATCACTCACAAACCACCACCGACACCCCGAAACCGCCGACCACCGCCACGAACCCTACCCAGCCGCGCAGATCTCCTCACGCCGCCGCCATTCTCTTCTTCACGCGACCTTTTCTCCGTCAGATCGAGCCCAGCCGTGAGCCGCCAGAAGAAACCCTAAGGCCGCACCACACGCGACCGTCTCTCAGATCTACCGCCGCCCGAAGCTGTCGCACCTACATCTCACTCCGCCGTGGCCTTCTCTCCCACAAACCCTCCACCGAGCCGCCGCGACCACCGTTCCCCTCCCCACGCGAACATCGGCCGCTCAGATCTAACCCCAGCCGAGACAGCCCACTTCATCTCCTCAACCCAAAACGCGAACACCAGCCGCGACCGAGAGAACACCTGCTGCGCGACCTGCCTCTTTCTCTCCCTCAGATCTGCCGTCGCACGAACCCCACGCACTCGACCACGACCTGAAACCCACACTCAGCCCTAAACAGCCGCGATTCTGTCCCGACCTGAAACCCTACCCCGCGCAACCTCCCTCTTTCTCTCCTTCCGTCGCAACTGACCTGCCCCTCACACAACCACGCCGTTCAGCCACCCCAAAGCTTCGCTGAAACCCTAATTCCGCCGCCCTTTGCCCAAAACAGCCACCAGACGAAACCCTAACGCCGCCGCAGCACCTCTATATCGATTGGGCATCTCTCAAGGGTCGGTAACAATTGATTCTTGCTTTTCTTGGTTCGATTCTTGATTTTTGACTTCGATTGTTAGATTGAGGGTGTATTTTGCTATTATTGGGATTTTGGTGTGTGATTATTTGCAAATTGTGGAGGATTGGATGATTGAAAGTTGTGTGATTAATTGGGGTGTTGATTGATTGTGTGGGTAGTTGAGATAGATTATTTTCGATTCGGTGTGATATTTGGGAATTGATTGTTCGTGGGGAGTAATTTTTTTCGGTGAAGTGTTTGTGTTGCTTACTTTATACCAAATGGCACCACGAAGTAGAACGGTCCATAAGAAACCACCCGTGAATAAATTAGCACTAACAACCACATCAACGAAAAAGCTTAGTGGTGCTAGGGATAAACAAGTGCGGACGGATGGATTTGATAGTAGTAGGTTTGTTAACCCAGAGGCTCAAAAGAAATTCTTTGACGAACATGAGATCACAAGGACAATTATCACGGAGAGGGGTGTAGAATGTACTCCCGAGAGTTTTCCCGAATTTTATCGGTTGTTTCAACAATGGGGGTGGATGAAATTCATTAAACAACCAACGGAGATTGAGGGCGAGCTCGTACGCGAATTCTATGCAAATGTTTCCCAAACTCCGGACGCCCAAGAGGTCAAAGTTCGGGGAAGGTTAGTCAAATTCGATAAGGCGACCATCAATACTCTTTACGAGTTGCCAACTTATGCCACTGACCAATACACCACTTGCCTAGCGGAAGCAATTGATATGAAAGACATAGTGGAGTACATTTGTATCCCGGGCACAGTCGTCCGGCCGACGGGACCAATTTTGAAAGCATCGCTCACTCCTACAGCGAAAATTTGGTTCGTCTTCATTGCTTGCCGCCTTATGCCCACGACACATTACACAAAACTCTCGGAAGCCAAAGCCCGCCTAATCTACTCGCTCATGAAAGAACACACCGTTGACGTCGGAGAATTAATCTGCAAAGGCATTATCCGAAATGCAACAAAGGAAGGGGCCCAAACATTTTGGTTCCCCTCCCTTATCTTTCGTCTTTGTATGCAAGCCGGGTTGCAGCGAGGTGACGGTACTGGAGTGGTGAAATTAACAAGTGCCTTCGATGATCCAACCTGGTGTAAGATATTGGGTATTTCGTATTGGAACCCCAAGAGCGCGAGGACTATTTCAAACCGGGGATCAACATCATCTTCGAAATCCACCCCAAAACCGAGAACAATGCCACAGCGGCTGGACGCCGTGGAGAAGCAACTTAACTTTTTATTTGCTTACATACAAACTGGCTTTCAGCGAAATGAGGCGTTCCAAGCAGCTGAGTTGCAAAGTCGAGGTGTCCAACTGCCACCAATGCCACCTTTTCCAACTATGGATGATTTCGAGAGGGGCCCCGCCGATATTACTGATGATGCTGAGTCGGGTCCCGAGGATGATGCTTAGGATGGACAGACATATGGGAGACCGCCAGTCACCGCCTCGTAGGGACGTATTCTTTTTACTGTTCTCTATTTTATTTTGTTGGTGGTTTTCTCACTGTCTGCATGTGCATTTTCTCGTTTTTTCTGTTTGGCTAGTCTGGCATGTTTCATCTCGTCTGTTTATATCACAGTGAGGACACTGTTTGTTCTAAGTTTGGGGGGGGATCGCATTTACTTCATGCATGCTAGGTCAACTTTAACTAAATTTTTTGAAATTTTATGTATTTTTGACTGTTTGTCCTGCACATTTTAAGCACGAATACATAATCGAGAGTTTAGGATGACGTTAGAAAATTATAGTTAGAATAGAGCTTAAGAAATCTTTCCTTGCCTACCTGATCTCTAGATTCGAGGGTTAAAGTGCTAAGAGTCTAAGTGATAGTTTTGCCTAAGTTTGGGGGGAAGGATAACTTTAACAAGAACCAAATGAAGCAAATGAAAAAAAAAAAAAAAAAAAAATAACGTAAGTTCAAATAAAACAACCTCACTTGTATGAGACCTGAAAAACCTCATCGCTTGAGACTTATACTTGCACTCCTCTAACTTGACTGCGATAAGATGAACGCTATATGGGTGTTTTGATTTAACTATTCGGCACTCCTCTATTTTGACTGCTTCTTTAGAACAAGTTATGAGTGTGAGTGGTGCTAAATATTACTAAAGTCGTGAAAATAAATAAATAAATAAATAAATGTGCTAAGTGAAAGTTCGAACTTAAAGGAGTCAATAACTTCGACTGAAAGCTTTGCTAGAACTTAGTGATTGGTATGATAACCCAAGAAAATAGAGAATTTGTTTGGCAAGTAAGGAATTCATGCAATTAGGCTCAATGATTTCGAAGCTATGGTGATCTAGGTGATTCCGACATTCTCGTACTATGTATACACACACACGCAGGAATTACATGATAAAGTGCATAACATTTTGAAAATATTGGTGTGGAGTTAACTTTGAATTCATGACGATAAATGTTTGAAGTTGGTTAGAATTGTTTTAAAATTAGTGTCATTACTCGAGGACGAGCAACAATTTAAGTTTGGGGGTGTGATAACTCTGTGAAAATAGAGTTATCGCGTATACTTTTTAGGCTTAAATGAATGTTTTTCAAGAATAATTGTGAGTTGTTTGGAATTTTATTGCATATTGTACTTTTTAGAGTCGACTCACGAATTTAATCTACTTTTGAGAATAATCTTTGATTTTTGGCACTAATTCGATTTATTCTCTTGTAGGAGATGAAATAGGACAATAAAGTTTCTAATCAATTGAAAATGAGCAACTTCAAATCTTGAGGGGTAAAAGGATTCAAAGGCATAAGATCAAGGATTGAAAGTGCAAATAGAGTCCAATATTGTTGAAATTGTGGTGTAATGCGGCAGAGACTTCCGTTGAACACTAATGGGCTGCGGCCCATTTGTTGAATTTTGAAGATTAATAGAATCCTAATACATGTAGGACTCGGAGAGAAGAAATAAAAAGACAGAAAGAGCAGAAAAAATCACAACACAACACACCATATTAGAGAAAAAGAGAAGACACACAAGATCAAGGAGAAAGAAGCGCATATCACACTTTTTGCTATTCTCCGTATTTCTTTATTAGAGAAGACTATGAACTCCTCTTTTATTGTTTATTTCGTTAATTTTAGCATGAACTAATTTCGTTTAGTCTAGGGTTTTTACGGATCCATGTTATGCGAATAATGTTTTAGTTTCTTTTCTAGTTTTAATTTAGTGATTTTCGATTTTTATTATCGATATTCGTTTATCTAATTTTGTGCTATTTTACTGTCAAATTGACTGGCCACCTATTTGATTGTTTACTTTTCTTGATTGAACCTGGGAAGGGAATATTAAGAATAGAAGAAGGAATTAGATAGTGGGTTGCTTGTTAGTATAGGAATATACCCAACACGCCCATATCCAAATTAGGTCATATAATTCATGCATGTTATTAATTCTGCTAACTTAGGAATAAGAATAGTAAGTTAATTGCATAGGTTCTTAGGTGATTCGGAAGACACTTAAGGATAGAAGTGAACCCTAGGATAACGAATAAGAATCACTAGTTAAAATTAGGAAGTTAATTAACATTAGGAGCATAACATAGGTGAAGTTTAACTCTAGACCCTTGTCTCATTGATTGTCTTCGTAAGCACTTTTATCATCATCTTAGTTTAATTAATTCTTCTTTTTAGTTTTAGTAGTTAGTTAATAAATAAACAAACCAATAACATTTTAGCCTAGTTGAATTAGAATAAGAATTTAGGTAGGGAATTTGGTACAATTTTAGTTTCAAGTCCTCGTGGGTTCGACACTCAACTTACTCTTTATTACTTTTGCGATACGTGCACTTGCGTTTATTTGCGTGTGTAAAATCCGCAACAGCAACCTTCACAGTCTTCTGAAATCTGAATGGTCCTTTTGTAAAACAAGTAACCATGTTGTCATCATAAGCGGCAAGAAGGATTTCCATTCTGATTTTCCAGCTTTCGAAGTCCATAAGGCCAATGTGAGGAACATGGCTTATGACATCCATTTTTCAAAAAGTTTTTGATTTTCAAAATATGCTCTCTTTTTTTAAAAATTGAAAAACACACCTTGGATCAAGTTCGTTTGATCAGGCAGAGGATCAGATGAACCAATCTACTCTGATACCACTTGTTGGTCCCAAAAGTGGTCAATGAGGTCTACAGGGGGGGGGGGGGAGGTGAATAGACCTCTAAAAATTTTAACTTTAAAACTTTTTCTCTAACTTTTTCTGTCAGCAGACTAAGCTGATCTAGAATTCGTAAGACTACTAAACTGTTCGCACACAAAGCTTTGAGCAGCAGAGTTGACCACTCAGCTGATTCAGATGAAATATCAGAGTTTTAGAAACTAGTTGGCAGCGTATTTATCAAGTGTTTTCAACCAATCTGTTCATCTTTAAGTTTTCTCACTCAAAAGATTTTATCCCCAGTTTTTACAACTCCTTTTGGTACATGCTTGCTGGTGATAGCTTCATTGTTATTCTTTGATAATCTTCAACTTTTCAACACTCTTGCGTTCCTTGAAATCTCCAAATGTAGAGTCTACCACTTGAATTATACCACTTTGTTGATACCACTTATTTGATAACACACTTGTTGGTACATGCTTGCTGGTGAGACCACTTGTTGAACTTGGTGAAATTTGCAATGCAGTCAACTCATCTTTGTCATCTCACATGTACTTCACCTGTAAAACAGATGACTATTTTTGGTACCCTTATTTCTTGGGTCCAGCAGGGTATGTTTTATCATGACAATACCACTGCTTGTTGGTCATGATTAAAACAGTGTTCATAAGCAAGGTAAGATGCATGACGTATGTGATAAACATGCATTTTATAATGAGGATGGCAATAGCACAGTGAAAATGATCAGCATGATAATATGGATAAGCATTGGATGTCATAATAGTAATTATCATAATGTGATTCAAATTCTTGCCAGATAATTCATTTTTGCCTCAATTTCTTACCTGAGTTATTTAATAACTCACCTTAGATTTAGCAGACTTGACATTTAAATTTTACTCCTATCAGCAGCCTATTCGGCTGATGGGTTTTAGTAGTCTGATTCGTCTTAGGTAGCTTACTAGGTGTTCTAACCTGTTGAGCATCAGTGGACTTGTTCTTCTAAGCCTCTGATTTTCTTTCTATTTAGAGAATGATCCAAGTTTCATTCTGATAGCTTCATTTATATCTTCAAAACAAATTGCATACTCAGCTTTTAGAGTTTCATTCGCATGCTCAAGCTTTTTGGTAGTCAGCTGATTCTTGAGGTTTTTTAACCTAAAGTTTCAGTGATCTAATTTGTTTTTTTAGCAGAGTCATCTCTTCATTAAGCTTGGCAAATACACAAACAATATTTGAATTTGTAATTCAGCATTTATTCAAACGATTCAAAGAGTGCATTTAATTTACAATAGAAGTTACCTCAGGTTCAGAATCACCAGATTCTATGACAGTTAAGCATAGAGTTTCAGGTACTTCTTCAAATTCTTTATCAGACGACTGATGGTCTGAATAAGATGTGCAGGAGTTTATTAGCTTTGCTGCATCATCTAACTTTGGTTTGCTCTTACTCAGCTTACGCTCCATTTTGGCACGCTTTTCCTTTTCAGCAAACTTTTCAGATGATGAGTGAGAATGATCTTTGATCAAGAGTCCATACTCCTCTTCATTGTAGTCTCTAAGTATTGCTTTGGAGGAATCCCTGTTTTCCTGAAAATGATCAGAAGAAGATGAAGTGGCATTTTTATATTTTAATTTCATTTTCTTCTTATAGAACTTCTCAAAATCATTCAGCAGCAGGGTAACGTCGTCAGCAGTGTAAACTTTTTCTGAACTTTGCAGAGTCTTCTGTTTTGACTTGTCTGTTGATTTTCTTGACTTGTCTGACGCCATTAAAGCAGCAGTAGGGTCTGAACTGGTTGACACTTCTAATCCCATTCTTGGCATCTTATACTCAAATGCTTTGAGGGATGAGAACAGTTCGGAAAGGGAAATCTTCCCTAAATCCCTTGATTCTTCCATGGCTGTCACCTTCATGTTGAATTAGGTGGCAAGGCCTTGAGAACTTTTGCGGTGATCTCCTTGTTCGAAAATTCTTTACTAAACCTTAGAACTTCATTCAGAGCTTTGGTAAATCTGGTATCGATCTGATCAATCATTTCACCAGACTTCATCTTGAAATTTTCGAACTCCTCAAGAGCCACACTGAGCTTGTGTTCTTTGATAGAGTCGTTTCCTTCGCTTAGCTCGCGGACTTTATCCCACATCTCTTTGGCAGTTTTGAAATGCTTGATCTTCTGGAATCTTTCTTCGTCTACAACTTTGAACATAATGAGCTTAGCCGTTTTATCAAGGTTTACTAACTTGACTTCTTTGGGAGTCAGCTCATCCAGCTCTTTGTCAACTATCTGATCTGGTTGGCCAGCAACCTTCACAGTCTTCTGAAATCTGAATGGTCCTTTTGTAAAACAAGTAACCATGTTGTCATCATAAGCGGCAAGAAGGATTTCCATTCTGATTTTCCAGCTTTCGAAGTCCATAAGGCCAATGTGAGGAACATGGCTTATGACATCCATTTTTCAAAAAGTTTTTGATTTTCAAAATATGCTCTCTTTTTTTAAAAATTGAAAAACACACCTTGGATCAAGTTCGTTTGATCAAGCAGAGGATCAAATGAACCAATCTACTCTGATACCACTTGTTGGTCCCAAAAGTGGTCAATGAGGTCTAGAGGGGGGGGGGGAGGTGAATAGACCTCTAAAAATTTTAACTTTAAAACTTTTTCTCTAACTTTTTCTGTCAGCAGACTAAGCTGATCTAGAATTCGTAAGACTACTAAACTGTTCGCGCACAAAGCTTTGAGCAGCAGAGTTGACCACTCAGCTGATTCAGATGAAATATCAGAGTTTTAGAAACTAGTTGGCAGCGTATTTATCAAGTGTTTTCAACCAATATGTTCATCTTTAAGTTTTCTCACTCAAAAGATTTTATCCCCAGTTTTTACAAATCTTTTGGTTCAGTTCGTATGTTTGAGTTCTTTTGAAAGTAAGCAAAGTAAAGAAACTATGAATCAAACACACATAATTTTTATAGTGGTTATATGGATAAAAATCCTTTAGTCCACTCTTCCAAGTCACGAAGATCTTGGGTTATACTATAATCACAAAGATTACAATATACTCTGCTTACGCCGAACAACAAATGAACTAGCCGTAAGTTCGCAATAGGAGATCACAAAGAAAACCTATTCTCCAGAGTGTTATCACTTCACAGAGATGGATAACAGCTCCTCGCAACTCTTAGTATAGGAAATCACTCAGAAGACCTATACTACGAAGTTATATCACTCACAAAGATGGATATAAACTTCTTCTCTTTACAGTTGAATGTCACTCATACAAACAAGAGTTTTGAGCTCTGTTCTTCAACGATTTTAGCTCCGTCAACAAATGACTTCGCTTGTGATCAGACGACTCAACTGATGGATCTCGCTCTTAAGATGTGATCTTGAATTGTGCAAGCCCCCCCCCCTTCAGATCTCCAGTTAGTCTTCTATTTATACTCTTGGATTTGAATTTCTGCCCGTTGAAGATGAGATAGAATTCTGCAGTCCTCGAGTTCTGGTCCCCAGTTTTTGGAATGGCTCTCTGCAACTGCTACAGTACAGTCTGTTGTACTTTCTGTCAGTCGCATTTAATGCACTCAGCTTGTTACCGTTGATAAGCTTACTGACCGTCTTCACTCTGCTGATGGAATTACTCTGCTGATGGCTACTCTGCTGATTCAAGAATGAACTCATCTATCTTGACTCGGCTGATGATAACCAATCTGATCTTCACTGATATGATATCCCACTCGGCTGATTCGGTCACATAGCTTCAAGACCTTGAGAAAGGTTTCACTAAGCTGTTCTTAGTTGATGACTTAACCTTTTGATCTTCAAAACCATTATGGCCTTTTTGTCATCTTCAAAACCTTCTCCAATATTAACCAACAACGCTAAATGAAGTTCTAAAGCTGGGAAAGACCTTCACTGACAAAGAAATAATTGTTAGAGTACTGAAGGCACTGCCTCCTAAGTTCAACATGAAGGTGACGGCTATGGAAGAATAAAGAGATTTGGCAAAAATCTCTCTCACCGAGCTGTTCTCAGTACTCAAGACATACGAGTATAAACTGCCAAGAATGGGTATCGAAGAAACCTCAACTTCAGGCCCCACAACTGCTCTAGTTGATGCTGAAAATCCAAGAAGAACAGCACACAAAAGCAAAGAAGTGGACTCATCTGATGAAGCCACACTATTCAATAAAAAGGAGTACACTGCTCGAGACGTTGCATTGCTCATAAACAATTTCAAGAAGTTCTACAAAAGAAAAATGAAGAACAAATACAACAATGCTTCTACTTCTAACCCTATTTCTTCTTCTCTTGATAAGGATGCTTATGAGTAATGCTAGCCTCACAGCCCACAACCGGCTGTACATTTATACAGCCCGTTGTGGGCCCATGTTTTCATTTTCTTTTGCCATTTAATTTGATATATATGAAAAAAAAATTAATTATAAAATATAAATTGCAAAAAAAAAAACTCATAATTAATCATAAAAAAAAATCCTATTTATAAAATAAACCCTAAACCCTAAATCCAAACCCTAAAACCCTAGACCCCTAAACCCTAAACCCTAAAATTCTAAACCCTAAATTAAATATTATGTCATAAATCCTAAATTCTAGGCATTGAAAATACATTTAAATTATGAGTTTATATTTTTATTGTATTTTCGAGATATTTTATATTCAAATATTTATAAATGATAAATTAACATTTGAAAAGTAATGAATTATTTTTTATATAAGTAATATAGTATAATTTAGGTGTTCTTTTGTAATTTTTGAAAGTTGAGATATTTATATTCAAATATTGGTGAATGTTCAATTATCATTTGGAAAGTATTGAATTATTTTTTATATGATTAATATCGAAAAATATTGGTCTCTTTTGTAATTTTTTAAAGTTGATTGAGTTGTTAATTGATTAAAAAAATTATTTCAAGAAGAAACATGTTAAACAAGTAGGAGGCAACACAATTAAGTGTGAAAGCATTAAATAAAGGTTGTACAAATGGCTGTGATTATATGAGTTGTGAGATAATCATTTTCCTAAATCCAAATTAATGTGTTATAACTGCAGGAAATTGGGACATTTCATTAGAGACTGCCCTTATCCTAAAGCTGAAAAGTACACTTAAGAAGAGAAGAGAATCAGAAAGGAAAGAAAACATCAGAAAGGCAAGGTACTGATTCAGACTCAGACACTTCAGAAGAAGAATCTACTGAAGATGAGAACCCTGCTCTTATTTGTCTGATGGCCAAGGAATCTGATGACTCTGAAGATGAGGTAACTCCCCTTGAAAATGAATTATTTAATTCATTTGAGCAAATGGTAGTCAATAATACAAGTCTTGTTGATGCATTTGCAAAGCTTAAGGTAGAGATGACTGATTAGTACTTGAAAATGCACTTAAGTTGTTCTTATTTCCTAAATAAATCAACTGCTAATTTTATATTTTCATGGAATTAATAGAAATTATTGTGATTAGAAAATATTGAGTTTTGATTTGTTTTTGTAGGAAAATAAAATATGGACCCCAGAATATTTAGCTTTTCCAAATTGTACAAGTATCAAAGGCATGATTTGAAACAAGGAAAGGTTCAAGGAAGTCAATTAGTGCAAGAACAACAAATAAGGAATCTGCAAGAAATATTGCTACTACTTCCAAGGACGATAACTCTCGTAAGGAAACTCCTATTAATCTGAATCTCGGATATGTTGTAGAGTAAGGAGTTAGCTACGTTACGGACTTTACGGGTCTGGATTTGGAGTTCGGAGCACGAAGATATATATTTTTCAAATATATCGCGCAGAGCAAAATCTTCTACGCGGGAATCGCGATTTTTGTCCTAAAGTGATTAGGAAACTTGCATAAATCCTTTACATACGAGGATTGAGCCTCCTAAACATCTTCCTACTCAATTTCTACCTTCTAAGAATTCTCCTACTTGGATTAGGGCTATTTAACACCTATATATAGTCCTAGAATCACACATCTTGGAACACACAATTCGTAGTCTTAGTTACAATTCTCTTTCAAATCATTATCATATTTTCTCTCTAGAACTTGTGATAATGATTAGCAAAATAGGCTAAGAGTTCTTTGGTGAGATTAGAGATGAACTTATATGCGTAGTGATCTTATTTAGATTCGATTTTTCAAGGTTTTGTAAGTTTAATAATTTTGAGTAATTTATTCTTCTTCATCTATTTTCATCAACTCTTATGTTATTACAATTGTTTTATTAGTTTTCATATAAATCTAGTCAAGTTCTTTTTATGTGAAGATCTTTATGATATAATTATATTGATATAAGTTATTCGTTTTATGGGTAGTGTTTTAATGCAATATGCCTTGGTATATAGTATGTTTTTGATTTCTCATAAGATGATATTTTATACCAATTCTAAAAGCAAGAAAATTATATACTCAAATACATTAAAAATCGTGTGTTTTTCAATTCTTTATCTTCCAATTGATTGTTTGGGATGTGAGACTTTCAATTGAGTAATCTTATGAATCAATCCAAATAAGTGAACGAAGCATATAAGGGATTCTTGTTTAATTATCGTATTTTCCAGCAACAAAAAAATTCCACTTTTCTTTAAGTTTTCTTAAAATCAAATCGCTTCGTTAATTTAGTTTGTTTATTTATCTCTAAAGCTACTTTGTCCACTAACGGTTTTAGCTTATTTTAGTCATCTGATCATGGATACGACCGCCCAATCTATTCTACATTGATCGCTTTGTTTCAACAAGTTTGGGCGTAATCAAATTTTGGCGCCGTTGCCGTGGAGGTGCAACAAGTAAGCATAATAAGTAGTTATTTAGCTAACGAGGTAAGTAAACTTTATTTTATTCAATTTTGTTCTCTTAGGTAATTGTAGGAAGTTTCGTACTATTTCTATTTATTAGTTTTATTAAAAATAACAAAAAAAAAATATTTTTATTTTGTAACTCAATCTTCTAATCAAGGTGAACTACAGCATGATCCAGAAATTGAGAAAACTTTGCGTAGGTTAAGGAAAGAACCATAGGGAAAACACTGAGGGAATCAATACCACTTCTGAAGATTTAAGTGAATCTTGGTCAAGCATTGCATCAACCGATACACCTACCATCATGGACCAACTTGAAAACAACCATGCACGTTCCCTAAGGGAATACCTACACCCAAACCGCACATCCACTCCCTCATGCATCATGTTTCCCTCAAATACCCCGCAAATAGATTTCAAACCTGGATTGATCCAACTCTTACCAACCTTTCATGGCATGGATAGTGAGAATCCTTACTTACACATTAGGGAATTCGAGGAGGTCATCGTCACTTTTAATAGTCAAGACCAAATGTCGTAGAGTCAATTAGGTTGAAATTCTTCCCTTTCTCCCTAAAAGGCAAAGCAAAAGGTTGGTTGCATTCTTTGAGACCTAGATCTATAGGTACATGGGCAAAAATAACCGAAGCCTTTTTCAACAAATATTTTCCCCAACATAAGACCAACAACCTTAAGAGACAAATCTCTACCTTTTCCCAAAAAGATAATGAAACTTTATACCAAGCCTGGGAGAGGTTCAAAGAATTGTTGAATATGTGTATGCACCATGGGTATGAAAATTGGCGTCTTGTAAGTTATTTCTATGAGGGACTTACATCTAGGGAGCGTCAATTTATTGAAATGATGTGTAATGGGGAATTTCTTGAAAGGGATCCTGATAAGGCCATAGATTACCTAAATGACATAGCCGAAAAACCTTACACCTGGACTGGACCTAATACTACCGATGGTACTATTAGAACAAAAACTAGTGGAATTTACTATATTAAGAAAGAAGACAACCTTAAAGCACGAGTTGAAGCATTGACTAACAAATTAAAAGCTTTAGAAACAAAAGATAGTCAAAAACATCAACCAGTTGCAAGGGTAGAGTCACGAGATAGTTGTTTCATTTGTGGTGGGGTAGATCATTTAGCTCAAGTATGTCCTATACTTGGTGAGATGAGAGAGGTTTACGAAGAACAATGTAATGCCTTAGGAACATATGGGAAACCTTTTTCACCTTATTCTGAGACGTACAATCCTGGTTGGAGAAATCACCCTAACTTTAGTTGGAAATCTGAGGGACAAGCACCTAGAACATACCCTGCACCTCAAAATAATGCTCACCAAAATAGGAATCCTTTAGAGGACACACTTCAAGCATTTATTGAGGCCCAAAGTAAGACTAATCAAAAGGTAGAAGCCGTAATAACTCATTGTGGAAGAAAACAAAGAGATAAAAAATCAAATTGGTAAGCTAACTAGTGCGCTTACTATACAAGAACGAGGCAAGTTCCCTTCCCAACCACAGTCTAATCCTAAGGGGCAACATAAGGTAGAATCTTCCGAATCACATAACATCAAAGATATCAATGCCATCACCACTCGTAGCGGTAATTGCATAGAGGGATCACCTTTACCTAGTCCGCCAAACGACCACCCCTAAGGAAGTAGAGCAGAAAGCCTTGAACCATGTCCCTTTCCCTCAAGCACTGAAATTGGGAAAAATACCAGAAAATCATGGTGAAATTCTTGAACATTTGAAACAAGTCAAAATTAATTTGCCTTTGTTACATGTTATCAGGCAGGTACCTTCGTATGCCAAGGTGATTAAGGATTTGTGTACTGTGAAAATGAAAGACAATGTCAAGAAAACCACATTTTTGATCGAGCAAGTAAGTGCATTGATTTAGCAAAAGGTACCACCTAAATATAAAGATCCTGGGTGTCCTACAATAACCTGTCAGATTGGTCCACATGAGTTTAGTCAAGCTTTATTAGACCTTGGAGCAAGTGTAAACCTTATGCCATACTCAGTTTATTTGCAACTTGGCCTTGGAGAGATCAAGCCCACTTCCGTTGTTTTGCAACTAGCTGACAGAACCATTCGTAGACCCAAAGGAATAGTCGATGATGTTTTGCTTCAAATTGACAAATTCTATTATCCTGTTGATTTCTTGGTTTTGGATACTCAATCTATGGTCAATATGGAGTCTAATATACCACTGATCCTATGTAGACCTTTCCTTGCTACAGCAAATGCTCTCATTAATTGTAGGAATGGTCTCATGAAGCTTACATTTGGTAATATGACACTGGAAGTCAATGTATTACATGTTGGGAAGCAACTACAAGATGAAGATGAGTGTCACCATACTTATATGATAGATTCATTGGTGTCTGAAACATTCGAAAGGAAAATTCTGAATCCTTACACTATCTCCTATGTAATTCTGATTTTGATGATTCGCTTAACTCTGTTAAAAATACTAATTCATCTAATTTTGTTCCTGAAACAAGGGTGAAAGTAAAGAGATTTTGGCATCCACACTTCAAGGATCTACCAAAAGAGAGGAGAAAACCAAAGACATCTTCCGTTCAAACACTGAAAGTGGCTGACAAGCATAACATTAGGAAGAAATTTGACCCTGGAAAGTTGAGATCAAGATGGGCTGGTCCTTTTGTGGTAAAACAAGTCTTTCCCAATGGTTCCATAGTAGAAAATCCTAAAGATGGGAGACTTTTTCGTGTGAATGGTCAAAGATTAAAGCAAATTGTGGAGAGGGTGGATGAACCTGAGGAGATTGCACTTGCGGCTCCTATCTGCCATTATCAGGTTCTATCTTTCCATTATGTACTATAGTTTTATTCTTTTTCTTTTTCTTTCTTTTGAGTGTTTTGTTTTTTTTTTTTTTTCGTTTGTGTGTTTTAAGATCATCTCTAGCTTAACTTACATCATTCAAGTAGTAGTCATTTGTCTCTTGTATTCTCTGCATTCATATTATAGTGACAATGAGGACACTGTCATATTGAGGTTGGGGGTGGTAGCTTTCCGAGAGAAAAAAAAATTGCATTTTAAAAAAAGATTAGTTTATTGCTTTTATATTAACAATTCTCTTGAGAATGGGCTATAAGGTATGTATGAATGGATTGAATTGAGATGCTAGATTTGCTTTTTAAGTATGATTTCATCGTGTAAAGTCTTAGTCATTTTTTATGTCTTTATTATTAGAAATTAGCTTCCAAAATAATTTCAAGAGCACATTACTAAGCTTGTGGTAAGATGAATGTTTGATGCATGTAGCCTAGAAATATTTCAAGTAAAGTTCTTTTTTCTATACTCACACATCTTTATATACCTCAAAATCCATTTGACTGCTTCCCAATGGACCTTACTCGGGTTTGATATAAACCTGCTAACAGCTCCCACTGCATAGCCAATGTCAGCTAACAGCTCCCACTGCTAATTTAGTTTGTTTATTTATCTCTAAAGCTATTTTCTCTACTAACGGTTTTAGTTTATTTTAGGCATCTCCTCGTGGATACGACCATCCAATCTATTCTACATCGATCACTTTGTTTCTACAAGTTTGGCCGTAATCAATGATATTGCTGAGAGAGCAAAACAGTTCACTGAAACTTAAGGTTGAAAAACCAAAAGAATCAGCTGAATACAAACAGCTTGAGCAAGAGAATGAATCTCTTAAAGCTGAATGTGAAGTACATAAGGGTAAAATCATGGAACTTGGAAAGGTCATTGAGTCTTATGATAAATCATTTGGTGCATCCACTCATATGTCTAGTAAACAGAAAATGCCTTTAGAACATGATAAGTTAGAACTGAAATAATGACCTTACTATTGTCAGCTGATATAAATTTTGAAGTATGATTCAGTTCTAACTTTTTTTTTTTGGATTTGTGGGAGAGGAATAACCTAAAGGAAATTCGAGAAAGGGGTCTCCCTTTTCTCAAATCCCCCGTCTCTCACACCTTGAAAGAGGGAGTCACCAAAATTATACTTGCAGAAGATTCTGTTGTCCCGGAAATAAGGATTTAACTTCTCAAGCAACTGTTGAAGTTATGGAGAATCATCCGCCTCCGCCGCCCTACGTTTCTATGGTGGACCCTTTCCTCGTCGAGGCTCTTCAAAACCCTCGCCATCGTCTAACTATTCTGCGAATGGAACTTGATGTGCAGAATTTTTTGAAGAATTCTGATATACATCAGTTTGAGTTTCCACACTTCCCTACTTCATACCTTCGTCTGGCCGCACATCGTGTTGCTCAACAATATGGTTTGCAGACAATGGTTCAGGATAATGTTGTAGATGGTCTAGGATTCCGAATTCTAGTTATAAAGAATCCAGAGAGTAAGGTTCCTGCTGTCTGCTTATCTGATGTACCAGCTAAAGATTCAGAAAATGACCACTTCAATCAAATCAAGTTTGTTATTAGACCAAGACCTAAAGCTTCCTCAAATGATGATAATGGACTGGGCCTAAAACGCAGTCCAGTAAGAACAGTGGAAGAGAGAAAGGATGAGTATGATAGAGCAAGAGCTCGTATTTTCAGTAGTCCCAATAGTTCTGACTCTGAAGATGCTTTGTCTCCTTTTGAAGGTAGGACTTTGAATATAGATGAGAATGAAGTTTCAAGAAACTTGGGTGTGGATGGAGACAGTATCCTGTATAGCAGGTGATCGAAATAGTGTCCTGCAAGCCAGCTGTATGGCTAGTATTTATTGTAATAAATGCGGAACTATTCAATTTCGATTAATAAATGCACTTTATTAAATGGTCATCTTTATCTTATGTAATAATTATCTACGCATAAGGATAGAAGTCCTTAGATCACAGGGCTATGGGACAACCCGTGGACTGATCTCCAAGGCCGTGATCTAGAACATATTCAAGAGTCGTAGAATCCAATCGAGATAGGACATCGTTGGATTCGGTTAGACTCTCACTATTGTGTGTACTCCGATGAACTGGAGAACGCTGGGGTCCACGAGCGTGACTGGGATGGTCGACACACATAAGTGGGTGGCTTGCTGGGATGGCAAGCGCACTGAATACCACAATTAGGAAATAACTCACCATGGAAGCGGTAGTCGCATATCGGGGTTGAAGTTATTCCAAATTTATAATAGTATACGAGGAACAATCCCTAACTACTTGAGATGATAGTGTTTATCTGGTGCGAGAACGTCTATACTTTGATATGAGTTCCGACTGACTGGGGATCGCCAGAAAGTCTCTGTGGACTCATGTTGGGTATAGAGGAACTCGTATGCAGATTCATATCATCAACAAAGGATCCATTGACCCGACTTGATAGGTTGGGAAATTCTCCTATGAATTTCTGTGAGAAATTAATTCTGGTAAAATCCTTGGCCAAGGTATCTGACGACTTTATGTAAGTAGCTCATAAAGATTAAGTCAAAGAGAATTTATTTCGAGATCAGAGTACATAAGGTCAAGACAAAAGAAAAGGGAATCCGATGAAAGACCATACCCTTAAGTCTCGACTGGGAGATTGATCGATGGAGAGATTATGTCGTATATGGAAATTATAAATGATAAAATGTTCACTGAATTAATTCACCAGTGATTGGGCTCCATGGGCTTGTGGCTGGACATCGACCGTGGAGTGTGGGGGAATTCCCAAATTGGCAGGGGTGCTAATTTTGGAATGGTCAATCGACAGAGTGTTCGATTGATTTAGAGTAAGTCTTACTCGAATAATTAAATAATATTTAATTATAACCCACGGCCAATTATGTGGTGAACCTACGGGGGCATACACAATACACAAGTAGCGAAAGCGAGGAAATAAGAACGGCCGAGTCGACTGGGTCGACTGGGTGAAAAATCGACTGGGTCGATTATATTGGGTGGGTCGACTGGGTCGACCCAACTGGAACAAAATGGGATCCAATTGGAATTGGATCAGGATCATAAATTAAATTGGAATTTAATTTGTGGATTAATTAATTAAGTTGGATTTAATTAATTAGAAAAGGATTTTAATTAAATGGGCTTAGAGTCTGATTTAATTAAATGGGAGATTAAGTTAATTAATTGGGCTATTTAATTGGGAGATTAAATTAGGCCTGGTCAAATTAATTAACTGGGCCATGAATTAATTAGGAGACTTGGTCTTCTAATTAAAGAGGGCCATGGCCCATGTAGGAGAGAGAAGACCTAGTCCTAACAGGACTAGGTTAGAGAGAAAACTATAAGTAGCTTTCTTATAGTTGATTTTCACATAACTCCATATGCAAAATTGAGCAAGAGCAAAAATTCTCTCTCCCTCTCCCTAGCTATATCGACCGAACCCTTCTTCCACTTGGAAGAATTTTTCGTTTTCGAGTTTTGTTCCTAAATCGTTCCTAATTCCTAGTTTATAATATATCTCGTGTTCTAGCTGATCGAGATATATTATTTTCGTGATATTGTGGTGTATCAACTCGTAGAGGCGCAACACGTGGGGCGCTACTCAAAAGGCCTGGGTCGACTTTGCTGGAGCAGAATTCAGAGCTCGTTTTGCTAGCCGAGGATTTGCAAGGAGATAGGTATAAACGAGAAAACTTATACTATCGTTTTATTTATATTCATATATATACAACTAGAGAATATCCTGGCAAGATTCCTTAAGAGGCCCTAAAAAGTTTTATATTCCGCTGTGCCTAGGGCTGTTTATCTTACCGAATCTCAACAATAGTATCAGAGCCAACTGTAGGCTTTGTATATATATGAATTTGCAAATTCTGTGTTTATTAAATCATATGTTTGATTTATGTGGCTAATTCTTTAACTTTGCATGTTATAGGACGTATGTTTAATTAACTTGGAGTTAATGTTTAATTTAGGATTCGAAAAATTTTATCATGTTGTTTTTTAATTTTGGATTGGGATTTAATTAACTGGATTTGTTGAATTAAATCTGTGAGTAATCGAAACAAAAAAAAAATTTATTAGATCCGACTCGCGGTGCGCAGCAGCGCACCGCGGCTAGGCGACCACCGCAAGCCGCTGCCAACGACAGCGTGCTGGCAGCACGCTGGCCGCACACGCTGCTCGTAGAAGCAGCCTTCGGGCTGCTGTTTGCACGCTGCTGTGCGCGGCTGCTCGCTGCCGCAGGCAGCTCACGCGCCGACCTGGTGGTCGCGCGTGGGCTGTCCTACGTGGCAGTCCTGATTGGTCTCGACTAGTCATTTTTGGGTTGGACTATAATTCTGCCTATTTTGAATGTCCTGAAAATCTTGGAGAATTTTGGAAGATTAGGAAACTTAGAGTTTTTTGATAAGGTAGTTATCTTGTTAGATGTGAACACTACCTTAATTAAACTAATCTAGTCAAAATAGGATTATCTTGAAAATCTTGGAGATTTGGGAATTTTGGGAAACTTAGAGTTTTGGATAAGGTAAGAATCTTAAAGATTTAGATTACCTTAATTAACCAATTTAATCAAGATAAGAATTGTAGATTACTTAGAGCTCAAGTAAGAGCTAATTAATCTTAGAGGTTAATTGTTAATTCAAAATTAATTAACTTGGATGAATTTTTGCGAATTAAAATTAATGAAGCCGGTAAATTTACATTTATGCCCTTATGTGAATTTATGCATGTTCTTGAGTGAATGTGTGGATTGATCGATTTTGCCCTTAAGCCCTGTGTAGTTTTTGGTTTATTTATTTTTGGGTTGTAATTAAATGGGCCTGATTGGTTCCCTTGCTTGCGCAAACAAATGTAATAGAATAGGACCATTTAAATTATGTAAGCTAGGCTTAGATTAGGCTTGGAGCCGAGAAGACCTCATGAAGACTTGGAGATCCACATGGAGGCCCATTTACCTTGGAGGACATGGAGGCACAATTCATTACATGGAGGCCCAATCAAGCTGGATATTACAAGAAGGCCCATGATGTATGGGTTTGAAAATTGTAATAGTTAGGACATTTAATTTCCACCCTAGACTGACCAATTGATTCATCACTTGGCTCGTGATGAATCGCATAGGATGGGCATTCGATCAATCATATCCTGCTAGGTGTTGTATGTTTACTTATATTCTTTGATGTATGTCATGCATGCTTAGAATAGATCACGTAAACAAGATAAAGCATAATCTGATGAGACCTCGCACAAGGAAACTTAAAACCTCCAATTGAACATTAAAATTCAATTAGAATATTAAATCGAATAACGGGCGCATAAGAATAGTGTCTATGGTCCGAGCCTATCCAATTACTAGGTCTTAGGCATATTGTACGAATATATCTCGATGTCTCACGAGTCGTGGGTCGAGCTATAGGAAGATGATATGTCTATTGCCTCGATGCACGAGTTTAGTGCCAAGGGAGGGGATAGCAAGGTTTTAGGCACTGTCTCACGAGTCGTGGGGTGTCTAGGATTGAACTATTTCTCTCCACGAGTATTGGACATGATTTAACGCTAGTAAGTATGGATGTCTCACGAGTCGTGGGTCCATATCGAAAAACGAGGCTAAATGAACTTAAGGGTTAGCTGCGATGGTTAACCGTCGACGTAATCGACCACCAAGTGAATCAAATAGTATGGCCAACGAATCGTGGGTACTAGGAGATTGCATTTGGGCCTTAAGCCCGCTAGGATATTTTAAATTCCCGAAACATACGTGGGGGCATAAGATTTTGATTAAAATAGTGGGAGTAATTTACAAATAAAAACCATGTTTGTAAATTGTGCATTTTAAATTAGTCTTTCGCGTATTTATTTCTTCTCTCGTCGTTTTGTAGATATAATGTCTAAGAATCCAATTTCCATCATACTTGAACAAAACAAATTAACTGGACCCAACTTCCATGACTGGGTCAGGAACCTTAAGATCATTCTCGCTTCTGAAAAGCGAGGTTTTGTCCTTGATGGGCCCCCTCCCGAACTTGCTAAGAATGCCGATGATACTGAGAAAGAAGCCGTGGATTTATGGCTTGACGATGACTTGCAGTCACGTTGTCTCATGTTGGCATCCATGACGAATGAGCTTCAAAAGCAGCACGAGCATATGAAGTCTTCTTTTGAAATCTACACGCCCCTGAATGGTTTATTTGGGGTGCAAAGTAGATATGAGCGGTATGAAACTGCTAAGACTTTGCAACAAACGAGGATGGCTGAAGGTGCTGATGTTCGATCTCACTGCATCAAGATGATTGGGCTTATTGAAAAGCTTGGTCATCTTGACGTAAAGATGGACAAGACCTACTGCCAGGATATAATCCTCCAGTCGTTGCCAAGATCATTCGAGCAATTCGTAGTGAATTACAACATGCACAAGATGAATGTTGAACTTCACGAGTTGGGTAATATGCTCGCCACTGTCGAGGCTTCCATGAGAAAAGAGAAGCCAGTGATGGTTGCTACCTCGACCCAATCCAAGTCCAAAAGGACAAAGAAAGGGAAGGGGAAAGGAAATGCTTCTTCAAGCAAAGGCAAAACACCACTTGGGCCCATAGGGAAGGGAAAGAAGCGTAAAACTTCGTCTGGTGAACAAAAATGTTTCTACTGCAAGAAACCTGGACACTGGAAGAGGAACTGCAAAGAGTTCTTGGAGAGCTCGAAAGGTATATTCCTTGTTGAAGTTAATTTATCAATTAACTGTGCAGCATGGGTGCTTGACACTTCTTGTGGTTCTCATCTTTGTAATGATTTACAGGTGATGGGAGCAACAAGGCCACTTAGGCCAGGGGATTGGATCCTAAGATTTGGCAATGGAGCTAGAGCTACTGTCGAGGCCATAGGCGAAGTGGAGTTAGATTTAGGTGGTAATAAATTAGTCCTTAGGAACGTTCTTTATGTACCGGGTTTGGTGAAAAACATTATTTCAATTCCTGTTTTGGATAATGAAGGTTTTAATTTTACTATTAATAAATATTCCTTTTCATTATTCATGAATGATAATATGTTTTTCACTGGTACATTAAAAGATGGACTATATACCATTGAACCACCTAAGTTAGTAATGCATGTACAACAAAACAAAAGGAAACAAGATAATGAAATATCTGCCCAATTATGGCACGCTCGACTTGGACATATATCTAAGTCTAGGATTCAAAAGTTAGCATCATCTGGCGCGATTGAAATCAATTTCATTGATGAAATGCCAACATGTGAACCATGTTTAAAGGATAAAATGGCTAAGTTGCCATTTAAGGGAAACCCTGAGCGAGCCAAGCAAACATTGGACTTAATACATACTGACGTATGTGAACCACTAAGAAAAAGCGCCCGAGGTGGCTATGACTACTTCATCACTTTCACTGACGACTTTAGTCGTTATGGATATGTGTTCTTGTTGAAACACAACTCTGAAGCCTTTGAGCGATTCAAAGAATTCAAGATGGAAGTAGAGAATCAACTTGGTCATACGATAAAGGCTCTTCGTTCTGACCGAGGTGGAGAATTTCTTAGTAACGAATTTCTAAATTATCTTGTAGAGCATGGAATACTATCACAGTGGACTCCTCCTGCAACACCCCAATTAAATGGAGTAGCAGAGAGAAGCAAATCGAACTTTGATGGACATGGTTCGATCCATGATGAGTGCCACTGACCTTCCTCTTTCATTTTGGGGACATGCCCTCCTCACGGCAACGAAGATACTGAACATAGTACCTTCTAAATCCGTAGAAAAGACACCATACGAATTATGGTTTGGCAAGGTACCCTCATACGCATTCATGCGCATATGGGGATCTCCCGCTTACGTTAAAAAGCTAGTGGGAGATAAATTGGAAACTAAATCCACTTTGTGCAAATTCGTGGGGTATCCAGAAAACTCGATAGGATACGAGTTCTACGATCCTACAAGACAAACTACGTTTGTCTCGAGGAACGTTCAATTCTTGGAGAAGGATTTCTTGGTTGACAAGAAGGAAAATAATGTAGAACTGGATGAGGTCACTGAAGCTGAAAAGGCCGAAGAGGTCGATCAAGCTGACCCGTCACCACAGGCAGTGGGAGAACATGAGCATGAAAGTGCACCAGAAGGTACACCGATTCTTCGTATGTCAGAAAGACAACGTAGAGAACCTGAGAGGTACTACGGTCTGCTGCATGAGACTGGACAGTCTCTAACCGACCCAAGGACTTACGAAGAGGCTATGCTAGACATAGACTCGGGAAAGTGGCGCGAAGCCATGGAATCCGAATTGGACTCCATGCACTCAAACAAGGTCTGGGCCTTGGTAGATCCACCAGTCGGAGTGGCTCCCGTGGGTTGCAAGTGGATCTATAAGCGAAAGCTTGGAGTGAACGGAGAGGTAATAACCTACAAGGCGCGATTAGTGGCAAAAGGATATACTCAAAGACCTGGAATTGACTTTGAGGAGACCTTCTCGCCCGTCGCAATGCCTAAATTCATTCGAATCTTGCTGGCCATAGCTGCGTGGTATAACTACGAGATATGGCAGATGGATGTAAAGACTGCCTTTCTCAATGGGGACATTGATAAGGAGATCTACATGGAGCAACCAAAAGGATATGCATCCAAAGGAGATGAACACAAGGTGTGCAAACTCCAGAGGTCCATTTATGGACTAAAGCAAGCTTCCCGAAGTTGGAACATTCGTTTGATGAGACAATCCAAACTTTTGGATTCATCAAAACATGTTCGAACCTTGCGTGTACAAGAAGATCAGTGGGAGTACAGTTGAATTTTTGGTGCTTTACGTTGACGACATTCTTCTCATTGGAAACAATGTGAAAGCATTGTCGAAACTAAAGCATGGTTATCTACACAATTCTCGATGAAGGATATGGGAGAAGCATCCTTTGTACTAGGTATAAGGATCTACCGAGATAGATCAAAAGGACTGCTGGGCCTCTCCCAATCCCAGTACATAGACAAAATCTTGAAAAGATTTAGTATGGAAGAATCCAAGAGAGGATTGCTTCCAATGAGACATGGGATTGCACTCTCTAAGTCTATGGCCCCAAAGACGCCTGAGAAGAGAGAAGCAATATGTCTCGAGTACCATATGCATCCGCGATAGGAAGCATAATGTATGGTATGTTATGTACGAGACCAGACGTAGCGTACGCTTTAAGCGTTACAAGTCGCTACCAGTCTGATCCAGGTGAGCAGCACTGGATAGCCGTAAAGGCAATTCTGAAGTACCTGAGAAGGACTAAGGAATTGTTCTTGGTATACGGTGGAGGAGAATTGAAATTGGAAGGCTATACAGACTCGAGCTTCCAATGTGATGTAGACGACTTCAAGTCGACATCAGGATACGTTTCTGCCTCAATGGTGGTGCGGTTAGCTGGAAGAGCTCCAAGCAGAAACAACCGCGGATTCAACCACGAAGCAGAATACATTGCGCGAGTGATGCAGCAAAGGAAGGTGTTTGGATGAGGAACTTCATCCAGGAATTGGATGTGATACCTAGCATCGCTGAGCCCATTACTATCTTCTGTGATAACAATGGGGCAATAGCGCAAGCAAAGGAGCCGAGATCTCATCAGAAATCCAAGCACGTACAAGACGATACCACGTGATAAGAGATATCATTGGTAGAGGAGACATTAAGATGGAACGTGTCGACTCAGAAGATAATACGGCGGACCCGCTAACGAAGCCTCTGCCTCAAAAGGCATTTGAGAAACATCTGCAAAGATGGGACTCAAGAACATAAAAGACTGGCTTTAGGACAAGTGGGAGATTGATAGAAATAGTGTCCTGCAAGCCAGCTGTATGGCTAGCATTTATTGTAATAAATGAGGAACTATTCAATTTCGATTAATAAATGCACTTTATTAAATGGTCAACTTTATCTTATGTAATAATTATCTACGCATAAGGATAGAAGTCCTTAGATCACAGGGCTATGGGACAACCCGTGGACTGATCTCCAAGGCCGTGATCTAGAACATATTCAAGAGTCGTAGAATCCAATCGAGATAGGACATCGTTGGATTCGGTTAGACTCTCACTATTGTGTGTACTCCGATGAACTGGAGACGCTGGGGTCCACGAGCGTGACTGGGATAGTCGATACACATAAGTGGGTGGCTTGCTGGGATGGCAAGCGCACTGAATACCCCAATTAGGAAATAACTCACCATGGAAGCGGTAGTCGCATATCGGGGTTGAAGTTATTCCAATTTATAATAGTATACGAGGAACGATCCCTAACTACTTGAGATGATAGGGTTTATCTGGTGCGAGAACGTCTATGCTTTGATATGAGTTCCGACTGACTGGGGATCGCCAGAAAGTCTCTGTGGACTCATGTTGGGTATAGAGGAACTCGTATGCAGATTCATATCATCAACAAAGGATCCATTGACCCGACTTGATAGGTTGGGAAATTCTCCTATGGATTTCTGTGAGAAATTAATTCTGGTAAAATCCTTGGCCAAGGTATCTGACGACTTTATGTAAGTAGCTCATAAAGATTAAGTCAAAGAGAATTTATTTCGAGACCAGAGTACATAAGGTCAAGACAAAAGAAAAGGGAATCCGATGAAAGACCATACCCTTAAGTCTCGACTGGGAGATTGATCGATGGAGAGATTATGTCGTATATGGAAATTATAAATGATAAAAGGTTCACTGAATTAATTCACCAGTGATTGGGCTCCATGGGCTTGTGGCTGGACATCGACCGTGGAGTGTGGGAGAATTCCCAAATTGGCAGGGGTGCTAATTTTGGAATGTCAATCGACAGAGTGTTCGATTGATTTAGAGTAAGTCTTACTCGAATAATTAAATAATATTTAATTATAACCCACGGCCAATTATGTGGTGAACCTACGGGGGCATACACAATACACAAGTAGCGAAAGCGAGGAAATAAGAACGACCGAGTCGACTGGGTCGACTGGGTGAAAATCGACTGGGTCGATTATTTGGGTGGGTCGACTGGGTCGACCCAATTGGAACAAAATGGATCCAATTGGAATTGGATCAGGATCATAAATTAAATTGGAATTTAATTTGTGGATTAATTAATTAAGTTGGATTTAATTAATTAGAAAAGGATTTTAATTAAATGCTTAGAGTCTGATTTAATTAAATGGGAGATTAAGTTAATTAATTGGGCTATTTAATTGGGAGATTAAATTAGCCTGGTCAAATTAATTAACTGGGCCATGAATTAATTAGAGACTTGGTCTTCTAATTAAAGAGGGCCATGGCCCATGTAGGAGAGAAGACCTAGTCCTAATAGGACTAGGTTAGAGAGAAAACTATAAGTAGCTTTCTTATAGTTATTTTTCACACAACTCCATAGCAAAAATTGAGCAAGAGCAAAAATTCTCTCTCCCTCTCCCTAGCTATATCGACCGAACCCTTCTTCCACTTGGAAGAATTTTTCGTTTTCGAGTTTTGTTCCTAAAAATTTTTCGTTTT
>CM064883.1:66291767-66403594 GCA_003313485.2 Penstemon barbatus | reverse complement strand
TGTGCCTAGGGCTGTTTATCTTACCGAATCCCAACAGCAGGGACATTGGTAACTCTTCTAGAGTTGCAGCTATTTTTAGGGACAGAGAAAAGGACCGAACTGACCCCGATTATGATCGCAGTTATGAAAGATATGTTAGGAGCATTCCAAACACTCATAGATTTAGCCAAGCACCTTTCAGTATGCAGAATTTACAGCCTGCATTTGTCCAATATGATTCCGGTGTCCCTCTATGTCTCAAGCTTCCTTCAACTACAACAGCCCAGTGATGAGCCCTTATTGTGCCATTGGATCAAATCAAACTTCTATGCAGTGGCCGACTCAGTCCATGATGTATGCTCAGTCATATGACCAATTGAGACACACCATTTTTCAGGTCCCCTACTATCAGCAGCCTTTAAGTTTTGATTACTCCCAGGGCCATCTTCGGTGAAAGTCTATATTTTCTCCATAGTTTCATGGATTAAATTAGGTGTTAAAGACATTTAAACTTGGTTTTGTAATGTTGGTTTCTTTGGCATTTCCTCTTTTGATTGTTTTAAGCTAGTAAAAAACTTTGGTATGTACTCATTGTTTGTTTGTTTGCAAGTCATTCCATTACTTGACTGTCAAAAAAAAAAAAAGGTTAGAACTGAATCATACTGAAAAATTTATATCTGCTGACAATAGTAAGGTCATTATGTATGTTCAGACTACTAAACATGCTGCACCTGCGAAAGAATTAAAGGAGAAGAAAGCTCCTAAGGCTAAAAAGATCGAAGAGCCTAAATTAGAAAAACAGACTGGTAAAACTAAACAACAAAGTCCTAGGAAGTCTGCTGATAAGATTAAAACCAATCAGACTAGTAATAAAACTAAGCCGTTGGTTAATGAGCAAGCATCTAGTAAACCAAAGAAGCATAAGAACAAAAAAAAATCAAAATGCTTGGTATCGAAATGAGTCATCATATTATGTGCAACCTGCGGCATATCCACCTGTATATCATGCATTTCAATTTCCAACTTACTATACAACTTACCCTGCTCATCCAATGCATGCATATCCTGCTTATCATGCATCTTATTCTGCTTATGAACATTATTCTTATCATACTGATTATCAACGTAACACATCTGTTGAATATGATGAAGATAAACTTGTTCATGCTCCTATCAAATCTCAAAAGCCTAAGAAGCCTAAGACCTCAACATCTTGGGTTGCCAAAGGTGGAACTAATCCTCCAGGACCCTCTCAATAAAGGGTACCTAAAATAATTTTACTTTGTTTTGTAGGATAGGATTAGGAGTAGGAGTAGAGTAGAGAAAATCTGGTACTTGGACAGTGGATGTTCAAGACACATGTGTGGAAACATACATGAACTGACTAATACTGTTGCTATGGACGGCCCTAATGTGACATTTGGAGACAGCAAAGAAGGCAAGATTGTGGCGTGTGGAAAGATAATCAAAGGCAACATTGAGATATCTGACATCTCGTATATTAAAGGCCTCAAATACAATTTGCTGAGTATAAGTCAATTTTGTGACAAGGGATTTTCAGTTATCTTCTCATTAGATAAGTGCCACGTTGAACAGATTGGTACAAAGAAGGTCATCTTATCTGGAAGACGACAAGAAAATGTCTACATAGTCGACTGGAATTTTGTGGACAAGAATTCAAATATTTGTTTGGTGGCATCTACGCCAAGTGAAATTAGTTGGCTATGGCACAAAAGGATGAATCATGTGAATTTCAAGACCATAAACAGACTAATCAAGAATGATTTGGTAGGAGGAATTTCAAAAACAGTCATGAGCAAGGATAAGCTATGTGACGCCTGTCAGAAGGGTAAACAAATCAAGTCATCTTTCAAAAGCAAGAAGCACCAATCTTCTACAAGAATTTTGGAGCTGCTACATATGGACTTATTTGGACCCATTGATCCAATCAGCAATGGTGGAAATAAGTACTGCCTAGCTGATGTGGATGACTATTCGAGATACACTTGGGTGATTTTTATGAAGAAGAAAAGCCAAACCAAAGAGCATCTTACAAATCTGATGGAGCTGGTCCAAAACGAGAAAAGCATGAAGATATTCGAGATACACTTGGGTGATTTGCATCCTGATCTCAGATGGCTCAAGAATCACCTAGCAGAATTAGTGATTGGTGATCATTTGGATAGAATAAAGACAAGAAGAGCTGCTGCAAATGATGCAATGTTTGTCAGCTTCCTATCCCAGATAGAGCCCAAACAGATTGAAGAAGCTCTTAGTGATTCTAACTGGATTGAAGCTATGCAAGAATAGCTGAATCAATTTGAAAGGAACGAAGTCTGGTACTTAGTTCCTAGACCAAGTCACCAAAGAGTAATTGGCACTAAGTGGGTATTCAGGAACAAAATGAATGAAGATGGTATTGTCACCAGAAACAAAGCAAGACTAGTGGCCAAGGGTTACTGTCAAGAATAAGGCATTGACTTTGATGAAACATTTGCATCAGTAGCAAGACTAGAGGCAATCAGACTGTTTCTCGCCTATGATGATCATAAGAACTTCACTGTCTATCAGATGGATGTGAAGTCTGCGTTTCTCAATGGAGAACTGCAAGAAGAAGTTTATGTTGAACAACCACCTGGATTTGAATCATATAAAGAAGAAGACAAGGTGTATCGTCTAATGAAAGCTCTCTATGGACTGAAACAAGCTCCAAGAGCATGGTATGATACTTTATTTGATTTTCTTTTAATCAAAGGATTTCAAAAAGGTAAAGTAGATAAGACCTTATTCACCACAGAATGGGAGAATCATATATTACTTGTGCAAATATATGAAGACGATATTATTTTCGGTTCAACTAACCAACAGATGTATGACAAGTTCGCCAAGCTGATGCAAAATAAATTTGAAATGAGCATGATGGGTGAACTAAATTATTTTATTGGTTTACAGTTAGACAGTTGCCTGATGGAATATTCATCAACCAAGCTAAATACACAAAATATTAGTTCAAGAAATTTGGTATGGAAACTAGTTCTACAGTTAGTGTTCCTATGTCTACTGGACTTCGCTTGGATAAAGATGAAGATGGCAAATCAGTAAATATAACTAAATACAGAAGCATAATAGGGTCACTATTATATCTAATAGCTAGCAGACCCAACATTATGTATTCTGTTGGGGTTTGTGCGAGATATCAATCAAATCCTAAAGAATCTCATTTATACATTAAAGGCACTCAAGAATTGGAATTGTGGTACCCTAGAGAATCTGGATTTGAACTTATAGGTTGTTCTGATTCTGACCTTGCTGGCTGCAAGATTGATAGGAAGAGTACTACTGGCACCTGTCAATTTTTAGGTAATCGTCTGATCTCATGGATGAGTAAGAAACAAACTTCAGTATCTATATCTACTGCTGAAGCTGAATACAATGCTGCTGGAGCATGTTGTGCATAGATACTTTGGTTGAAGCATCAACTAGAAGATTACAACATAAAGATCAGTGGAATTCAAATCTACTGTGATAATATAAGTGTCATCTCTCTTACTCAGAATACTAAAAGTCATTCAAGGACTAAACATATTGAGATCGATGAAGCATCATTTTATCAGAGATCATGTGGAAAAAGGAAATGTTATCATTGAGTACGTTCATACTGACAATCAGATCGCTGACATTTTCACCAAACCACTGAGTGATTCAAGGTTTTCAACTTTAAGAGTTGAACTAGGACTACTAAATTTGGATGCATAAGCTGAGGGGGAACTCATCAGAAGATTTGAGTTCATCAGCTTACTTATCTCACTATCTTCAAGGATAACTCTTAACAGACTAGTTAACTTATAGATTCTTAAAGTCAGGGGGAACGTGTAAAATTAGCGGTACTTCTGATTAAAAGATGAAATTTGTTGATGATAGTTAGTTAAAGTTATGTGTTCAACATAAAGACTATTAATTCTGAAGATTGAAGATTAATTTATCTTGCTGGATTGACAAACAACAGAGGAAGATTACTAGCTATTGACCTTCACTTGTAATATCTGTTTTCAGAACACTCGTCTGTCAGATAAGTTACATTTTACTCATCTGATATTTTGTACAAGTGTCGTACTTAAAATGCTACTTTAAAAACACACTTTTACAAAAGAAACTAGGACGGTTCACATTCCCGCCAGTCATTTAATGTTTTTTAAATTTGAAACCAGCGTATCTCGGCTCACGGTTATGTCTGACAGAAAATTGATCTCTCGGTTCACGAGAGAAATGGAAACCGAAGAGTTTTCACATCTATAAATCAATATCTGATCAGCTTACTAATGTTTTGCGCACTCTCAAAATTTCAAAGCATTCAAGATGATACTTGCTTTTATTCCAAACTGCAAATCTACTCTCTTTTCTCTAATCTTTTCAGAAAATTCATAATGGGATCCAAAGAAGAAGGAAGGTATCTTGTCTATTCATCCTTCCAAGCAACTGGAACTCCATTGATGCAGGAAATTCTTGAAAAGTTTAAGGCCGCGAATTTAGTAACCTTCATGGAAGCACATGAGGACATGGTATACAATGATCAAATTATGGAATACTATGGTTCATGTGGTAAACCCAACTTCGAGAAGAAAGAGATAAATGCTAGAGTTGGAGGAGTTGATATATGCATCACTCCTGCTCTATTAAGCGAAAAGTATGGTTTAACCATGGAAGGTAGAACAGATATCACCACCTTGGTTGAACCAGAAGAAGCAAAATTCTGGAATATTTGGGCAAAGGATGGAGAAATCCTTGCTGGAAACATAAAGAAAAATCAGCTGAAGGATGAATATCAGAGGATGGCTGATATGTTCGCTCAGATCATAGAGAACTGCGCATTCTCACTCGACAGTGTACCCATGAAGAGATTTCATGCCATGATCGCAGTTCATTATGGAATGACAGTGAACTGGGCAAATTTTGTATGGTATATTTTAGCTGAACACATCTTTTAAGGGAATACTCATCACAGGATATTCCTTAGTCATATGTTCTCGAATCTCTACTGAGGAATGACTCATGGAAAAGCCATTCATCAAGCAAAGGCCATGTATGTCTATCGAGCTGTTAAGGAGCAATACAAAAGAAAAGCTACTGCTGCACCTAAGAAGACATCTGATGCAAAGAAAAAGAGAGGAGATGCACCTGCTTCAAAGACCTCTGTTCAAACAGTTTACCTAATTGATGAAACCAAAACATAAGAAAATACCGAGGAAACTGTTGATAATACAACAAAGGAAATTGAAGATATTGATCACATCTCTCTATCCAGAACCATTACTTCTGAAAATCCACTGGAAAACGTTGCTGCAAGAACAAGAAGTCAACTCAGAGACACAACAACTTCCAGATCTGCTCAAGAAAAAGTGGTTAGCACTAAGGCCACTGCTAGAAAGAGAATGACCATTGTGTCATCTCCCACTAAGATATCTGACTTAGTGAAGAAAAGTCCTCAATCAGAAGCGAGGCCTGCTGGAGCTGTAGAGAAGTCTTCTGCCAAGGAGTCAGCTGATGAAAAAGCTACTCAACAGACTGTCTAAACCACTCCAACAACTGAGGATAATCAACCTCAAGATGATCTTGAAGTACAGATCATCGAACCCATTGCAGTTGCACCTATTTCAACTGTTGCGCCTGAGCCTGCTGCTGCTGAAACAGCAAAGACAACTGCCAAACCTAAGAGGAAAAGAATTGTAAAGAGAAAGATGTCTGCTGCTGAGAAAAAAAGAAGGGAGGAAGCAGAGCAATAGAAACAGGATGTTAAAGACTTCCGCAGAGTAGTAGAATTAAGAAAAATTGAAGCTGAGAAGACTGCTCAAAGGAAGAAGTTAACTGAAGCTGAACTTCAAGCACAGGAGGATGCTGGCGTGGCTAAGGCATTGGAGCTTAGCAAGAAAGATGCACATGGTCCGCGCAGGGCTGAAGGCATCAGAATTGGAGAATCCATGAACGCCAGACAAATCCTACCTTCTGGCCAAAGGGTGGAAAAGAAGCCATTTGCGGTAAAAATGGGCTTTAGAAATTGTTAAATCTAACCCTGTTGCTTTTGACAGATTTGAAGCAACATTGGCAGAGCTTGATAAACAGCTGCAACAAAGAATTCTATTTCTCCAAGAAAAGATCAGATACATCAAGTGGAGAAACTACAGAATTGGCAAATCTGTTGAAGAAATCCAGCCCTGGAAGGAGTTTGTTGATGAGGAAAATTGGGTCCTCAGCTGGCTGCAAACGTCTTTAATCACAAAGGCCTTGGATCCAGAATGAGTTCGTGACATTTTCCACGGCTATACAACAGGAATAGTAACTAAGGAAGCTGAACGAATCAAGAATGCACAGCCACCCAAGAGGAGAAGAAGGGATGGTCCTATTCAAAGGGCTGTGCAGATTTCCATGTATACTGCTTTAGAAAAGTGGGTTGAACGTTCATGATATTGTCAAGGATCCCCTAGTGATCTACCTACTTTGCCAGGTGTTCAACAAATAACATTTGGTTCTGAAGTCAGTAAGTATCAGGAGAAACCAATAGAAACAGTACCTGCTCAAGAGCCAACGACTACTGTAAGAATGACCCATCAAACTATAGTCATATCCGCAGATAGAACTCCTAAAATTGTTAAGGTGGAAGAACAGACAGTTATTCAAGATCCTTCAGCACCTATCCAAGCTGAAGCTGAAGTTGTTCTGGAAGATATTCCTGTCCACCAAGACGATCAACCAGCCATATCTTCTGATCCAACAGCTGACTTACACTCGTCGCTGATGGAATCCTTCCAGATGATGTTAGGACACTCATTTAAGGAAATGGAGGAAAGAAATAGGCTGATGATGAGCCAATTACAGGAAGAAAATGCAAGGATGATCAGAGATGCAATTGATAACTTCCCTCTGCCACCAGACAACACATTGATGCTGACTCAAAATCTGATAAGCTTGAACAAAAATGTTGAAGATGTCAAGGCTGATGTATATCACCTTCACGAAGCTCTTCAGAGAAATGAATCAGACATTGCTAGTCTGACAAGAACCTTCAAACAAGTTTCAGAAGCGGATACGAAGAAAAACTTTCTTTTTATTAAGGAAGTTAAGTCCACTACCAATAAGGTTCATGAGGAAATCTTAACACTTCAACTGAATATTGATTGTCTAAATGACCAAGCTGGCACCCTCAGATCAACGCTAACTCATTAACAAGACAATGTGGATCAAAACATCAGAAAACTTTGCACTGTTGTCAACATCTCTGCTGTTGAACTCGACCCTGTTGATGATGACAAAAAGGGTGAAGAGAAATCAGCTACAACAACTGCTCAAGTATCTGAACAAAAGAA
The DNA here is from genome assembly GCA_003313485.2 of Penstemon barbatus. Classification (NCBI taxonomy): domain Eukaryota; kingdom Viridiplantae; phylum Streptophyta; class Magnoliopsida; order Lamiales; family Plantaginaceae; genus Penstemon; species Penstemon barbatus. Next base: position 66,396,257 of record CM064883.1, on the reverse strand, counting down.
CTCTGCTGCTGATCTTACGCATTTTTGTAGGAGATCAAAGTATGATATAATCGAGCCAAAATGCAATATATAAAGGAGAAGATCAATAATATGTTTATTCCGATCGTGAATGTACAAATTACAAGGGTTCTATTCGAGCGCTATAGGATGTCGTACAAGCTAGAGGTTAAATACATATAAGGAATGATGCTACATATAGTCTCCAATATGTGTCCGAGCAGAAGCATCGAGCCAGGGGTGCCTCTGAAGACGTGCCGTTGTCATAAATGCTGGTGGTATTTATAGTAGGGGCTATGAGCTGGCCGATCCATTAGCAAGGAAGTTTTCTTCGGCCCATAGCATTGGGCCTGGGTTAGGCCCATCAGAGGTTATCGACCAGGGTCATTTAGCTTTAGGATCAGGCTGGGCTTGTGTCGCTTTGAGATCGGCTTTATGCCTTCGAGGTCGGAATTAGAGCTGTTCCAGCTAGTTTATCCCAGCATGGGTCATGGTAGGAGAAGAATCCAAAGTACCCCTCATCAATACTCCCCCACTTCTTGAGCGTAAGAGAAGCTGTAGCTCAGAGAAGTAAATGCAGCTGTGTGACGAGGACAAGCCGTTACTCTAGTACTTCGGATGTGCCTCATTAAAAACCTAGTTCGGAAAAATCCATTGGGATAAAAACCGAAGCAGGGAAAAAGAGTGTGCATCTTGGAAACTCTAGAATGACTACTTGTCAGGAATTAGATCGCGTCAAAGTTCTTTGTTCTTTGCGATGATGGTCGATATTTACTGAAGCTTAGGGAAGCAAATTTGTTCCGATAATAAATCCGGACATCCGACCCATTAGGTGGGTCACAATCTAAATAGAGAAGGCTCGAGGACCGAAACTGCTATTTTCAAAATATCTCACTTTGAAGATGTACTACTTGAGAATCTCAACTGTCGCGGTTACTCGGGGTTTGATTTGCAATTTACTTTTTTATCCCCGTATATATATCCATTGACTATAGAAAATTCACTCAGGATAAATTTCTAAAGTTTAATCGGAGCACCGTATTCGATAATTTGCAGAATAACCTAGATATCATCCCACCATAAAGAATGGACATGCCTGCTTCCGAGGCTCAGAAAGGGAATACCAAGATGGGAGAAGGATCAGACATTGACCCCCTTGCGCTTGTAGATTAGTACAGGGTTCTAGAGGGCGACGAAGTCGGAAACAGGGGCAACGTTTTGAACTCAGAAGCAGAGGAGTGAGAAGTTCGCCAGACCTCCAGTGATGACGAAGCTTATATCGAGGAAGAAATTTTCGAGGACGAATCGGCTGGCAGCGAAGTTTCTCCCCTCCGTGATAATGAAACCGCGAAATACCAGATAGGTGGCCGGTTGACTGTCATCATTAAGAAATGGGTGGAAACCATAAACAATTCCAACCAACTCCGGACGAAACGTAAAGCCGACCAGATCCGCACCATTTATCATGCTCCGGCTCGTCGTGCAAAGTTGGAGCTCGAGATTGGAAAATACCTTCCCGAAGGTTATTCTATTGTCATACCTACTTCCAAACAAAGGGTTACCGAGCCGCCTGCGGGTTGCCAAGCCTTTTATAGTAGGCAATTTCACTTTGGCTTGCGTATTCCTTTTATTCCATTACTTAGAGAAATTTTGGAAATATTTTCTCTCGCACCTGCCCGGATTCTCCCTTCAATCGCGTATATCGTTGCCTTTAGTGTTCTGATGCAAGCTAGGGGAATGGAGGCGTCTTTTCAGAATTTTTGGCAAATTTTTCAGATGAGTCTATCTAGCTCTTCAAACGCTGGGTTTGTCTATTTTTCCCATAGGCCGAACAGGTCTATTCTTTCAACTAACATTTCGAGCAACACTAAAGGTTGGAAGAAGGAATTCCTTTTTGTTCGAGGTCCCGACATTCTGATTTCGGAGGGTGCCTCTGAGATGAAGCCGTTCGAGTGTGAGGGTGAAAAGACTTGGGTATATGACAAACGATCCCTTAAAGGAAATTTTCCTCCCCTGTTGTCCTCCGACCTTTTAAAAGATTGGAGTTTCGATCCTTATCAAACGGTGTTGTTGACACAGGAAACAGTCCTTCGGCTGGCCGGCCTCAGTAACTGCACCTTTTCTTCCCTGACCCTTATTTATGGGCATGCTCCCAAAGTTAAAAATCCTTCGGACGGTGGTCGTTCTGTTGAAATTGCTCCGACAGAGGCTCGAACTATTGTCACTGCCCTTTCTCTTGGTAACATTCTTAGTTTATTATGGTGTTCTTCGACTGGTCACCAATTGCTTGTTTAATTCTTTTAAATACCTTTTGTTCGTGCAGTTGATCTTGTAGAACAATTCCGAACTTCCGTAGCAGGCTCTACTGTTGCTTCGTCCTCTAAAACGACCCAAGGCCAACCACGAAAATAAAATAAATCGAAGACTGCCAAGAAGATGGGAAAAGGAGATAACATTATTTCCACTACAACGATTCCAAACTTACATTCTAATAGCTTCACAGTTGGTGCCGAAGACGCAATTCCATCTAACGATATCGGTCGGTTGCGAACAGTTTTTTCGATTTCAACTGATGACCCCAACGCTGCCGGATACAGTCATTATTCTTTCAAGCAGATTCAATCTCGACAGATGATTGAGGGGCGTTCAGCACGGAAGAGATATCGGGATGCTCCCGAACCTTCGAGAAGAACAAAACCCTTTAGTCATAGATCCAGCCACATCCCATGTCGTCCTGGACGATGTGAGCCTGATTTGGCAGATTATATCGAAGATCATCTTCGAGGTGCGAGGACTGACGGTTATCCTGGGGATGGAAGTATTCATTCAGACCTAGAACCCGACGGGGAGCATTCAGTGGACAAGGCGATCCGGATACTTTTAGCTGGACGATTCAAAGATGATAATATAGAGTTGTTCTCCAAGGACGGTTTTAGAGCGTTAGGAGATTTCGCCCAATTTCATCAAAAGGTTTTAATCAATCCTCCTCGTTTTCATGATATTGAAATGCTAATGATCATAGAATTTGACCTTTGCTTTGTAGATTGGAGATGAATTCGTCAACCAAATTCATCGACTTGCTCTCTTGGAAGAGGAATCTACCCAATTTCATCGAGCTTTAACGCTTGTTTCTCGAGCAGAAGCGGAGAAAGCGACCCAACTTACTGAGGCTCAGGCCAAAGTCTCTGAGTTGGAGAAGGACCTTTCTTCTACCAGGCGGGAGCTCGAAGAGGCCAGGAACGGCCTATTATCTACATCAGCCACATGAGATCTCTCTGGGGCAATCGGTGTTACCAGGGGCGGTCTCGAGCCAGACGTTGAGAAACCTAAGGCTGAATTAGCGCAGACGAAGGCAGATTTCGAGCTTTCTTATGCTCAGGGCCGAGATGAAGCCAAACTTCCGGCGATAAGGGAATTTTTTAGGTCCCCATTTTTAGATGCCCTCGTTCGAGCACGATCAAGTCCGATTAATCAATCGTTCTTCTTCAAAAGCGTGCATCAACTAATTTCTGCCAGGCGGATTCCAGGGCAACTTGCAGACTATATTCCGTACATGGATCCTCAAAAAAACATTTTTAGGAAGGAGTATAAGCCTTCGTCCCTTCCCGCGGATCTCGGGGACTTACAGAATCATGAGTTTACCACTCTTCTACATGAGTTCGGATTCCCATGCCTAATCCTGATATGCTAGAAGCTTCTACTTTTTCGGAGCTGGAGAGCAAAGGAGAAGAGGAGGTTGAAGTCGATATTGAAAATGATCTCGATGATCCGGTGGGAAGTCTTCCGTTTGCTACTGAAATTGATGATGATCTTAATGGAAGCGGTAGCGGAGATACTAATAATTCGAGCAGCGACGAAGATGACTCTGATGACAGTGATTCCAATGACGAGGATAAAATAGAAGTAGAATAACCTCGGAGATACGCCAAGTCTTTGTATTTTAGTTCTTCAACCATGATTTAGTATTTTGTACTTATCCAATTATGTTGCCTCTACTGTAGTACCGCATGATTTTACTTATTTCGAATGAAAATATTTGTCTATTCACTTCTTCATGTATCCTTGTGCGGGCTCTCTCAAGATTTGTAACTGTTCAATTTAAAATAAAACGACGCAGGCTTTTTCACCCATTCTTTAATCAAGCTAATTTATCGCAATCGGAGCTTTTAGGTCGGCCAATAGAATTCGGAAGAGCTTATTTTGTAAAAAACCAGAACCATGGATAAAATACTTGGTCCCTCAATCGATCCTTCCTTGCTTCTGGGATGTATTAAAGCTAAGAGTTCCTCGTCCAAAGACTCCAAATCGAACAAAGAGAAGAAAGTCGCGAAGAATTCTGCCAAGTCCCCCAAAATCTCTAAGGGTGGGGACATCGTGAAAGAAAGGCATTCATCCTCCCATTCGACTCGAAATCTGTCGATCAAGTCTCTTTTGTCGAAGGAAGACTCCGAGCCCGAACCTGACGGTTCCCCCTTCAGACCATTGGATAATTCTAAGCGGGCCCAAATCAGGTTGAAGTCATCTGAGTGTTCGGGTAAGAGATCATTGTTTGATACAATCATTCCGACTGAATCTCTCGCAAAACTTTTGAATGAAAATAAACCTCTTACTGACGCTACAGTGAATAATCCTGAGGGCGAAGGGCCGAGCAAGAAGGCCAAAACTATTGTCAGTGAAAAAAATGCACTCAAGGTAGATAATTTTCCGGGTCAGAATGCTACAGAGGTTGAGAACCCCTCCAATCATCCCACTGTTTCGAAGGATAAGCCTCCTTCTCCAGGAGGTTCAAAGGAAGAACCTCGTTCCGAGGAAAAACTTAACGACGTCATTCCAAGCCTTCTGCAGGCTCAAATTTCGATTTCTGATGCAGGTTCTTCTGGTGAGAAAAATCCCCTGCAGTTGTTCCAGTCAGGGTCGAACTTTCTTGCCCAGGTTCGAAATATAGTTGTTTTTGAAATATTGTTGTAACGCTATTTCTCTCTCTCATTTTTTTTATATATATCTTTGGCTTCGCCCTAATAACATTTTCCTTGCAAATAGGCTGAAAAGGAGTTCCTCGAACTTAAGCAAATGGCCGAACGGGAGGCGGCTCAACGGGTTGCTCTATCGTTGGAGTTGGAGAAGAATCAAATCGAGCTGAAGCGCGCTTTGGAGGCTATTAAAGCACTTGAGGAGAAAATAGCTGTGGAGAAAGTTGCTGCCGCCAAAACAAAGGAGCTCGAGGACCTCAAATTCCATTTCGAGCAAGAGAAGAAGGATTGTGAGCGCCATGAGAAGGATGCTTATCAACAGGGTTATGCCGCCCGTAGTGAAGAAGTTCGAAAGATAATTTCTGCCAATAAGCTCTTTTAGATTTTAAATCATTCTTATCCTGTCTTTCATCATTTGGGAATAATTAAATTTGTTGCCTGTAATAATTCTGAATAATTTTTTCGACGCTTGTTTTATTGAAAGCTCTTTCTATCGAGCGTGTATCCTTATTCGATGTCTTGTATGTCGGAAATCTTGATTTTTGTGTTTGCTTCCTTTGCCAGTCAAGGTCTAAATAATCGGGAAGCGAAACAGTTGTTAAATCTTGTCCGTTGGTTATGACAAATCTTTGCCGTTGAATTCAAACCATCCGATACTATAAAAGGTGTCTTGACGTCTTTAAGATTATCTACTTCTTCCTTTAGTTCTTCATTTATCCGATCGTCATGATCGAAACTTCTCCCTTATTAACTCAACTTTTTGAGTTTCGACTTTGAACAATTTTTTATAGAAATAGAACTGCTCCGAGTTCGCTTAGAATATCGTCAGGTAAATACATTCTCGATCTAGAAGGCCAATAAGCCAAATCCAGATGAGCCTATAGTTACCGAGCCTTTGCCCGGATGGGTATGCCGATAGTTAAATCTTGGTATTGCTGATCACCCGGGTGGTCGGTGATAGAATAGTGTCCTGCAAGCCAACTATTTTGGCTGCATTTAATTGAAAGGACCATTCAATTGGATTAATAAATGCATTTAATTATTATATGGTCATATTTATCTTATGTAATAATTATCTACGCATAAGGATAGAAGTCCTTAGTTCAAAGGGCTATGGGACAACCCGTGGACTGATCTCCAAGGCCGTGATTTAGAACATATTCATGAGTCGCAGAATCCAATCGAGATAGGACATCGTTGAATTCGGATAGACTCTCACTATTGTGTATACTCCGATGAACTGGAGAACGCTGGGGTCCACGAGCGTGACTGGGATAGTCGATACACATAAGTGGGTGGCTTGCTGGGATGGCAAGTGCACTAAATACCCCAATTAGGAAATAACTCACCATGGAAGTGGTAGTCGCATAACGGGGATGAAGTTATTCCAATTTACAATAGTATACGAGGAACGATCCCTAAATACTTGAGGTGATAGGGTTTATCTGGTGCGAGAATGTCTATACTTTGATGTGAGTTCCGACTGACTGGAGATTACCAGAAGGTCTCTGTGGACTCATGTTGGGTATAGAGGAACTCGTATGCAGGTTCATATCATCAACAAAGGATCCATTGACCCGACTTGATAGGTTGGGAAATTCTCCTATGGATTTCTGCGAGAAATTAATTCTGGTAAAATCCTCGGCCGAGGTATCTGACGGCTTTATGTAAGTAGTTCGTAAAGATTAAGTCAAAGAGTGATGTGGGCTATTTCGCACCCCTTATAATGTTTGGATCGACTAAGGGTTATGGGATCGGTTCGACCAGACTAGCCCATTCGGGAGCATATATCGACCCAGTAGAATACGACCCTCCTCAACGAGCAGGCTACAATCCAGACTCAAGAAGGACAACTGGGCCGGGTCCTATTAGAATTATGTTTCCTTGTAATACTAGGTTAATTGTGATCTAAATACCTAGTTTAATCATTGTATTACTAAGCTTTTTCACGTACTCAACTTACACCTGCATACTAAAGCAAATCTGAGATTATTGAATATAAAAGCTTTTGCTATACTATTTTATTCATTGACTGTCTTGATTACCGATTGTTCCATTCAATTGTTTCTTCCTCGAGATTGATCCATCCAGAATAAAGTAACAGAGCCCTTTAATTCATATTGAAAACCCCTAATCACAAACTTTACTGATTAAATCGTACCCGACGAAATTCGGCTTAATCAATTGGCGCCCACCGTGGGGCTAGGTTAATTATTCGATCGACATATGGCTCGCCCAAGGAAGAGCGTTCGTAATGGGGCAAGGAGTAACACAACTAACCCCCATAATACGTCTGAGGATCCACAGGGCAATACTGATAATAACGCCCCTGAGAACAACGACGATTTACAGGGACATCTTCAGAACCAACAAGAACCACAAGGGATCCCTACTAGTACGATACCGGAAGAACCTGTAGCTCCAGCGATCCCTGTTCCCCTCCCAGACGCTCAGGAGAAATTGCGACAGATTGCTATGCTTTTTAAATCACTAAGCCCAGAAGAACTACTCGTACTCGAACAAGTTCCTTGAAACCCTAGAACCACTAGGGCAAATCCAATTCACAGGGCGCCGAGGCAGAATGATCAAATCTCTCAACAAGCTGATAGCCTAGTAAGCGAGCACCGCTCGTTACACAGTCCGCAAAGGGGGAACTCAAAACCCTCCGATAACAATCCCCGAAGAAAACCGGGTCAAAGGAGACCGCAGCCGGGACGCAGCGGGTCCAAGGAACATACCATAATCCCCGTCGAGGATGACGTGGGCGATGCAATCCCTGATCGACCACGAACTATGCGGTTCTCGGAAAGAGAAATCGAAAAGATGGTACAGGAACGACTTGAGCAGTGCTTACGATCTGTTCAAAATCCGTGGGCCAGAACCACGGAACTCCAGGAGAGCTTAGCGGCCTGCTCTCCCTTCTGCAGAGAAATAAAAGAGGCACAGTCTACCGAACAGGTTCCAGGTAGACTACCCAGATACGACGGAACCACTGATCCAGATGACTATATCTTTAGCTTCACAAACATAATGAACTTATATGCTCACTCGGCGGAATTCACCGCTAAGTTAATGGTGACCACGTTAGAAGGACTTGCTTTGGACTGGTTCGCCAAGCAACCAGCCAACTCCATATTCAGTTTTCAAGAATTATGCAACAAGCTGACACAGCAGTTCGCCAGTCAAAAAAGACAAAAACTTCCAATGAGCTATTTAGGAACCATTTATCAACAAGAGGGCGAATCCCTAAGGAACTGGTTGGCAAGATTTAATGTGGAATTGTTGTTGGTCCCAAGTGGTCAGATGAGGTCTAGAGGGGGGGGGTGAATAGACCTCTAAAAATTTTAGACTTAAAAACTTTTTACTCTTCTGTCAGCAGACTAAGCTGATGAAGAACAGTAAGATGACTATGCTGATCGTGAACAAATCTTGAACAGCAGAGTGACCACTCTTCTTACAGTTTACTTAGCTGAATTCAGTGAAAATCAGTTTTATCAAGAGTATACTTGCAGCGGATGTTTCAAAGTGTTTTTCACAAGTAGACTAAGTCCTTAAAAAGATTTTATCCCCAGTTTTAAAACTCCTTATAAAATCTTTTGATAATTCAAAGTGTAATTTTATGCAACTTCAAAATATGCAAGAAAACTTTAAATGCAAAAATAACACAAGGAATTTTTATAGTGGTTATATGGATAAAAATCCTTTAGTCCACTCTTCCAGATCACTCAGATTCTGGGTTATACTATAAACACAAAGTTTACAATATGTCTCCACTTATACCTAGACAACAAATGAAAAAGCTATAAGCTCACAATAGGAAATCACATAGAAGACCTATCCTCTGAAGTTAAATCACTCACAAAGACGGATTTAAACTTCTCACAACACTCAGCTAATACAAAACACTCAGATTGTTTTTTTCTATTTTCTTCAACTGGGTTTCTGTCAACAGATGACTTCCACCAGACGAGTGAGCTGTTCGAGCTTCTTGAGACTTAGAAAAATTTCTGCTTCGAATGCGAAATCTCAGATGTTGTTGTGTTGTCTCTCTCTTCGAAATCAGCTCTATTTATACTTGGATTTGAAAATATGACCGTTGAAGGAAATCACAATTCAAATCCATAGCCTTTAGCCCAATTCAGAACGGCTCCCTGCTACAGTCCTTTCTCTGCTGTACTTTCCTGTAGCAGCATTAAATGCACTCTGCTGATCCGAGAGTTTTCTTCAATCATTTGCCATTACTACCCTTCTCTTTTAGCAATTATTACACCAGGTGCATTTATTACCGTTGGACTAATCTCTTGATCTCTCCTACTCTGCTGATCGAAGCAACTCTGCTGATAGATACTCTGCTGATCAAATACTGAACTAATCTGATTTGAGTCAGCTGATGGTCTACCCTTCTGTTCGCTGTTTCAGCATGAGATCACTAGTCTTCTGGGCTTTGAATTTCTGAACTCTTCTGATGTCTTCTATTCTTGTTCAAAATTCTTCTAAGGGAACTAAGCTTTCCATACTTAGCTGATTTTGACGTTTTGGAAATCATCAAAACCATCCCTTAATTTCTTAACTTCTTTGCACTTCATCTTCATCTTCATCCAACAATTTCCCCCTTTTTGATGATGACAAAACTTCAGCTAAGTACCTGTACCTAAACTAAAGTTTTGATCCTCAAAAATTTATGAGATAGAAATAGTCTGTTGGATTTCAAACTTGCAATTTTATAGATAATGAAAGGATTACAGATTACAAGTTCTTGAACAGATGAGATGTGCAAAAAAAAAATTACAAGGAAATAAATGTAAGTAATTTAAACAAGACTAGTCTTCTGATAACTCTGTGAAAATAGAGTTATTGCGTATACTTTTAGGCTTAAATGAATGTTTTTCAAGAATAATTGTGAGTCGTTTGAGATTTTATTGCATATTTTACTTTTTAGAGGCGATTCACGAATTTAATCAAGTTTTGAGAATAATCTTTGATTTTTGGCATTAATTCGATTTATTCCCTTGTAGAAAATGAAAAGGAACCAACAAAGTTTGCTATCAATTTGGGAAGGAGCAATTTCAAATCCTGAAGGGGTCAAAGGATACAAAGGCAGGAATTCAGGGGGCTGAAAATGCAATTAGAGTCCATGGTTATTGAAATTGTAATGTTGTGCGGCATGGCTTTGTTCTGTACGTGAGTATTAATGGGCTGGTGGCCCATTGAAGAGTTTTGAAGACTGAATAGAATCCTACTTCACGTAGGATTCAAAAGAAAAATCTGAATGAGAGAGATAAAAAGGCAGAAATAGCAGAAAAAACACAACACATTAGAGAAAAAAAAAAGAGAAGACACGCAAGATCAAGGAGAAAGAAGCGCATATCACACTTTTTGCTATTTTTCATATTCCTTTATTAGAGAAGACTATGAACTCTTTTATTGTTGATTTCGTTATTTTTAGCATGAGCTAATTTCTTTTAGTCTAGGGTTTTTACGGATCCATGTTATGCGAATAATGTTCTAGTTTCTTTTCTAGTTTTAATTTAGTGATTTTCGATTTTTATTATCGATATTCGTTTATCTAATTTTGTGCTAATTTACTGTCAAATTGACTGGCCACCTATTTGATTGTTTACTTTTCTTGATTGAACCTGGGAAGGGAATATTAAGAATAGAAGAGAAATTAGGTAGTGGGTTGTATGTTAGTATAGGAATATACCCAACACACCCATATTCAAATTAGGTCATATAATTCATGCATGTTATTAATTCTACTAACTTAGGAATAAGAATAGTAAATTAATTGCATAGGTTCTTAGGTGATTCGGAAGACACTTAAGGATAGAAGTGAACCCTAGGATAGCGAATAAGAATCACTAGTTAAAATTAGGGAGTTAATTAACATTAGGAGCATAACATAGGTGAAGTTTAACTCTAGACCCTTGTCTCATTGATTGTCTTCTTAAGCACTTTAATCATCATTTTAGATTAGTTATTTCTTTAGTTTTAGTAGTAGTTAATAAATAAACAAACCAATAACATTTTAGCCTAGTTGAATTAGAATAAGAATTTAGGTAGGGAATTTGGTACAATTTTAGTTTCAAGTCCTCGTGGGTTCGACACTCAACTTACTCTTTATTACTTTTGCGATACGTGCACTTGCGTTTATTTGCGTGTGTAAAATCCGCAACAAGTTTTTGGCGCCGTTGCCGGGGACTTTGATAATTGATAATTTACCAAGTTTCAACTTTTATTTTTGTTTTAATTCGATTTATTTTTATAGTTCAAATTTTTCCTTGTAGGTACCTATACCTAGTTTATGCGCAGTGATAAAAAAGCTGAATTAGTAGCTTTTGATCCAGAGATCGAGAGGACTTTCAGACAACGAAGAGCGCTAAACAAGAATCAAGGAAAAGCTGATCTAATGGAGAATACACAGAATGAAAATCAGGGGAATCAACAGTTAGTAAATGCCGAAATCGAAAGACCCATTAATGAATACATAACACCAATCTTGGGTGTTCTAGATTCAAGCATTGTCAGACCAGAGATTGAAGCAGATCACTTTGAAGTGAAACCGGTAATGCTGAATCTGATCAATTCCTCTGCTATATTTTCAGGGTTGGCTATGGAAGATCCTCACGCCCATTTGAAGAGCTTTATGGAAATTTGCGATTCATTCAAATTGAATGGGGTTACAGCTGATCAACTACGAATGAAACTTTTCTCCTTTTCCTTAAGGGATCGAGCTCGAGTCTGGCTAAACTCAATGCCACCTAACTCCATCATATCTTGGACTGATTTGACTGAAAAATTCCTAAGGAAATATTTTCCACCCACCAAGAGTGCAAAAGTTCGAATGGAAATTCACTCATTCCAACAAATAGATGGAGAGTCACTCTACGATGCATGGGAAAGGTTCCAGGGGCTAATGACACAGTGTCCACAACATGGAATTCCTTGTTGGGAACTGATACATATCTTCTACACTGGACTAGGGGGACAAATCAGAACCATTCTTGATGCAGCAGCAGGAGGGACATTTTTGGGGAAGACATATACAGATGCCTACGATGTATTAGAAAGAATGACTTACAACAATTACCAATGGGCATCGGAACGCTCATCAGTGAAACTTGCACCGGGAAAATTTGAGTTAGATACAATGACAGCAGTGCAAGCACAATTAGCCGTTTTATCCAAGAAGATTGATGGTTTAAGTATGAGTAAACCTGGAGCTAACTCGTTTCAAGCTCAACCAGTCAATATGATTCTCAACTCAGAGATTTCCTGTATCATTTGTGGGGGAGAGCATCCGTACGAAAATTGCCCTTCCAATTCAGAGTCAGCATGCTATGTGGGTAACAATCGAAACAATCAAGGGTATAATCCCTACTCCAACAGCTATAATCCCGGATGGCGAAACCATCCTAACTTTTCATGGAGCAATAATCAGCACGTTGGACAGGGATCAAACAATGCCAAAAATCAACAAAACTCACCAGGGTTTCAAGGTCAACAAAAACAACCACCAACGGACAATAAGCCATCATTAGAAGAGACGTTGGCACAGTTCATGAGCCAGACAACTGCATCTATTCGAAACCTGGAAACCCAAATGGCTCAATTAGCTCAAGAGAGGCAGCACAGACCTCCTGGCTCACTCCCAAGTGACACTGAAAACCCAAGGACCAATCATAACAAACACTGCAAAGCAATCACTCTGAGAAATGGTAGAGAACTCGAAGAGCCCAGCAGAACACGAGTTCGAGTTAAGGATCCCAAGGAAGCTCAAGACAAACCTGAAGAATCCGAGCTAAACAAAGAAAAGGAGGTGGAAGAGGAAATCGAGAAGAAAGATGTACCTAATGTACCGGAAATCAAACCTCCACCACCGTTTCCTCAAAGGTTTCAACAACAAAGGAAGAATGATCAATTCAGAAAATTCCTTGATATCCTGAAACAACTTCACATCAACATTCCATTAGTTGAAGCATTCGAGCAGATGCCAAATTACGTCAAATTCATGAAGGATGTACTGTCACGAAAGAAAAGATTAGGAGAATTCGAAACTGTAGCTCTCACCGAAGAATGCAGTGCAATTTTGCAGAATAAGCTCCCACCTAAGCTCAAGGATCCTGGCAGTTTTACCATTCCATGTAACATTGGCGACAAGTACGTAGGACAAGCATTATGCGATTTAGGGGCCAGCATCAATCTCATGCCCAAATCCGTCTTTCAGAAATTGGGAATTGGGGAAGCAAGGCCAACTACGGTAACTCTTCAATTAGCAGATCGCTCCATTACATACCCCGAAGGAAAAATTGAAGACGTTCTGGTAAAAGTAGATAAGTTTATCTTCCCTGTTGATTTTATTGTGTTAGACTATGAAGCAGATTCGAATGTACCCATCATTTTGGGTAGACCATTCTTAGCCACTGGAAGAGCATTAATTGACGTACAGAAAGGTGAATTCACCATGAGGGTGCAGGACGAGAAGATTACATTCAACGTGTTCCAAGCCATGAAGCATCCCGACGACGAGGAGGAATGTTCATCAGTATGCATGATCGACTCATTGGTCGCTAAGACCTTTGAAACGTCTATGTACCGAGACCCGTTGGAGGCAGCCCTAAATTTGGATCCTGAGGAGATGGATGATAAAGAAATTGTACAAAGTGTGGCCTTCTTACAAGCAAATTCGCGAGTCAATAAACCAGTCAACATGATTGAAGGATTGGAACTGCCCACGTGCAAGCCTCATCGACCATCAATCGAAGAACCACCATCGCTGGACTTGAAGCCACTGCCAGCACATCTGCAATATGAATATTTGGGGGAATCATCTACATTGCCAGTAATCATCTCTGCATATCTCTCCGAAACCCAAAAAGAGAAATTACTGAGAGTTCTTCGAAATCATATACGAGCCATTGGGTGGACTATTGCAGACATTAAGGGGATTAGTCCTGCATTTTGCATGCACAAGATCATACTCGATGATGAGAACAAGGGATCAGTCGAACATCAAAGGAGACTAAATCCAATCATGAAAGAGGTAGTCAAAAAGGAAATCATCAAGTGGTTGGATTCTGGAATTATCTTCCCTATTTCAGACAGTAGATGGGTTAGCCCGGTTCAGTGTGTTCCTAAGAAAGGTGGCATGACAGTAGTGAAAAATCAAAACAATGAATTAATCCCTTCAAGAACTGTCACAGGGTGGCGCGTGTGTATGGATTACCGAAAATTGAACAAAGCTACAAGAAAAGATCACTTCCCGCTACCATTCATAGATCAGATGTTAGATAGATTAGCAGGAAAGGCTTATTTTTGTTTTCTAGATGGATTTTCGGGATACAATCAGATTTTCATCGCACCAGCGGATCAAGAAAAGACTACTTTCACATGCCCCTATGGCACATTTGCTTTTAGACGGATGCCTTTTGGATTATGCAACGCACCCGCCACGTTTCAACGTTGCATGATGGCAATCTTCACGGACATGATAGAGAAATTTCTGGAAGTCTTCATGGATGACTTTTCTGTGTTTGGGGATTCGTATGATGAGTGTCTCGATAACTTAGCCAAGGTTTTGCGCAGGTGCGAAGAAACTAACTTAGTGCTAAACTGGGAAAAGTGTCACTTCATGGTACAAGAAGGAATAGTTCTGGGACACAAAGTATCTAGCAAGGGCATTGAAGTGGACAGGGCAAAGATAGAGACGATAGAGAAACTCCCTCCGCCTACGTCAGTCAAGGGAATTCGTAGTTTCCTGGGACATGCTGGATTCTATCGACGTTTTATTAAAGATTTCTCTAAAATCTCTAAACCTTTATGTAATTTGCTTGAAAAAGATGCTAAGTTTATTTTTGATGATTTGTGTATGCAGGCTTTCCAAACATTGAAGGAAAAGTTGGTGACAGCCCCAATAATAGTAGCTCCAGAGTGGAATCTTCCATTTGAAGTGATGTGTGACGCGAGCGATGTCGCACTTGGTGCTGTTCTGGGACAGAAAAGGGATAAGATCTTTCACTCAATATACTATGCAAGCAAAACTCTCACTGATGCTCAAGTGAATTACACCGTAACTGAAAAAGAATTGTTGGCAGTAGTGTTTGCTTTTGACAAGTTCCGAGCGTATCTGGTAGGAACAAAGGTGATAGTATATACAGACCACTCCGCAATCCGCTATTTGATTGAAAAGAAGGATGCTAAGCCAAGGCTAATTCGATGGGTGCTCTTATTGCTAGAGTTTGATCTCGAGATAAAAGATAGGAAAGGAACCGAGAATCAAGTGGCTGATCACTTGTCACGATTGGAGGGAGGAAACAAAGAGTCAAACTCTGTGCTGATCAACGAAGTCTTTCCAGACGAACAATTGTTTGCTGTAAATCAAACAACACTTCCATGGTATGCCGACTATTTCAACTATCTAGTAAGTGGCCTACTTCCTCCCGACATTAATTTCCAGCAAAAGAAGAGATTTCTAAATTATGTGAAGAACTTCATTTGGGATGAGCCATACTTGTTTAAGAAATGTGGGGATCAAATGATAAGGAGGTGTATTCCCGATGAAAATTTCGAGGAAATTCTGGGTAATTGTCACAATTCACCATACGGTGGGCATTTTAAAGGAGATCGCACAGCAGCTAAAATCCTACAATCTGGTTTTTTCTGGCCCACCTTACATAAAGATGCTCATGAGTTTGTGAAGCGTTGTGATCGATGCCAACGGGTTGGAAAATTAACGAAGCGTGATGAGATGCCACTGTCGACTATGTTGGAAGTAGAGCTTTTTGATGTTTGGGGGATTGACTTCATGGGACCATTCATTCCCTCATTTGGAAATCGGTACATCTTAGTTGCAGTTGATTACGTGTCTAAGTGGGTTGAGGCAGAAGCGTTCCCAACTGATGATTCGAAGGTGGTGATGCAATTCATTAAGAAGCACATTTTCACAAGATTCGGAACACCTAGAGCCATCATTAGTGATCAAGGGTCCCATTTTTGCAATAAGTACTTCAACGCCCTCTTAGCAAAATATGGTGTGCGGCATAAAGTAGCAACGGCATACCATCCGCAGACGAATGGGCAAGCAGAGATCTCTAATCGAGAAATCAAGAAGATCTTAGAAAAAACAGTCAGTCCCACAAGAAAAGATTGGTCCAGGAAGTTAGATGATGCTCTTTGGGCATACAGAACGGCTTTTAAGACGCCAATTGGAATGTCACCGTATAGGTTAGTTTTCGGAAAAGCATGTCACTTACCATTAGAATTGGAGCATAAGGCTTTTTGGGTTGTTCGCAACTTGAACATGAGCTTGGAACTTTCGGAGAAGGAACGGTTGATGCAACTGAACGAACTTGATGAGTTTCGTTACATAGCTTATGAGAATGCCAAACTGTACAAGGAAAGAACAAAGAAATGGCATGACAGGACGATTACCACTAAGTTATTTGAACCGGGTCAATTAGTACTCCTTTTCAACTCTCGTCTCAAACTTTTTCCTGGAAAATTGAAATCTCGATGGTCTGGACCGTTTGTTGTCATAAACTCATTCCCACATGGTGCCGTGGAGATAGCCGAAGCTGAGACCGGTAGACAATTCAAAGTTAATGGACAACGTCTCAAACATTACTTGGGTGGAGAAATTGTGAATGAAAAGACCTCGGTGGTCTTAGAATGAAATAACCTGAGTATCATGTCGAGCTAAGGACATAAAACTAAGCGCTTCTTGGGAGGCAACCCAAGCTTTTACTTGTTTTTGTTTCATTTTGTTTTAGTTTTAGTGTGATATGTGGTGTTTTGTCGGATTTTGCAGGTGTATCGAGGCGCAAGGTAAAGAGGATATGAATATTTCATGGACTGGGGCACTTTGGAGAAGAGGACTAATCAAGACATGGCACAATGTGAGTTAGGCCATGGCTCAATTTTGAACAAGAAAAGAGAATCAATTCCAGAAGCTTGAAGCCATGGCACAACTTCAGTTAGGCCATGGCTCAATAAAATGCTCAAATTCCAGCAACCTTAAGCCATGACACTACTTGAATAAGGCCATGGCTTCACTTCAAGTGCCCAAAAGAGCCAATTTCCAGCAGCTTCAGGCCATGGCTCCAATTGGATAGAGCCATGGCCTCAAAAAAAAAAAAAAAAAAAATCAGAAAATACCTTCTCTCCTCCTTCCCTATTCTCCAAACTCAGCAAACCAGTCCCGTAACCCTACCATAGCCGCCGCCGCACATCAACCAAAACCACCGCAAAACCGCGCCAGCTTCCTCCGCGCGCCTCCTTCCCCTGCCGAAACCGCCGCGATCTTCTTCAACCACTACCCAGCCGCACCCTGCCTCCTTCCTCAGCCGCCGCGACCTGCTCTTTCTCTACTTCCACCGCCGCCTCAGATCGAACCACGAACACTGTCTTCCCCAGCCACGAACCGCGCCGCACCGTCTCTCTCTCTCAGATCTGACTGCAACCGACCCGCGATCACGAACCCAGACCCGCTAAACCGCCGCGACCTGCTTGTTCTCTCTATCAGCCGCGACCCTCTCTCCCTCAGATCTGCCCCGCTGAAACCAACACCGCCTCACCCACGCGAACATAGTAGCACCACTCCAGATCCACGCGACCCCGACTCAGCCCGACCCAGCTGCGACCACGACCTGAAACCCTAACCCCAACCACAACCAGCCGCACCCAACCACCAATCCGCCACCCCTACCACAAAAACGTCACCAGCTGAAACCCTAACGCCGCCACAGCAACCTCTATCTCCGTTGGGCATCCCTCAAGGGTCGGTAACAATTGATTCTTGCATTTCTTGGTTCGATTCTTGCATTTTACTTTCGATTGATAGTTCGAGGGCGTATTGTGCTATTCTTGGATTTTGGTGTTTGATTATTGGTGAATTGTGGAAGAACGGGGTCGTGAAGTAGTATCGGTTATCGGATTGTTGCGTGATTGTGGGGGTAATTGAGATCGCGTGTATTTTCGTTTTGGTTTGATAATTGTGGATTGATATTTTTTGTGGAGTAATTCTTTCGGTGGAGTGTTTGTGTTGTTTAAATCATACCAAATGGCACCACGAAGTAGAACGGTCTATAAGAAACCCCCCGTGAATAAATTAGCACTAACAACCACATCAACGAAAAAACTTAGTGGTGCTAGGGATAAACAAGTGCGGACGGATGGGTTTGATAGTAGTAGGTTTGTTAACCCAGAGGCTCAAAAGAAATTCTTTGACGAACATGAGATCACAAGGACAATTATCACGGAGAGGGGTGTAGAATGCACCCCCGAGAGTTTCCCCGAATTTTATCGGTTGTTTCGACAATGGGGGTGGATGGAATTCATTAAACAACCGACGGAGATTGAGGGCGAGCTCGTACGCGAATTCTATGCAAATGTTTCCCAAACTCCAGACGCAAAAGAGGTCCAAATTCGGGGAAGGCTAGTCAAGTTCGATAAGGCGACCATCAATACTCTTTACGAGTTGCCGACTTATGCCACTGATCAATACACCACGTGCCTAGCGGAAGCAATCGATATGAAAGACATAGTGGAGTACATTTGTCTCCCGGGCACAGTCTTCCGGACGACGGGACCAATTTTGAAAGCATCGCTCACTCCTACAGCAAAAATTTGGTTCGCCTTCATTGCTTGTCGCCTTATGCCCACAACACATTACACAAAACTCTCGGAAGCCAAAGCCCGCCTAATCTACTCGCTCATGAAAGAACACACCGTTGACGTCGGAGAATTAATCTGCAAAGGCATTATCCGAAATGCTACAAAGGAAGGGGCCCAAACATTTTGGTTCCCCTCCCTTATCTTTCGTCTTTGTATGCAAGCCGGGGTGCAGCGAGGTGACGGTACTGGAGTGGTGAAATTAACAAGTGCCTTCGATGATCCAACCTGGTGTAAGATTTTGGGTATTTCGTATTGGAACCCCAAGAGCGCGAGGACTATTTCAAACCGGGGATCGACATCATCTTCGAAACCCACCCCAAAACCGAGAACAATGCCACAGCGGCTTGACGCCGTGGAGAAGCAACTTAACTTTTTATTTGCTTACATACAAACTGGTTTTCAACGAAATGAGGCGTTCCAAGCAGCTGAGTTGCAGAGTCGAGGTGTCCAACTGCCACCAATGCCACATTTTCCAACTATGGATGATTTCGAGAGAGGCTCCACCGATATTAATGATGATGTTGAGTCGGGTCCCGAGGATGCTGCTTAGGATGGACAGACATATGGGAGACCGCCAGTCACCGCCTCGTAGGGACGTATTCTTTTTACTGTTCTCTGTTATCTTTTGTTGGTGGTTCTCTTACTGTCTGCATGTGCATTTTATCGTATTTCCTGTTTGGTTAGTTTGGCATGTTTCAACTCGTCTGTTTATGTCACAGTGGGGACACTGTTTGTTCTAAGTTTGGGGGGGTCGCATTTATTTCTTGCATGCTAGGTCAACTTTAACTAAATTTTTTTGAAATTTTATGTGTTTTTGACTGTTTTGCCTGCACATTTTAAGCACGAATACATAATCGAGAGTTGAAGATGACGTTAGAAAATTATAGTTAGAATAGAGCTTAAGAAATCTTTCCTTGCCTACCTAGTCTCTAAATTTGAGGGTTAAAGTGCTAAAATCTAAGTGATAGTCTCGCCTAAGTTTGGGGGGAAGGATAACTTTAACAAGAACCAAATGAAGCAAAAAAAAAAAAAAAAAAAAAAAAAAAAAAAAAAAAAAACTATAAAGTAAGTTCAAATAAAACAACCTCACTTGTATGAAACCTGAAAAACCTCATCGCTTGAGACTTATACTTGCACGCCTCTAACTTGACTGCGATAAGATGAACGATATATGGGTGTTTTGATTTAACTATTCGGCACTCCTCTATTTTGACTGCTTCTTTAGAACGAGTTATGAGTGTGAGTGGTGCTAAATATTACTAAAGTCGTG
Source organism: Penstemon barbatus (assembly GCA_003313485.2). Lineage (NCBI taxonomy): Eukaryota > Viridiplantae > Streptophyta > Magnoliopsida > Lamiales > Plantaginaceae > Penstemon > Penstemon barbatus. The sequence goes on along the minus strand of CM064883.1, from coordinate 66,376,349 downwards.
AAAATAAATAAATTTGCTAAGTGAAAGTTCGAACTTAAAGGAGTCAATAACTTCGACTGAAAGCTTTGCTAGAACTTAGTGATTGGTGTGATAACCTAAGAAGATAGAGAATTTGGTTGGCAAGTAAGGAATTCATGCAATTAGGCTCAATGATTTCGAAGCTATGGTGATCTAGGTGATTCCGACGTTCTCATATTATGTATACACACACACACGCAGGAATTACATGATAAAGTGCATAACATTTTGAAAAGATTGGGGTGGAGTTAACTATGACTGCATGATGGTAAATGTTGAAGTTGGTTAGAATTGTTTTGAAATTAGTGTCATTACTCGAGGACGAGCAACAATTTAAGTTTGGGGGTGTGATAACTCTGTGAAAATAGAGTTATTGCGTATACTTTTAGGCTTAAATGAATGTTTTTCAAGAATAATTGTGAGTCGTTTGAGATTTTATTGCATATTTTACTTTTTAGAGGCGATTCACGAATTTAATCAAGTTTTGAGAATAATCTTTGATTTTTGGCATTAATTCGATTTATTCCCTTGTAGAAAATGAAAAGGAACCAACAAAGTTTGCTATCAATTTGGGAAGGAGCAATTTCAAATCCTGAAGGGGTCAAAGGATACAAAGGCAGGAATTCAGGGGGCTGAAAATGCAATTAGAGTCCATGGTTATTGAAATTGTAATGTTGTGCGGCATGGCTTTGTTCTGTACGTGAGCATTAATGGGCTGGTGGCCCATTGAAGAGTTTTGAAGACTGAATAGAATCCTACTTCACGTAGGATTCAAAAGAAAAATCTGAATGAGAGAGATAAAAAGGCAGAAATAGCAGAAAAAACACAACACATTAGAGAAAAAAAAAAAGAGAAGACACGCAAGATCAAGGAGAAAGAAGCGCATATCACACTTTTTGCTATTTTTCATATTCCTTTATTAGAGAAGACTATGAACTCTTTTATTGTTGATTTCGTTATTTTTAGCATGAGCTAATTTCTTTTAGTCTAGGGTTTTTACGGATCCATGTTATGCGAATAATGTTCTAGTTTCTTTTCTAGTTTTAATTTAGTGATTTTCGATTTTTATTATCGATATTCGTTTATCTAATTTTGTGCTAATTTACTGTCAAATTGACTGGCCACCTATTTGATTGTTTACTTTTCTTGATTGAACCTGGGAAGGGAATATTAAGAATAGAAGAGAAATTAGGTAGTGGGTTGTATGTTAGTATAGGAATATACCCAACACACCCATATTCAAATTAGGTCATATAATTCATGCATGTTATTAATTCTACTAACTTAGGAATAAGAATAGTAAATTAATTGCATAGGTTCTTAGGTGATTCGGAAGACACTTAAGGATAGAAGTGAACCCTAGGATAGCGAATAAGAATCACTAGTTAAAATTAGGGAGTTAATTAACATAAGGAGCATAACATAGGTGAAGTTTAACTCTAGACCCTTGTCTCATTGATTGTCTTCTTAAGCACTTTAATCATCATTTTAGATTAGTTATTTCTTTAGTTTTAGTAGTAGTTAATAAATAAACAAACCAATAACATTTTAGCCTAGTTGAATTAGAATAAGAATTTAGGTAGGGAATTTGGTACAATTTTAGTTTCAAGTCCTCGTGGGTTCGACACTCAACTTACTCTTTATTACTTTTGCGATACGTGCACTTGCGTTTATTTGCGTGTGTAAAATCCGCAACATCTTCTAGCTTGTCTTCTTCTTTCTTGTCTTCTTCAGCTTCCTTGAATTTTTGCCGTAACAGCTCTAACTTCTTCTGTTTAGCATCAGGGTCAAGCTGTTCTTCAGCTGAGTCCTTAGCAGCAGCTATCTCTTTATCAGACTTAGCTTTTGCTTCAGCTTCATTTTCATCAGCTTCACTTTCTTCTTCTGTGATCTTCTCATCTGTTGGTCTGCTTGTGCCTTCATTTTCATTATCAGCATTCTCATCTTCAGCAGCAGATTCCTCCAACACTTCAGTTTCTTCAGCTTCAGCACCATCTAGTCTGTCTTCTACTTTATCAATAGAAGTTTCAACTCTCTTCTGTCCAAATACCCTATCTTCCCCCTTTTTGTCATCATCAGCAGGGTTGATTTGATATTTTGGCAAGACTGGTGGAATTTGAAGTGAGTCACAGAGAAGCCTGATGTTCTCTTCCATAGCATCCAGTTGAGCTTGATGTCTGAGTTGATTGGCTTCAAAAGCTTCCATTCTTTTTAACACAACTTCTCCTTGGTCACCTAACTGAATCTGGGTTGCAAGAATCCAATCAGCAGATGCCTTGAAGTCCTTGGTCATATTTACTATAACTTCATCTTCAGCTTGAATAGCCATCTCAACAGTTTCTGTAATATCTCTCCAACCAGCAGCAGTGCTCTGAGTCCTTCTTCTAAGTACATCCATATCTTGACAGATAAGTTTAACATTCTGAGCAGTATCTTCTATCAGATCGGTTAGAACAGCAGCAGCTTTGGTTGGTTGACTTACAGCAGCCAACATATTTGCAGTTACCTTTTCTTCTAACTCCTTTATTGAATTTGAGATCATCTGCTGAATTGAATTCAACAGAGATACTTGTTGTAAGTTCTGAGAAGTAGAGGCAACTTCAGTTGGAATTGAAGGTAGGGCAGGAATTTCCTTTTCAGTAGACTGTTCTGCTGCTTGAGTTGTTTCTTCTGTAATCTGATCTGCTGGACCAGAAGTAGGCTCTTCTTCCTTGGTCTCATCAGCTTGACTAGGAGTGCTTTCCTTCTCCTTAGTCTGATCAGTTTGCTCAGCAGTAGCCTCCTTTTCAGTAGTCTGATCAGCTTGATTTGGAATGATTTCCTTTTCCTTATCAGCTGGCTCATAGATTTCCTCATTTTCTTTGTTCTGATCAACAAGATCAGAAGTACCTTCTTTTTCTGGTTCTTTGTTCTGATCAGTAGGGTCAGATGTACCCTCTTTTTCTTTCTTTTGATCAACAACAGAAGTCCCTTCCTTTTCTTTGGTAGAGTCAGAAGCATCTTCTTTCTCTTTATCTTTATCAGCAGGGGGTGCTTGAACCTTTTTAACTGTGGCAACAGTATGCATTAAACCTGCATTATCCACAGTAGACCTATGAGCAATCCAAGTAAAATCATCAAGTGGAATGAATGGTGAGATTGGATCCTCAGGTAACTCTTCATATGGCCTAATATTAGTGTCATAAACAATATGTTTCAGACTAGGAAGGGGGATCATAGTGCTTGGTTGCCCCTTCATCTTTCTAGTCTTTTTGGCCCATGTTTCCATTGTCTGGGAAACTGCCAACTTAATTGATCTTTCCTTGAAGTCTTCATCTTCAGCAAACTCCTCAGGAACAGATTCATATATCTTCTTTGCCTCTGCCTTCACAACTTGACTGATCCTCAGTCTTAGTTTGTCCAGGAAGAACTCTGAGTCTAATGCTTGAGTGAGAGAACCTGTCTCAAGCCACTTTAGCACCCAGGCTTCTTCTTTAGCAAAGGGCTTCCAGTTTGCAATTTGGTCTTTACTCTTTGTCAGACGGTAGTCTCTCCACCTATTATATCTGATCTTCTCTTTGTTGAACATCGTCAGACGAGTAATCCTTGCATTCTCAGCATCCAACCTCTTAATGAATTCTTCAAAGGCATCATGGTCATCCCTGACAATCTCCAAAGCCAATTTGACTTCTTCTCTTCTCTTAGGTTGTATTGCTGGTGTTGGCATAGCTGGTATAGGTTTGGTGGGATCTCTTGGTTCACCAATCACTATCCCTCCAGTATGTTTAGGACCATGAGAATCCTTAGCACTAGCCTCAATAGCAGCAGCTAACTCAGCTGCTTCTATAGCATCCCTTTGTTCTTGAGTCATTTTGCTGGCTTCTTCTTCTAGCCTTTTGTGCTCAAGGTTCTTCAGGCGATCCTCTTCAGCCTTTTCTGCAGCTTTCTTTTTCCTTTCTGCTTCATCTTGTTTCTTCTTTGCAGCAGCAGTGACATAAGGGATCACAATCTTTCCAGTCCTTTGCTTCTTTGATTCAGGACTTTCAACAGCTTGAAGTGGAGTTGCAGCAACAGGAGTAGGATGCAGAAGGAGTGTTTCTCCTTCACCTGTTGTGCCAGTCTGCTGTTCAACTCTTTCCTTAGCAGACTTAACAGCAGTTTCAATAGAAGGTTCTTCAATGATGATTGGTCTCTCTGCTGATGCTGTTGTTTCCCTTACTGTTTCTGTTGATTCTTCAGAGAATGTTACTTTCCTTTTTGCTTTAGATTTTGGAATCCTCTTTGATGCTTCAGGTTGGGACTTAGGAGGTCCTTTTGCAGCACTCCTTGTCCTCATTCTCTTCTTAGTTCGAACAGGAACAGCTTCCTCATAATCTGTTCTTTCTGGAGATGATCCAGTCTCCATTTGTTCAATCTCTTTGGTGAAGTCGTCAATCACCTTTTCAGGAATGACAGCTTCAGGCTGTGCTGATTCAGCTTCAACATCAGGGGTTGCTGTTTGATCAGCAGATTGACTTGTCTGACCCTCCTTCTTGCTTTTCTTAGAAGAGGTCTTCTTAGACTTTGCAGTAGCCTTTCTTTTAGAAGCAGCCATACTCCTTACTGGCTCATACAACTTAAACTCTTTACTGGCATGGGTAACCTTCCCACCTGCCATAAGACAGCTTAGTGACATGAACAGATGACTAAGCAAGATGGCATGCGAAGTCCTCTTGTCACTCAGCAGATCATAGACATGAACTGCCCAGTTCACCTTCAGTCCATAGTAGATGCAAATCATGGTGTGAAACCTTCTTCTTGGTAACCCATCCAAAGAGCTCGTACTGCAATCCAGTACCTTCGCAATGATGTCTGCGAACCTCTGATACTCATCTTTTAACTGAGTCTTCATCAGAGTCCCAGTCATCTCTTCTCCCTTCTTAGCACAAATTGCCCAAAATTCTTCCTCTTTTTCAGACCCAAGGTCTGTTACGTCTCCTCCTTCATTCTTCAGTATATAAATCTCACTTAAAACAGCAGCAGAGACAATGATTTTCTTACCCCCAATGACAGCTGACATAACAGTGTCATTTTTAGTGAATTTCCTGGTCTTGTAGAAGTGATCAATGTCTTCTAAGTAAACCTTGTCTTCGTGGGCTTCCAGAACTGGAACTAAAGATGCCTCTTTGATTTTCTCCATGATTGAGCGCATCAGATCAGTACCAGAGAAGTGGAATTTGCTGTAGTTCAAGTACCTTCCATCCATAATTTTCTCCATTTATGGGATTACTGAGTAGAAATCTGTGAAAGCAGTAAACTTTTGAAAGCAAGAGAGTTTGAGAGTTAGAAAATTTGAGAGTTTATGTGTGCGTAAGACGACTGTACTGTTCAGATCGGATTTTATATGTTTCCCTCTGTTTAGGTTATCGTGATTAATCTGAGACGTTGGATTAATCTGACAGTTTATTAATCGTGTGGGTGGGAGCCGCGGATTTCAATTTTATTATTTTAATGTCAGACAGGCGGGAAACTCTATCGACACTAATATGTTACTTATAAAAGCGTGTTTCTAAAGATACGATTTATAACCATGCTCATATAAGATATCAGATGAGTAGAGTTTAACTTATCTGACAGACGGGTGATCTGTTATCTGATATTACTAGAGAAAGCCAATAGCTAGTAATCTTCCTCTGCTGTTTGTCAATCCAGCAAGGTAAAATAATCTTCAGTCTTCAAGAATTAAGAACAGATCTTCTGATAACATAACTTCAACTAACTGACATTAACAAATTTCATCTTTAGAGCAGAAGTACCGCTAGTCTTACACGTTCCCCCTGTCTTTAAGAATTCATAAGTTAACTAGTCTGTTGAAAGTTAATCCTTGAATGGAATAACGGATAACTAAGTTGTTGAACTTCAGTCTTCTGAAAGGTTCCCCCTCAGCTTATGCATCCAAATTAAGTAGTCCTAGCTCAGCTCTTAGAGTTGAGAACCTTACTTCACTTAAAGGTTTAGTGAAAATATCAGCAATCTGATTGTCTGTATGAACATACTCAATCATTACATTCCCTTTTTCCACATGATCTCTAATGAAGTGATGCTTGATCTCAATATGTTTAGTCCTTGAATGACTTGTAGTGTTCTGAGTAAGTGAGAATGCACTAGTATTGTCACAGTAGATTGGAATTCCACTGATCTAGATATTGTAATCTTCTAGTTGATGCTTCAACCATAGTATCTGTGCACAGCAAGCTCCAGCAGCTATATATTCAGCTTCAGCAGTAGATATAGAGACTGAGGTCTGTTTCTTACTCATCCATGAGATCAGACGACTGCCCAAAAACTGACAGGCACCTGTTGTGCTTTTTCTATCAATTTTGCAGCCAGCAAGGTCTGAATCTGAATAACCAATAAGCTCAAATCCAGATTCTCTAGGATACCACAATCCCAATTCTTGAGTGCCCTTAATATATTTCAGTATCCTCTTGATAGCTAAGAGATGAGATTCCTTGGGATTTGATTGAAATCTTGCACAAACCCCAACTGAGTACATGATATCAGGTCTGCTTGCTGTTAGGTATAACAGTGACCCAATAATGCCTCTGTATTTGGTCACGTCCACTGATTTGCCATCTTCATCTTTATCCAAACGAAGACTTGTAGACGTAAGAATAGTAGCAGTAGAGCTAGTTTCCATACCAAATTTCTTGAACAGATCTCTTGTGTATTTTGCTTGGTTGATGAATATTCCATCAGGCAACTGTCTAACTTGCAAACCAAGAAAATAATTGAGTTCACCCATCATGCTCATTTCAAACTTATTCTGCATGAGCTTGGAGAACTTGTCACACATCTGTTGGTTAGTTGAACCAAAGATAATATCGTCCACATATATTTGCACAATCAATATATGATGTTCCCATTCAATTGTGAACAAGGTTTTATCTACTTTACCTTTACGAAATCCTATTATTAAAAGAATATCAGATAGGGTATAATACCATGCTCTTGGAGCCTGTTTCAGTCCATAGAGGGCTTTCTTTAGACGATACACCTTGTCTTCTTGTTGATAAGCTTCAAATCCAGGAGGTTGTTCAACATATACTTCTTCTTGCAATTCTCCATTGAGAAAGGCAGACTTCACATCCATCTTATAGACAGTGAAGTTCTTGTAAGCAGCATAAGCTAGAAACAGTCTGATTGCTTCAAGTCTTGCTACTGGTGCAAATGTCTCATCAAAGTCAATTCCTTCTTCTTGACAGTACCCCTTGGCCACTAATATTGCTTTGTTTCTGGTAACAATACCATCTTCATTCATCTTATTTCTGAAAACCCATTTAGTGCCAATTACCCTTTGATGACTTGGTCTTGGAACTAAGTACCATACTTCGTTCCTTTCAAATTGATTTAACTCTTCTTGCATAGCTTCAATCCAGAAGGAGTCATTTAGAGCTTCTTCAATTTGTTTAGGCTCTATTTGAGATAGAAAACTAGTGAACATGGCATCTTGTGCAGCAGCTCTTCTTGTTTTCACTCTGTCCAAAGGATCACCAATCACTAATTCTGGTGGGTGATTCCTGAGCCATCTGAGATCAGGTTGCAGGTCTGGATGTTGTCCTCTATCTTGATCTTGCAACACTACTGTTGGAGTTCCAGTAGTAGTCTGTTGAACAGTCTCTGGTCTGTCAGCTGTTGGTAACTCGTCTGTTAGACAATCAGTGATCTGATTTTGAACAGCACTTGAGTTGGCAGCTGAGTTGAGATCAGGTAGTATGATGGGAACATATTCTTCATTCTTTCCAACATTCAACTTCTGTAAATCAGTAGACAGATCTTGATTAGTAATTTGATTCTTTTCAGAAGATTGACTTGGCTCATCAAATACTACATGAATGGATTCTTCTATTAGTAATGTTATTTTGTTAAAAACTCTATAAGCCTTACTAACAGTAGAGTATCCTACAAAAACAGCTTTATCAGCCTTTTCTGCAAATGCAGTAAGGTGATTTTTCCCATTGTTTAAAACAAAGCATTTACAACCAAAAATTTTAAAGAAATGAATGTTTGGCTTCCTGTTGTTCCAAACTTCATATGTAGTCTTGTTCTGATTTTTGTTGATCATGCATCTGTTCTGGGTAAAGCAGGCTGTATTTGTTGCTTCTGCCCAAAATCTTTGAGGCAGCTTAGCTTCAGCTATCATGGTTCTGACAGCTTCCTTCAGTGTTCTGTTTCTCCTTTCAGCAACACCATTCTGTTGAGGGGTTCTAGCAGCTGAATACTCATGATGTATTCCCTTGATATTACAATACTCTTCAACAGTAGAGTTTGTAAACTCTGTCCCTCTATCTGATCTGATCTTCAATATCTTTGTACTTTTCTCATTCTGGATCAGTTCCATCAGATTGGTAAGATGTTCCTTGGTTTCACTCTTCTTTTTCATGAATATCACCCAAGTATATCTTGAATAATCATCCACAACAGCTAGGCAGTATTTCTTTCCACCATTGCTGACTGGATCAATGGGTCCAAATAAGTCCATGTGTAGCAGCTCCAAGATTCTTTCAGAAGATTGGTGCTTCTTGCTTTTGAACGATGACTTGATTTGTTTACCCTTCTTACAGGCGTCACAGAGCTTGTCTTTGCTCATGATTGTTTTTGGAATCCCTTCTACCAAATCATTCTTTATTAATCTATTGATGGTCTTCAAGTTTAAATGATTCATCCTTTTGTGCCATAGCCAGCTAACTTCACTTGGTGTTGATGCCACCAAACAAACACTTGAATTCTTGTCAGCAGAATTCCAGTCGACTATGTAGACATTCCCTTGTCGTCTTCCAGATAAAATAACCTTCTTTGTACCAATTTGTTCAACGTGGCACTTATCTGTTGAGAAGATGACTGAATATCCTTTGTCACAAAATTGACTTATGCTCAGCAGATTATATTTGAGGCCTTTAACATATGAGACGTCAGATATCTCTATGTTTCCTCTGATCAGTTTCCCTTTAGCTTTAATCTTGCCTTCTTTGCTGTCTCCAAAGTAACCTTTGGACCATCCACAGCAATTGCATCAGTCAGCTCATGTATGCTTCCACACATGTGTCTTGAACAACCACTGTCCAAGTACCAAATCTTCTCTACTTTACTCCTACTCCTAATCCTATCCTACAAAACAAAAATAAAATTGTTTTAGGTACCCTTATTGAGAGGGTCCTAAAGGATTAGTTCCACCTTTGACAACCCAAGATGTTGATGTCTTAGGCTTCTTAGGCTTCTGAGTTTTAATAGGAGCATGAACAGTTTCATTTTTATCAAAGTTATCAGATAAGTCATGTTGATGATCAGTATGATAAGAATAATGTTCATAAGCAGGGTAAGGTGCATGATAAGCAGGGTATGCATGCATTGGATGAGCAGGATATGGTGCATAGTAACCAAGAAATTGAGGTGCATGATACATAGGATGATATGCAGCAGGTTGCACATAATATGACTCATTTCCATACCAAGCATTTTGATTTTTCTTATTTTTATGCTTCTTTGGTTTATTAGTTGCTTTCTCATTGACAGACGACTTAGTTTTACCACTAGTCTGATTGACTTTAGCTTTATCAGCAGACTTCTTAGGACTCTGCTTTTTGGTATTACTAGTCTGTTTATCTACACTAGGCTCTTTGCTCTTTTTAGCCTTAGGAGATTTCTTCTCCTTTACAACTTTCTCATGTGAAGTAGGTCTAGCAGTTTGAACATACAGAATGACCTTACTATTGTCAGCAGATATAAATTTCTCAGTATGATTCAATTCTTGCTTATCCTATTCTAAAGGTATCTTCTGTTTACTAGTCATATGAGTGGATGCAACAGATGATTTCTCATGAGACTCAATAACTTTCTCAAGTTCCATGATTTTTCCTTTATAAACTTCACATTCAGCTTTCAGAGATTCATTCTCTTGCTCAAGCAGTTTATATTCAGCTGATTCTTTTGGCTTTTCAGCTTTAAGTTTCAGTGAACTGTTTTGCTCTTTTAGCAATATCATCTCTTCCTTAAGCTTTTTAAATGCATCAGCAATGCTAGTATTGTTGAGCATCATTTGTTCAAATGAATTAAATAATTCATTGTCAAGAGGAGTTACCTCATCCTCAGAGTCATCAGATTCCTTTGCCATCAGGCAGAGGAGAGCAGGTTTTTCTTCATCAGATGATTCTTCATCAGACGTGTCTGAATCTGAATCAGATGAGTAGACAGCAGTCAGTTTCTCTGCTTCAGCCATCATTGCCTTGCCTCTCTGATGTTTTCTTTCTTTCGTGATTCTCTTCTCTTCTTCAGTGTACTTCTCTGCTTTTGGATAAGGACAGTCTCTGATGAAGTGTCCCAATTTCCTGCAGTTATAACACATTAGTTTTTCTTTATAATCATCTTTTTCTTGAGAAGAAGAGTTAGGTTTAGAAGTAGAAGCATTGTTGTATTTGTTCTTCAATTTTCTCTTGTAGAACTTCTTGAAATTGTTCATCAGCAATGCTACATGCGTACTCCTTTTTGTTGAGTAGAGTGGCTTCATCAGATGAGTCCACTTCTTTGCTTTTCTGTGCTGGTCTTCTGGTGTTTTCAGCAGCAACTAGGGCAGCTGTGGGTCCTGAAGTTGAGGTTTCTTCAATTCCCATTCTAGGCAGTTTATACTCATACGCCTTGAGTACTGAGAACAGCTCTGTAAGAGAGATTTTTCCCAAATCTCTTGATTCTTCTATTGTTGTCACCTTCATGTTGAATTTTGGAGGTAAAGCCTTCAGCACTCTGATGGTTATCTCTTTGTCCGTGAAGGTTTTTCCAAGCTTTAAGACTTCATTCAAAGTTCTGGTGAACCTGGTATCCATTTGATCTATGGTCTCTCCAGATTTCATCTTGAAATTGTCCAGCTTTTCCAGAGCAACACTCAACTGATGCTCTTTAATGGCGTCGTTTCCTTCGCTCATATCTCTGACTTTATCCCACATCTCCTTTGCAGTTTTGCAGTGTTTGACTTTATCAAACCGATCATTATCCAGGGCTTTAGTCATGATAAATCTTCCGACTTTATCCAGATTAAATAGCTTTATTTCTTCTGGAGTCATCTCATGAAGATCTTTTTCCACAACCGTATCAACTTCATTTATCTTTATGGTCTTTGTGAATCTGAATGGACCTTTTATGATACATGTATACATGTTGTCATTGTAGGCAGCTAAAAAGATCTCCATTCTGATCTTCCAATCTTCAAACGACATACCAGCGATGTGGGGAACATGGCTGATACAGTCCATTTTTCAAAAAGTTTTAAATTTTCAAAAAGATGCTCATTTGAAAAGTTTTGAAAAACCTTTGAAAAACACTTGGATCAAGCTCGTTGATCAGGCAGCTGATTCTAATGAACCACCTGCTCTGATACCACTTGTTGGCCCCAAGTGGTCAGATGAGGTCTAGAGGGGGGGGGTGAATAGACCTCTAAAAATTTTAGACTTAAAAACTTTTTACTCTTCTGTCAGCAGACTAAGCTGATGAAGAACAGTAAGATGACTATGCTGATCGTGAACAAATCTTGAACAACAGAGTGACCACTCTTCTTACAGTTTACTTAGCTGAATTCAGTGAAAATCAGTTTTATCAAGAGTATACTTGCAGCGGATGTTTGAAAGTGTTTTTCACAAGTAGACTAAGTCCTTAAAAAGATTTTATCCCCAGTTTTAAAACTCCTTATAAAATCTTTTGATAATTCAAAGTGTAATTATATGCAACTTCAAAATATGCAAGAAAACTTTAAATGCAAAAATAACACAAGAAATTTTTATAGTGGTTATATGGATAAAAATCCTTTAGTCCACTCTTCCAGATCACTCAGATTCTAGGTTATACTATAAACACAAAGTTTACAATATGTCTCCACTTATACCTAGACAACAAATGAAAAGGCTATAAGCTCACAATAGGAAATCACAAAGAAGACCTATCCTCTGAAGTTAAATCACTCACAAAGACAGATTTAAACTTCTTACAACACTCAACTAATACAAAACACTCAGATTGTATTTTTCTATTTTCTTCAACTGGGTTTCTGTCAACAGATGACTTCCACCAGACGAGTGAGCTGTTCGAGCTTCTTGAGACTTAGAAAAATTTCTGCTTCGACTGCGAAATCTCATATGTTGTTGTGTTGTCTCTCTCTTCGAAATCAGCTCTATTTATACTTGGATTTGAAAATATGACCGTTGAAGGAAATCACAATTCAAATCCATAGCCTTTAGCCCAATTCAGAACGGCTCCCTGCTACAGTCCTTTCTCTGATGTACTTTCCTGTAGCAGCATTAAATGCACTCTGCTGATCCGAGAGTTTTCTTCAATCATTTGCCATAGCATTTATTACACCAGGTGCATTTATTACCGTTGGACTAATCTCTTGATCTCTTCTACTCTGCTGATCGAAGCAACTCTGCTGATAGATACTCTGCTGATCAAATACTGAACTAATCTGATTTGAGTCAGCTAATGGTCTACCCTTCTGTTCGCTGTTTCAGCATGAGATCACTAGTCTTCTGGGCTTTGAATTTCTGAACTCTTCTGATGTCTTCTATTATTGTTCAAAATTCTTCTAAGGGAACTAAGCTTTCCATACTTAGCTGATTTTGACGTTTTGGAAATCATCAAAACCATCCCTTAACTTCTTAACTTCTTTGCACTTCATCTTCATCTTCATCCAACAATTGCTCAAAATCGATTCCCCAAATATCGATTACATAATCTCCATTCTCTTCGACCTCACGAAGAATACGCAGTTCGGAAATGCCCTCAGCCGAAAGCAACCAAGAACGTTCGCTGACATCATGAGCTTGGCATCTAAATATATGACCCAGGAAGAGATGAATTATTTTAAAAATAAGAACAAAAATAAAGCTACGGCCTCCGGCTCCAAACGGCAAGATAGAATTCCTACCCAAAGATCCATGGACTATGAACGATCTTTTAGGAAAGGCAACGTCTTCCAGCGATTAAAATACAATAAAAACGACCAGGACAGACGACCTAACATCTATCAAAGACCTAGAACCGCCGAGCCGGCAATCCGGAGCAGGGTTAATCAAGTAGAACACCCAAGGCTAACTATTCCGATAGAAGAAATCTTGGCTGTACTAGAAAGGAATAATTGGATCCCAGAAGCAAAGAGAATCGCTCAGCCCAGACCAGGTGGACGAAACTATGAGTTATACTGCAAATATCACCGGGCACATGGGCATCGCACTAAAGATTGCTTTCACCTTAAAAGGGAGATTGAAAAACTGATCGAACAAGGAAAACTAGATGACTATTTGGAGCGGGATAACCGCAAGCGAGGAAGAAGTAGGAGTCCCCAGTATAACAACCAAAGAAGAAATTCCCGTAGAAGGTCCCCTAATGATGGTCCCCCACCAGAATTAAACAATGACCAGATTAATGGTACCATCCATACAATCTCAGGAGGACCCGCGGGCGGGGACAGTCGTAATGCTCGTCGAAGGACCGCTAGATCCATAATTGGAAGCTTAAAATACCCGAAAGAAGTATGGACTCTAGAAAGTAAAGCAACAAACAACCAGCTAATTAGTTTCACCGAGGGCGAGGTACCCAAAAACCTTGTTTGGGACACGAAAGAGGATAGCCCCGACTTCCCAATGGTGGTATCACTAGAAATAGCAAATTACAACGTCAAAAGAATCCTAATCGATAATGGAAGCTCAGTGAGTATCATCTCTAAAGAGGTCCTAGCCCAGATGAACTTGGGACAAATAACTTTCCAAAAAGTAGCCACGCCTTTAGTAGGATTTGGAGGATCCGAGATTGTCCCCAGTGGCACGATAACTTTAAGTGTCTCACTCGGAAAGAAACCATATCGGACGGTGAAACTAGTGAAATTCTTAGTAGTAGAAACGCCCTTTGCCTACAATGCGATTCTAGGACGACCTGCACTCAACTTATTCCGAGCAGTTGTTTCAACATACCATCAGAAAATAAAATTTCCAACTGACGCAGGGATCGGAGAAATAGTGAACGATCATTGTATGGCATGAGACTGCTACAACACATCACTAACCTTGGGAAATCGCCCTAAATCGATTACCCCGAGCAAAATAAAGCTTGAAGACGACACTGATAGAAACGAGGTTGAAATCCCCAGCACTGACCGAATAGATAAAAAGGGAAAAGAACCAGTGGATTTAGCTTTAAAACCACCGGAACATAAGGATGTCATACTGGTACAAGGGGATCCAACAAAAACAACAAGAATAGGTACCGAATTAAGCAGGGAAGGGGAAGTAATGTTGATCGACTTTCTCAGAAATAATGTAGATGTCTTCGCCTGGAGCGCGAACGACATTGAAGGGATTGACCCCCGAGTAATCAGTCATTCGCTAAAAATCGACCCTTCGGCAAAACCTGCTAGACAAAAGAAGAGGAATCATGGGCCGATAAAGGATAAAATCATCAAGGTAGAAGTAGAAAGACTACTCAAGGCGAAACAAATTCGAGAAATACACTTCTCAGAATGGCCATGTAATGTTGTGCTAGTAGCAAAAGGTGACAAAAGGGATAACAAATGGAGAATGTGCAACGATTTCACCGACCTCAATAAGTTATGCCCGCGCGATCCATATCATCTCCCAAGGATCGACTTATTAGTCGACTCAACCGCTGGCTTTGCAATCTTCAGCATGATGGATGCTTTCCAAGGTTTTTATCAAATATACATGGATGAGCGAGACCAAGAGAAAACTGCATTCATAACCGAGCAGGGAGTGTATTGCTTCATAGTTATGCCATTTGGGTTAAGGAACGCCGGTGCCACTTACCAAAGTTTAGTTAACATGATGTTCAGAGAATTAATAGGAGAAATAATGGAAGTATACGTAGACGATATGCTGGTAAAAAGCATGAATGAAGCTGGTCATGTAAAGCATCTCGATCGATGATTCCAAATATTGAGAAAGTATCGAACGAAGCTAAATCCTACAAAATGCACTTTTTGTGTTAAGTCGGGAAAATTTTTGGGATATTTGGTACATCAACGAGGAATCGAGGCCAACCCAGAAAAAATTCGAGCCATAACTGAAATGAAGCCTCCCAAAACGATCTCCCAAGTACAGAGCTTGGTAGGCAAAATTGTGGCGTTAAATAGATTCATATCCAAATCGGCCGACAAAAGTTTTCCGTTCTTCCAAACCCTTTGGAAAGCGAAAAACTTTGCTTGGACCGAAGAAAGCGACCAGGCCTTTGAACGGTTAAAGGAATATCTAACGAGAGCCCCGCTGTTGGCAAAGCCAACCGAAGGAGAACCATTATGTATCTACATATCGATCTCCGATGTGGCCATCAGTTCAGTTTTAGTCAAAGTGGATGGCTTAGAACATAAGCCAGTTTATTACTTGAGAAAATTACTACAAGGGGCCGAGAAGAACTACCTGGAAATAGAGAAATTTGCTTTGGCCTTAGTGGTAGCAGCAAGAAAACTCCGACCTTATTTTCTAACTTACAAAATTGTGGTCTTAACAAACCAACCACTAAGACAGGTCCTAGCAAAGCAAGAAGCCTCTGGAAGATTGATCAAGTAGGCTATCGAACTCGGTCAGTTCGAAATTGAGTACAAACCAAGAATTGCGATAAAAGCCCAAGTCTTAGCCGATTTCCTGTTAGAAACTCCAACCCAGGCAACCGAACACACCGAATCTACTAGCCATAACAACGATATCTTGATCGTAGAAAGACAAACATGGTTAATGCACGTCGACGGTGCTTCATGCCGAGAAGGAGGAGGTGTCGGAATCAACTTTACCGGACCTAATAAGGAAGATATAAATTATGCGATAACATTGGACTTCATCGTAACAAACAACGAAGCGGAATATGAAGCGCTGATCACGGGAATGGAAATGGCGATCAAGGCCAACATAAAAAGCCTTAAGGTATTAACTGATTCAGAGTTAGTACAGAGACAGATAGAAGGTCTGTATGAGGCTAAGGAATTTAATATGGTCAAATACCTAGCCAAAGTGAAAAAATTGGCTGAAAATTTTGAAAGTTTCGGTATACAGAACATTCCACGCTCGAAAAATAAATTGGCCGATCAACTGTCTAGGTTCACAGGATCCCACAACGGAAAAACTGAAAGGGTGATCAACTGGTTAATCTCCAAAGCACCGGCAATCGATATCAATGAGACACCGGTCGCCGAAATGATGGAAATCGAAGAAGCTGAAGCAAACTGGATGACTCCAATGATAGAATATCTTCGAGAAGGAAAATTGCCGCTTGATCAAAATGAAGCTCGGAAAATAAAATATCGGGCTCCAAAATATACATTGATAGAAGAAAAACTTTACCGAAGATCAGTATCAGGAATTCTCCTGAAATGCATCTCCGAATCTCAAACCAACGATATCCTCCGGGAGGTACATGAGGGAGATGCAGGAAATCACAGCGGAGCAAGGGCCTTGGCTTTAAAGTGTCTTCGAACAGGTTATTATTGGCCTACCATCAACAATGATGCCGTCCAATATGTCCAAAAATGTCATCATTGCCAAGTCCATGCTAATATATGTCATCAACCGGCTGAAAACATGCACCCAATACCTATTTGTTGGCCGTTCGATCAATGGGGAATGGACATCGTGGGACCTTTCCCAGCGGCTAGATCCAAGAAAGCATATGTTTTGGTCGCTGTTGAATACTTCAGCAAATGGATAGAATGCATCGCCCTTGCCCGAATAACTCAATTCCAAGTGATCAATTTCTTATGGAAATTCATAGTATGTCGATTTGGCATCCCGAGAATTCTGATCTCTGATAACGGAACCCAATTTGCGGGAAAACAGGTGATGGAATGGTGTACTAAGCTAGGAATTCAGCAAAATTTCACTTCGGTTGGGCATCCTAGAGCAAACGGACAGACTGAGGTAGCGAACCGAGAAATAATAAAATCACTGGAGAAAAGATTAGAGGCAGCCAAAGGAAGATGGCTAGATGAACTCCCAGGGGTACTATGGGCTAATCGAACCACGGTCAGAACTTCAACCGGGGAGACCCCATTCAGTCTAGTATATGGCTCGGAAGCTGTTATTCCAGTCGAAACGCTAATTCCGACACCAAGAATTGAAATGTATGACGACCAGGAAAATGGCAAAACAAGAGAAATTGATATTGATTTAACAGAAGCTTTAAGAGAAAAAGCGGCCGTACGTTTGCAAGTCGCTAAATCAAACATGGAAAAGGCCTACAATCAAAAAGTACGCGTCCGAACCTTCAAAGAAGGAGACATGGTTTTGAAAAAGGTAGAGGTATCCAAGCATGTGGGAAAGTTACAACAGAATTGGGATGGACCATACATCATCATCGGTGTAGGAAAGAAAGGTTCATACAAGATTGCACACTTGGACGGAACAGCCCTACCACGAACATGGAATGCAGTCAACCTTAGAAAATACTATGGTAAATAAATCGTAACGGTTTATGCTGCTTTTATTTTCTTTTTAGTATGTTTTATTCTTTGTAATAAAGGCCCTGGCCTATGGTTCAATTCTTAAAAATTTTAGCAATTTTAAATATCAAATCAAAGCTCGATAAAAAAAAATATATCAAAACGAGTTGAGTACTCCTCGTATTATTTTTATCGATTAAAAAGGCTTTGGTAAAAAAAACCTAAGTCTAAATAAATAAAAAAAAAAGAGTTGAGTATAAATTGATCCGCTCGATAAACGCTCCTCATAAATAAGATCAAGACGAAATCAACAACAAGAAGAATGCAAGGAATAAAAATAAAGTTTTATTCATCTGTGAACATGTAATAAATTACATACAAAAGCTTTGATCAAATTACAAAGGTCTATATACGATTTACACATCGTTACAATTGTTTAGATAAAATGATCTTATCCTATAGATCGATGGTCCTCACGACAATGTCCACGGAAACATCAATCTCCTCCTTAATATTCAAAAAGTCACATTATCGAAGCGATCAATGCACAATCGAAGTAGATCTAAAAGGAGCTCCAGACCAGAAAGGTTTGCACGCTCACATATGTTAGTCGCTCAATAAAAAGCTTGAGATCCTCAACAAAGGCATGCAAGTTTACGGCATTCTGAAAAAAATACTGGTTCGCTTAGAAGTATAAGACCTAACCTTCCAGCATACGAGGGTCATCACTGCCTAATATATTATATGGAAAATTATTAATTGGCTATACAAGAACTCCATTGGAGTCCAAGAAGCCTGACACCGATATTAAGGCAGTAATTACCATCATTCCAGACTGCACTATCGCCGCTGCCTAACATTCCAAAGAATTGCTGAAGGAGGTCTGAACAAGCCAGATCTGGCTAATAATTCTACATTTTTCAATTCCTCCCATATCAAAGAAATGATATATTGATACACTGGTTGCTTTATTCGAGAAACAAGGAACTCATAATCAGTACAGAGAAACATGGATTTAGAGAAGATACCCGGAACGATATCTTCTCACAAGGTCTAGCGAACTTAAACCTATGATAAGAAAAACAGACCTCAACAGTGGAAATAACAGCGTCCTTAAATAAGATATCCTAAGCAAAAGGACAAATTTACAAGGGACTGGTCGAACATCGACGACAACATTGAGCGTTCCTTATCAATTATTCAATCAACTATCTACATGGACGGCCTACTGTCACATTTTTATGTCTAACGCGACTGAGGAACAATCATAAGGGACCATACTTGGTCAATTATCATTCTTATACTTGATTTAAAAGTTTGATTTGCAGAACGAACGTTATATCATTCAGTTACTTAAAAACTGATCGAGCCAGACTAAGCTACTCTACCAAACAAAGCATATTCTCCCAGAAAATCAATATCAGATAAGTATGCTAATCTATATCGATTATTTCAAGAAGTTTTATTTATGCATAACAGCAAAATATGCATAACAAAATATATCTATGGATTGAAATTGATCAAGGCATGGATATGCCCGTAAAAGATCATTGTTTTCATTAGTTCATTCTCCCCATACAAAAAATTCAGCCCAAAACAACCGCACAAAAGGTCGGGGCACTACCACAAAAAAAAAAAAAAACAAAAGTTCAAGATAAAAGCCGGGTTGAACAGGTCACCGAGAGGGATTGTTATCAACAGGCCGACTAGCAGAAGCACTCCTCCGAGGAGTCAAGTTACCTGCAAACGCCATCACTTCCTCCTGACGCTTTAGATAACCGGCATCATAACCCTCTTCATAGGCCTGCCGTCGAGACTCCTCTGCCAGGGCAGCAGCCTGAACCAAATCACCTTTTTCCTTCTCCCAGACAGACTTTTCTTCTTGTAATTTTTTGAGGTCATCATTGGCAAGCTGCAACTGGAGGGTTTGCCCTGCGGCCTTTGCCGTCTCTGTCTCCAAACGACGTTGATAGGCACCCTTACCGATCCACAGATCATCATTTTGCACACCCAGCTGGAGTGCAAAATATTTGGCCTGGAAAAGAAAAAGAAAAAGAAAAGCCCTTACATAAACAAGGCAATCAAAATAAAAGCGGGAAAAATAATCAAAGATATGTTTACCTGCTCGCATAGCTTCACCAGCGACTGAACAAGGCGAACATTAGAGGTATCCTCGAGCTTCCTCAACTCGCCAGGCAGAATAGTGCTTAAGCCCAGGTCCCAGGACAAAGCATCGGGCTCAACAGAGCCTGGTAATTCACTACTAAAAGGAACATTGACAGGACGCGGAGTCACCGACTGCATAATATCCTTAACTTGCTCAAGAATGCAACGGGCATCTAACATATGAGAGGATTCCCTCTCGTTAGGACTTACCGAGGTCTCCTTGCCCGAGGCAGAGATAACAGTTCGCCGACCGGACCTTGATCCGGTCCGACCTTCAGAAGGCCCGCCGGATTCGAAAGAAGTAGTCATCACAGTAGTATCATTAAATAATAATCAGGGAAATCTTGAGAAATAGGCTGTGTTGAGGAGGGATTTACAAAGGAACCCTCATTAATCACCTCCGAGACAACACCCACTTGGCCCCCGCTGACAATCGGGGCAACAAAAGTAGAAAAAGGAAGGGAACTAACAGGAACATGGTCATATGTGCCATGTTCGAAAGAAGAAGTGCCTGAAGTGAAAGGTACGTCGAAAGCTTGCTCCATAAAAGATGAATTGCCAAAGGCCACCCGACCAGGGGAAGGCCTCCTTCCTGCTTCACCAGAAGAGGAAAAGTTTGGTTGTGTAAAAGACGAACTGACTACGGAAAAAGGTTCAGAAGGAATGACAAGAGTATCGGTCGCCGACCTACTAATGGAGGACGAACGAGGAGGTTCTATCGAGAGCCCCTCTGTTCGAGACTTCTTCGGTCTGTTATTTCTAGCGCTCTCGTGGGAAGGACGCTTCGAAGTGTTACCGAAAAGATTACTCATGATCAGAATTCAAAAAGAAAAATTAAATTATCGAGAAGGCTTATCGACTTGCAAACGAAAGAGTATTCTGTTTAGAAGAAATGAGTGAAAGCAGTAAATAGCGAGTAAAGTTTTACCTTTCGTATTTATACTATACGAAAAGACGCATGAGACTCAAGGAATAGGCGCGAAACACAGAAACTAGCCTAGGAATTGATGCAAGAACTCGAAAAGACATACGCATAATTATTACGGCAAAGTTAATAACTTGTCTAAATTATTATAGAGAAGACGAAAAGACGTAACTGTCAGAATTTGAATCGTGTATTTTACAAAGGGATAAAAGAGTAATATTACAACTCAGCTTACGATAACAGTTACAAAGGTTATTTCACAAGATCAAAATATCGCTCCTTGATTCATACAACTTGGTCGCCGTCTGGAACTTCCTGCTCGCCAACGACGCCTCCTTCATTAGCTGCTTCGGTATTTTCCTCCTCTTCCTCAGGATCGATAAAATTATTATCGACTTCGTCATTGATGTCTGAAGGAGGAATCGGCAATAGCCTACCGAACTCTTTGACAAGGTAAGCCAAGGGAAACTCTTTATAAACGACGTCCTGCAGCTCGGAAGGAGAATATTCTTCGCCATAACGGTTCAACCGAATGTGCGCCGCTTTAAAATATTCCTTTCGACGATCATCTATCAGCTCAAAAGCGACCAACTGATGGATCGCCTTCTTGAACGTACTCTCCAGAAGCGGACCGACCATTTGATTTACTAATGCCGTATGAACGGGGGAACTAAGGAATTCACGAATAACTTTTTCATCAGGATTTCGGCCATAACGATCCCTGAGTCCACTAAGAGGAGTGTCCCTCTCAAACTCCTCTAAAGAAGCCTGAAGACTCGATACTTGAGATTCCAACTCGCTAATTCGAGCAGTACTCTGGAATTGATACTCTTCCAACTTTTTAGCCAATTGATTGGCTTGTTCTTGAGCACGCGAAGTCTCCAGAACCCTGTCTATAATCTCCTGGTCATCAGTCCCCGTAGCCCGAGTCTCTACGACCGGAAGAGAAGAAGTCATTGAGGGACCAACCTCTGAACCAGAAGTCCTATGAAGTAAAGCTTTATATTTCTCATCCAGAAACTCACATTGTTGTTTCCAGAGAGCAGTTTCATAGGCATATGATGCCAAACAAGTCTTAGTCTGAAAGAGAAAAAGATAAAAGAGATGAATTAGCAAACTAAAGTTTTCATCGAGGAAAATTATCCTACAAGCACACATAAAGGAGATCACCTTTTCAGCATAAAGAGAAGCTCGCTGAAATTTCTCTAAAGGATCCTTCCTAAGGAGCTTATTCATGTCACGAGTAAAAACGCCGGACAGAAGAACGCGCGTTGCCTTATCCACTGCATTTTCACTCTCATCATGAACTAAAGAATCATTCTCAGGATAGCCTGCGGCTCTTTTTCCCTCTAAATGATCCTCGATCATCTCAACCAAAGTGGGTTTTGGATGATTCTCGCCGAGTAAAAAAAGATCGTTACCGAAACGACCATAGTAACTCCTTTTTCTCTCCACCGGATTATCATTAGGATGAGGCATCGACCAGCTGCGGCATCCACGTATACCTAAAGATGTCCTAAGTTGGAAAGGAGGATAATCCGATCCTGTCCCTTGGCGAACAGGAGATTCTTGGGAAGAATCTGGAGATTCCTCTCTGTTCTCCTCGGAATCATGAGTCAATTCCAATTTTCTCTTCCGAGACGCTCTCTGCTCAATAGGAACATTCTCTATGGCTTTACTGGATTTAGACAACACCATTTTTCCCTTTGAAGAGCGCCGGGAGTTTTCTACCATGATAGCTGAGGAGAAAACAAAATCAAAATTAGACTTAGTACTAAAAAGTATTATGACAACACAAAAATTAGAATATATACTTACCCAGTGATTCAGAAGGAAAAGAAATTGGGAAAACATGAGTACTTAATCCCGCCTTGCGAAGAAAAGCTTCGCCAATAAGAAGAGCACTCTGATATTTATTGACACGCATAGCTTGGATTTCGCCAATGAACTGGGGGTCGTCAGGAATAAAATCACCAGTCACCAAACGACCACCATAAATCCATTTGGAATCATGGTCCCATGAAAAAGGCACAGTAGAACCATCCGCCAAACGATGATGAGAAGGCGGACGGACGTAAAAGAAATGAGATTTCTAGGAAGGATTGCTGGAAACTGGGGAATCAAAGATTGCGCGACTAGTCTTTTGGCTAGCGAAGAAATATCCGCGATTGGAGGAACTAGAAACGTTAAAACGAAACAATTGTGTAAAATTACGAAAGGAGGGTTGGAATCCTTTCGCTATCATCAAAACGGAAAAACAGACCACGAAGGCCACGGAATTAGGGACTAATTGAGTCAAAGACACACTGAATATTTTCAAAATGTCAAGAAAGAGGGCAGACAAGGGGAGACGCAGACCGCGGTTAAAATGGGCTGTGTAAAAGGCACGACATCCCTCCGGCGGTGATGTAACCCTGTCAGAAGGAGAGGGGAGAATGATCTCGGAACCATCCGGAAAATATTTGGCGTAGTTGTTCACGACCTCAGAGAAGGTATCCGCGGTGTAAGCGCAAGCAAGATCCTCGATCGGTTCAGAAATCTGAGTAGCCGTACCCTTGCCTTTCTTAGCTCTGGCAGCGACGTCTATATCAGATAGAATTTGCACCTTAAAAGTATCCTCAGTCGGAACAATGAATTCAGACACTCCAATCTGCTCGCTCGAAGGATTAGAATGTATCACCTCCTCGATAGTAGGAGCGACTCTCTCACTTAAAGACGAGGATGATTTTCTTATAGAAGCCATTCTTAGGATCCTCGGAGGGTATGAGTCGAAAGAAGCAGTTTCGAAAGGACAAACGACCAAGCAAGAAAATGACTACGAGATTAAAGGAAGTATAAAGTAAAAAATGACTAATATAACAGTCACCTATTTATAGTGAGAAGTGAAAAGACGTTTCGAACTTCTCACGGCTGATCGCATTCCCGCCAAACGGAAAAAAGTGAAACGCTTCCCCAAAGAGACACGTATCGGTTCATAATTGGAACAAGAAAATGACTATCTATGAGGCGTAGCACTCTTTTCCTTACTTAGGATTTTTTCCCACAGGGTTTTTTCTTAAGTAAGGTTTTTAACGAGGCACAACTCATAAGAAATACGGTCGAAATTAACCCTCCACTTCTACGAGCTTCTACTACATATACGCTCGAAGAAGTGAGGGGGTACTGATAGGGGCTATTTCGCACCACTTATAATGTTCGGATCGACTAAGGGTTATGGGATCGGTTCGACCAGACTAGCCCATTCGGGAGCATCTATCGACCAGTAGAATACGACCCTCCTCAACGAGCAGGCTACAATCCGGAATCAAGAAGGACAACTGGGCCGAGTCCTATTAGAATTATGTTTCCTTGTAATACTAGGTTAATTGTGATATAAATACCTAGTTTAATCATTGTATTACTAAGCTTTTTCACGTACTCAACTTACGCCTGCATACTAAAGCAAATCTGAGATTATTGAATAGAAAAGCTTTTGCTATACTATTTTATTTATTGACTGTCTTGATTACCGATTGTTCCATTCAATTGTTTCTTCCTTGAGATTGATCCATCCAGAATAAAGTAACAGAGCCCTTTAATTCATATTGAAAACCCCTAATCACAAACCTTACTGATTAAATCGTACCCGACGAAATTCGGCTTAATCAAAGAGAATTATTTCGAGACCAGAATACATAAGGTCAAGACAAAATAAAAGGAAGACCGATGAAAGACCATACCCTTAAGTCTCGATTGGGTGATTGATCGATGGAGAGATTATGGCGTATATGGAAATTGTAAATTATTAAAAGGTTCACTGAATTAATTCACCAGTGATTGGGCTCTATGGACTAGTGGCCAGACATCGACCGTGGAGTGTGGGAGAATTCCTAAATTGGCAGGGGTGCTAATTTTGGAATGGTCAGTCGACAGAGTGTTCGACTGATTTGAAGTATTTAATACTTGAATGATTAAATTAATATTTAATTATAACCCACGGCCAATTATGTGGTGAACCTATGGGGGCATACACAATACACATGAAGCGAAAGCAAAGGAAAAGGAAACAACTGGGTCGACCGAATCGACTGGGTCGATTGGGTCGACTGGGTCTATTGGTAACTAGGTCGACTGGGTCGATCCAATTGGAACAAATTGGATCCAATTGGAATTGGATCAAGATTATAAATTAAATTGAAATTTAATTTGTAGGTTAATTAATTAAGTTGGATTTAATTAATTATGGGAAGAATTAATTAAATAGACTTGGAGTCTTATTTAATTAATTGGGAGAGTTGTTAATTAATTGTGCTATTTGATTGGGAGATTAAATAAAGCCTGGTCTAATTAATTAACTGGGCCATGAATTAATTAAGAAGACTTAGTCTTCTAATTAAAAGGGCCATGGCCCATGTAGGAGACTTGGAGTCCTAGTCCTACGAGGATTAGGTTAATGAGATACCTATAAATAGGGGACTTGATGTCATATCTCACACACAACTTTAAGAGCCAAAAAGCCAAGTCAAGAAAAACACTCTCCCTCTCTCCCAAACACAAATCGGCCGAACCCTGTTCTTCCTTGGAAGAATTTTTCGATTTTTGTATTTGTTCCAAGTTTGTTTCCTTGACCCAGATCTTAATATATCCTGTGTTCTAGCCGATCAGAATATATTATATTTCGTGTAATTGTGGTGTATCAACCCATAGAGGCGCAACACGTGGGGCGCTGCTGCAGGGCATAGGATCGACCAACTCGAGGGAGAAATTTGACTTCATCTGCCAACTAGGATTTGCAAGGAGACAGGTATAATGTGTAAAGTGTTTATACTGTCGTTTATATAAATATTCATATATATACAACTAGAGTAGTATCCTGGCAAGATTCAGTAAGAGGTCCTAAAAATTTTAAATTCCGCTGTGCCTAGGGCTGTCTATCTTACCGAATCCCAACAGTGGTATCAGAGCCAACTCTAGGCTTTGTATATATATGAATTTGCAAATTCTGTGTTTTTAATCATATGTTTGATTTATGTATGGCTAGTTCTTTAACTGTATATGTTTTAGAACGTAGATCTGTTTAACTTGGAGTTAAAAGAAAATTTTAGATTCGCTAATATTATCATGTTTTTAATTTTGGATTAAATTAATTAAAACTGTTGATTTTAATTAATTAAGGAATCAAACACAAATTAAAACAAAACAAAAGGAAATCAAAATTATTAGATCGAAACTTTATTCTCTTGGTGAGAATTAAACTCGACCTTAGTGCTCGGCACAAATTTTTGATTTTCTTTTGTAGATACAATTCTCGTGGCATGTGTGTAATAGCACGCATGTTGTTTTAATTTGGCAAATGTTACGTAAGTTTTGAAGCAACACCATGTATTGCAATTTGATTTTGTAAATTGCAAAATGTTGGATTTTAGTCAACTTGAAGCCGAACGTAATACGGCCATGATATGGTGGTTCAAATTTCGTGGCAGAATTTTGGATATATCTTGAACAAAATCTTGGAGATTTGTAAAATTGGGAAACTTGGAGTTTTGGATAAGGTAGAAATCCTGGTGGATTTGGAGACTACCTTAGTTAACTAATCTATTCAAAATAGGATTATCTTGAGAATCTTGGAGATTTGTAAAATTGGGAAACTTAGAGTTTTGGATAAGATAGTAATCTTGGAAGATTTGTAACTATCTTAATTAACCAACTTTATCAAGATAAGAGTTGTAGATTACTTAGAACTCAAGTAAGAGTTAATTAGTCTTAGAGATTAATTATTAATTCAAAATTAAATTAACTTGGATAATTTTTGTAAATTAAAATTAAAGGAGCCGGTAAATTTACATTTATTACCTTATGTGAATTTATGCATGTTCTTGTGTGAATATGTGGATTGGTCGATTTTGCCCTTAAGCCCTGTGTAGTTTTGGTTTATTTACTTTATGGGTTGTAATTAAATGGGCCTGATTGGTGCCCTTGCTTGCGCAAATGAATGTAATAGAATAGGACCATTTATTTTTATAAGTTAGACTTAGATTAGGCTTGGAGCCGAGAAGACCTCATGAAGACTTAAAGATCCACATGGAGGCCCATAACCTTGGAGGACATGGAGGCCCAATTCATTACATGGAGGCCCAATCAAAGAGGATATTACAAGAAGGCCCATGATGTATGGGTTTGTAAATTGTAATAGTTAGGACATTTAATTTCCACCCTAGACTGACCAATTGATCCATCACGTGGCTCGTGATGGATCGCATAGGATGGGCAATCGATCAATCATATCATGCTAGGTGATGAATGTTTACTTTTTCATAATTATTATTGGATGTATGAGATGCATGCTTAGGATAGAAAAACGTAAACAAGATAATTAATAATCTGATGAGACCTCGTACTTGAACATTTCATAAAACCTCCAATTGAACCTAAAATTCAATTATAATATTAAATCGTAAAACGGGCGCATAGAATGGTGTTTATGGTCCGAGCCTATCCAATTACTAGGTCTTAGGCATATCGTAAGAATATATCTCGATGTCTCACGAGTCGTGGGTCGAGTTATAGGAAGATGGTATGTCTATTGCCTCGATGCACAGTTTAGTGCCAAGGGAGGGGATAGCAAAGTTCTAGGCGCTGTCTCACGAGTCGTGGGGCGTCTAGGATTGAACTATTTCTCTTCATGAGTATTGGACATGATTTAACGCGAGTAAGTATGGATGTCTCACGAGTCGTGGGTCCATAACAAAAAACGAGGCTAAATGAACTCAAGGGTTAGCTGGGATGGTTAATCGGCGACGTGATCGCCCACCAAGTGGATCAATTGGTATGGCCAACGAGTCGTGGGTACTAAGCGATTGCATTTGGGCCTTCAGCCCATTAGGAAATTTTTATTTCCCGAACCTTATGTGGGGGCATAAGTATTCGACAAAAATAGTGGGAGTAATTTACAAACGAAAACCATGTTTGTAAATTATGCATTGATATTAATATGCCGCGTACTTATTTCCTTTAATCGTCATGTTTATGACAATTTTTTCAAAGTTATGTATCCATGAATATTTACCATCATACTTGAATCAAATAAATTGACTGAACCCAAATGAATTTTGAATGACTTCAAAACTTGAGAAATTATTCTCGAGTCCAAGCAAGGACTAATCTCCATACAAAGATTTCATTGTTTTTCCTTTCGAAGTTACACTTCGACTGGAATGGTGATAGGTTTCACCAAGCTGCCTTTTTTCGAAGTTTCTCTTCAAATAAGAAAGGTGATAAATTTCACCAGAGGGTTGAGGATGGTTCTCAAGCCCAAATTTTCTTGAAGGCATACATGAAGTCTCCTATAAATGGGAAGTAACATCTCGTTGAAAAGCTCAAAAGACTTACGAGATGGAAGAAGAGGAATGAATCCTCTCTGAAGGGAAATAACCTTAGAGGTTTTTCTGTAAGGATGATAAGTTGTAAAGTCAATCAAAATGGTTCTTCCATGGATTAAGATCAAGGGAATGAAGGAATTGAACCTAGTCTTTCCGTAAGGGATGATTACATTTTATTGAACTTAACCTTATGGTCAAAGTAATGCATAAGGGGGTTGGACGTCCAATGAAGTACTCATTGATGCATTCAATGCATCTAAAGCCATGAATTATTTAGATCATTGGGATTTGCTTATATCATCCCTTGTCTTAAGGGATGTGATAGTTCCATATTGGTTGGAACTGATTGCGCTATAAGATTTATACGCAAAAGGTGAACATAAGCAAATGAGTATGAATACTCATATAACGACTAAATATATTATGCATAGTCAATAAAATATAAATAATCAAGATTCCACACACTTGAGTCGTTGTAAAAAACCGAAAGGCGATACACGAGCACTTAAACATATTTCCAAATTAAAGATTCAAAGAATGAGCTCGACTAGGTCGAGCTTGACTGGGATGCTATACATAGTAACCGACTTTCGAATCTTGCTTAACGGAAATTAAATTTAGTAGTTGGTTGCTAGGCAACCAAGAGGCATAAACAATTGCAATGGGTTCAATCCATTTAAAATTGTGGAGAAACACTAAAGCATTAATAGGAGATAAGGCGTGTATTGTACCCTCATGGGTAAAAGTACGTTGTGATGTACAATTCCAAATTATTTTTGGAATAAAGAAGAGAGCCTAATCAATGGAAGCATGTTAGAGATTTGGATCGATTCAAAATCAAACATGCATTAACAAATATGCCATTGATTATTTAATAGAGAATTAGATTCTCGAAATGTAAGACTCGCTCAAAACATTGTCAGTTGTTGAGCATTCTGGACATGTAAATGTCCATTAAGAAGTCCTACATGAAAAATCCTTATTCAATTAAATCAAACTTGATCGAGAAAATCGAAGATACTAAGCTAAGTATCTCTGAAGCCAGTTCCAAAACATATCACATGATATGAGTTTTGGTATTGTACCTTCATATGCATTCATGCGCATATGGGGTCTCCCGCTTATGTGAATAAGCTAGTGGGAGATAAGTTGAACGTAGAAGTCCATCTTATGCAATTCATGGGGTATCCGGAAAACTCAATAGGATACGAGTTCTACGATCCTACAAGACAAACTACGTTTGTCTCAAGGAACCAACACTTCTTAGAGAAGGATTTCTTGGTAGACAAGAAGGAACACAACGTAGAACTAGATGAGGTCACTGAAGCTGAAAAGGCCGAAGAGGTCGATCAAGCTGACCCATCACCACAGGCAGTGGGAGAACAAGAGCATGAAAGTGCACCAGAGAGTACACCGATACTTCGTAGGTCAGAAAGACAACGTAGAGAACCTGAGAGGTACTACGGTCTGCTGCGTGAGACTGGACAGTCTCTAACCGACCCAAGGACTTACGAAGAGGCTATGCTAGATATAGACTCGGGAAAGTGGCGCGAAGCCATGGAATCCGAATTGGACTCCATGCACTCAAACAAGGTCTGGACCTTGGTAGATCCACCAGTGGGAGTGGCTCCCGTGGGTTGTAAGTGGATCTATAAGCGAAAGCTTAGAGTGAACGGAGAGGTAATAACCTACAAGGCGCGACTAGTGGCAAAAGGATACACTCAAAGACCAGGTATCGACTTTGAGGAGACCTTCTCGCCCGTCGCAATGCCTAAATCCATTCGAATCTTGCTGGCCATAGCTGCGTGGTATAACTACGAGATATGGCAGATGGATGTGAAGACTGCCTTTCTCAATGGGGACATTGACAAGGAGATCTACATGGAGCAACCAAAAGGATATGCATCCAAAGGAGATGAACACAATGTGTGTAAACTCCAGAAGTCTAATTATGGACTGAAGCAAGCTTCCCGAAGTTGGAACATCCGTTTCGATGAAACAATCCAAACTTTTGGATTCATCAAAAACGTGTTCGAACCTTGCGTGTACAAGAAGATCAGTGGGAGTAGAATTGAATTTTTTGTGCTTTACGTTGATGACATTCTTCTCATTAGAAACAATGTGAAAGTGTTGTCCGAAACTAAAGCATGGTTATCTACACAATTCTCAATGAAGGATTTTGGAGAAGTATCATTTGTACTAGGTATAAGGATCTACCGAGATAGATCAAAAGGACTACTGGGCCTCTCCTAATCCCAGTACATAGATAAAATCTGGAAGAGATTTAATATGGAAGAATTCAAAAGAGGATTGCTTCCAATGAGACATGGAATTGCACTCTCTAAGTCTATGGTCCCGAAGACGCCTGAAGAGAGAAGCAATATGTCTCGAGTACCATATGCATCCGCTATAAGAAGCATAATGTATGGTATGTTATGTACGAGAACAGAGGTAGCATACGCTTTAAGCGTTACAAGCCGCTACCAGTCTGATCCAGGTGAGCAGCACTGGATAGCCGTAAAAGCAATTCTGAAGTACCTGAGAAGGACTAAGGAATTGTTCTTGGTATACGGTGGAGGAGAATTGAAATTGGAAGGGTATACTAATTCTAGCTTCCAATGAGATGTAGACGACTTCAAGTCGACATCTGGATACGTGTTCTGCCTCAATAGTGGTGAAGTAAGCTGGAAGAGCTCCAAGCAAAGACACTACCGCAGATTCAACCACCGAAACAGAATACATTGCCACGTGTGAAGCAGCAAAGGAAGATGTTTGGATGAAAAACTTCATCCAGGAATTGGATGTGATACCTAGCATTGTCGAGCCATTACTATCTTCTGTGATAATAATGGAGCTATCTCGCAAGCGAATGAGTCGAGATCTCATCAGAATCCAAGCACGTACTAAGACGATACCATTTGATATGTTATATCATTGGTAGAGGAGACATAAAGATGGAACGTGTCACCTCAAAGGATAATACGACGGACCCGCTATCTAAGTCATTGCCTCAAAGGCATCCGAAAAACATCTGTCTAAGATGGGAATCAGAAGTATGAAAAGTTGGCTTTAGTACAAGTGGGAGATTGATAGAATAGTGTCCTGCAAGCCAACTATTTTGGATGCATTTAATTGAAAGGGCCATTCAATTGGATTAATAAATGCATTTAATTATTATATGGTCATCTTTATCTTATGTAATAATTATCTACGCATAAGGATAGAAGTCCTTAGATCACAGGGCTATGGGACAACCCGTGGACTGATCTCCAAGGCCGTGATCTAGAACATATTCAAGAGTCGCAGAATCCAATCGAGATAGGACATCGTTGGATTCGGTTAGACTTTCACTATTGTGTATACTCCGATGAACTGGAGAACGTTGGGGTCCACGAGCGTGAATGGGATAGTCGATACATATAAGTGGGTGGCTTGCTGGGATGGCAAATACACTGAATACCCAAATTAGGAAATAACTCACCATGGAAGCGGTAGTCGCATATCGGGGATGAAGTTATTCCAATTTACAATAGTATACGAGGAACGATCCCTAAATACTTGAGGTGATAGGGTTTATCTGGTGCGAGAACGTCTATACTTTGATGTGAGTTCCGACTGACTGGAGATTACTAGAAGGTCTATGTGGACTCATGTTGGGTATAGAGGAACTCGTATGCAGGTTCATATCATCAACAAAGGATCCATTGACCCGACTTGATAGGTTCGGAAATTCTCCTATGGATTTCTGTGAGAAATTAATTCTGGTAAAATCCCCGGCCGATGTATCTGACGGCTTTATGTAAGTAGTTCATAAAGATTAAGTCAAAGAGAATTATTTCGAGACCAGAATACATAAGGTCAAGAAAAAATAAAAGGGAGACCGATGAAAGACCATACCCTTAAGTCTCGACTGGGAGATTGATCGATGGAGAGATTATGGCGTATATGGTAATTGTAAATGATTAAAAGGTTCACTGAATTAATTCACCAGTGATTGGGCTCCATGGACTTGTGGCCAGACATCGACCGTGGAGTGTGGGAGAATCCCTAAATTGGCAGGGGTGCTAATTTTGGAATGGTCAGTCGACAGAGTGTTCGACTGATTTGAAGTATTTAATACTTGAATGATTAAATTAATATTTAATTATAACCCACGGCCAATTATGTGGTGAACCTATGGGGGCATACACAATACACATGAAGTGAAAGAAAAGGAAAAGGAAACAACTGGGTCGACCGAATCGACTGGGTCAATTGGAATTGGATCCAATTGGAATTGGATCAAGATTATAAATTAAGTTGGAATTTAATTTGTGGGTTAATTAATTAAGTTGGATTTAATTAATTATGGGAAGAATTAATTAAATAGACTTGGAGTCTTATTTAATTAATTGGGCTATTTGATTGAGAGATTAAATAAAATCTGGTCTAATTAATTAACTGGACCATGAATTAATTAGGAAGACTTAGTCTTCTAATTAAAAGGGCCATGGTCCATGTAGGAGACTTGGAGTCCTAGTCCTAAGAGGATTAGGTTAATGAGATACCTATAAATAGGGGACTTGATGTCATATCTCACACACAACTTTAAGAGCCAAAAAACCAAGTCAAGAAAAACACTCTCCTTCTCTCCCAAACACAAATTGGCCGAACCCTGTTCTTCCTTGGAAGAATTTTTCAATTTTTGTTTTTGTTCCAAGTTCGTTTCCTTGACCCAGATCTTAATATATCTTGTGTTCTAGCCGATCAGGATATATTATATTTCGTGTAATTGTGGTGTATCAACCCATAGAGAGGGCGCTGCTGCAGGGCATAGGATCGACCAACTCGAGGGAGAAACTTGACTTCATCTGCCAACTAGGATTTGCAAGGAGACAGATATAACGTGTAAACTGTTTGTCGTTTATATAAATATTCGTATATATACAACTAGAGTAGTATCCTGGCAAGATTCCGTAAGAGGTTCTAAAAATTTTAAATTCCGCTGTGCCTAGGGCTGTTTATCTTACCGAATCCCAACAGTCGGTAGCTTTTTTCATCCCTCTGAATTGGGTTTCCGTTCAGTGGATCTATTGCCACAATGCATTTAGGAAGATGTGCTAGGGGCGGCGTCGGAGGACGAGGTTATTAGAGAAGAATCTCAAGCCCCTATGTCTTCGGGAAGCCATAAATAAAGTTAAAAGCATGTGGGTCCAAAGGAGATTCCATCTGGCAGGCCTAAAGAAGAGCCAGTTTGACCACTTGGCTTGGAACTGATGATCGGACTGAATATCTCGCGGGAATTTGCAAAAACGTGATCGGGATATATTATACTTAGCTTATAATAGGATCGAAATCTTTCTTTTGTATTCTTGAAGTTATTATCTTTGTAACGAGATCGAAATTGTAAATAATTTCTCTGTTTGAAATAATATTCGTTGTTATCATTGATTCTGGATTGTCGCATTCGATTTGAATGATCCGATCTAACTCGAATAATTAATCGAACAATGATCTTTGAGTTGTACTTTTGGCGTTAACCATGAAAAACTGATTTTCCTCATCGATCGCCTCAAATTTACTTATCCTTAAACGCTTTGTATAACTCAAATGAAGGATTACCTCCGATCGGACTTTTATAATTCGGGCATTAATGACCTGTTGTAAATCGATGATGAGTATACTGGCCTCCGAGTGCAAACTGATGATCGTAACACTTGCGTTGAATTTCCTAAATCTAGGCTCACTTGTTGAATACTATGCTCTAAAGATAAAATGTGAAGGAATATCTTGATTTGAACATTGGCTTTTAGATCGATCAAACTGTCGAACCAGTTTTACGCTTAACAGTGCTTAAGCGATTCCTTAGAAATTAATTTTAGGTGATGTAACTTCGTTGTCTGTTGTGAACGTTATTCGATCGTGGTGGATAGCTTCTTTTTCCTTGAATTTATCAACTTGGATCGATTAATAAATCCACCGTGTTTTGGAAATCTCGATGGTTTGCTTATGAAGACTCTACCTCTTCTAACCAAACAGTACGCTATTTCTCGGGAAGTTGAACAGTTTGCGTATTTATTGTTGCGATCATAGCTATCCGCGATGTATCATCTGGTCCGTCGATCTTAACCCTTCGCCGTTATAAATAGTTCCAATTTTACCGTCACATTTTTCACTCCTCCCAAATGCCTCAACCGATCACTACCCCTCGAGTTTTGAATTCTTTAAGCAACATGTTTCATAATACCTCCAAAATAAAGGAATTTGAAATTAGGACTCGGACCCTGTTATCCGATCGCAGTCCCTTGGATATGGCTTCTCTCGCTTAGAATATCGACAGGCAAAAGAAATTGCGCCTAGAATACCGGCAGACAACCTGCTCTCTTGGGTATAACCCATCTGAGCCGGGTTAGAATTTCGGTCTTCTGGCGCTTCATCCGGTCGGACCGTGGGTTGGTCCTAGCTGAGCTCCTTTCGATCTCAAACATCAGCTTCTTCAAGGAGTTTCTTGAAGTATAGTTCCTTCGAGATTGCTTGGAGTAATGCCGCTGGGGTCGTTTCCCGCTATCCTAGGTCGGATTTGGATATGAACAATGATTGTCGTAACGAATGGGCATAGCAATCATTATTCACACATGACGATCTTAGATCGGTTTAAAAGTCCTCGGGGTGGACTCCGATCCAACTTTTACTCCGTTCTGCAGTACGCCCATGGATGTGCGCCACGTGGCGAGTGATTGACACGAAGGATCCTTGCTGAGTTCTGCATCTAGTGCCGACGCTTGTGGATCGAACACGCTTAATTTAGCTCGTAGGATTTGTAGTAGGGCAGGAGTGAATGTACTATTCTTTTTTAGCTCGAATTTTACCATTGTTCTTGAAAATTCATTTGTAATTTGTTCGAAGAATGAATAAAGACTTTGTTTCCTTATCTTGTTGCCTGTTTTCTTGGCTTTGTTGAATTTTTTCTTGACTGTGTTGGTCGAACAATATATATAAAACGACCTTTAAAATAAATGATGTGATCGAACAAGATCGAACTTTGGAGATTGTAACTTGTGTCATCAGCCTGAAGTTATTAAAAACCCTTCGTTCGGAAAGATAAACTCCTTTGGTTGGTTGGATAATTCTTCGAGATAGGTTGCAAGTTTAAAGACTTGTATAATCCATTATCATTATATCGATGGATATGCCAACCTTTTGTCGATAGTAGGGTTGACTTCCTTTGGAATATGCCAACCTTTTGTCGATCGTAGGGTCGACTCCCTTTGGAATAACTATCAATCGGCAAGATCAAATTAACTCTGTGTAAGTTGGTCGGGTAAAATATGCGATAAACTCTTTCCTCGACCATTTATATAGCTCTGATGGCTTAATTGGATAAATAACGAGAAATCTTGATAATGAATAAATTGATAATAGGAAAATAGATTCGTAAGAAACAAACCAATAACTTGTTGGTCGATAAGAGGATGGAGAAATGATTTTTATCTTATCCTCGAGATTGTTTGATCCAATCGAGTTTCCTTTCATTAATTTGACCTAAGGGGGCTCGCAATGGCTTTCACCCTTAGTCGATTTTAACTTGGTCGTAGCGACGACTTTCGCCTGAGGGTCATAGCAACAGCTTTCGCCCTTTTCGCTTTTTATTGGTCATAGCAAAAGCTTTCACCTGAGGGTCGTAGCAACAGCTTTCACCCTTTTTCATTGAAAGCGTCGAAAATGATTTTTTACTTATCCTCGAGATTGTTTGATCCAATCGAGTTTCCTTTCATTAATTTGACCTAAGGGGCCTCGCAATGGCTTTCACCCCTAGTCGATTTTAACTTGGTCGTAGCGACGACTTTCGCCTGAGGGTCATAGCAACAGCTTTCGCCCTTTTGGTTTTTTATTGGTGATAGCAAAAGCTTTCACCTGAGAGTCGTAGCAACAGCTGTCACCCTTTTTCTTTTGATTGGTCATAGCAAAGGCTTTCACCTGAGGGTCTTAGCAACAGCTTTCACCCTTTTCGTTTTTATCGGTCATAGCAAAAGCTTTCACCTGAGGGTCTTAGCTACAGCTTTCACCCTTTTCATTTTAATTGGTCATAGCAATAGCTTTCACCTGAGGGTCGTAGCAACAACTTTCACCCTTTTCATTTTGATCGGTCATAACAATAGCTTTCACCTGAGGGTCGTAGCAACAGCTTTCACCCTTTTCATTTTAATCGGTCATAGCAATAGCTTTCACCTGAGGGTCGTAGCAACACCTTTCACCCTTTTCATTTTGATCGGTCATAGCAATAGCTTTCACCTAAGTGTCGTAGCAACAGCTTTCACCCTTTTCATATTGATCGGTCATAGCAATAGCTTTCACCTGAGGGTCGTAGCAACAACTTTCACCCTTTTTACTTTGATCGGTCATAACAATAGCTTTCACCTTTAGATCGATTTAAGAAGAGAGGTTGAGTGCCTATTCTGAAGTTAATATATAGCTTGTAGAGATGCATAGAATAGACGAGAGAATTTCGAAAATAGAAGTACCTTGTTGATTTTCTCTTAATAATAGGAGATATAAGATCTGTACCATGAATTTTGATCGATAGATAACTCGAGAAGCCAAATACATGATCTTCGTTTTCTGTAATACTTCCTAATTTTGATTGCATTCCATGTTTGGGGAATTCTTTCCCCATTTTTATAAGTAACTTAACGCGAGCCTTCCTCCTCGATTTCGATTACAACATAGAGACTAGCGAAACCGAGTTGGAATTTTCCTTCCATGTTTTGAAATCCGTATCTTACTCAAGGCTAAGTCATCGACTATAAAGGTTCAGATCCCGACTTTCTATTCGTATATTTTTCCTTCGTATTACTTTGAATCAGAATATCGCCCCGGATATGGTTGGAATAGCTTCTAGCTGTTGAGCCATTCAAGATAGATTAGTCGAAATTGTGATAGACTAAATTGTGCACTCCATCTATGTGAGAAGACTTTCCTCGAATGTATGTATCTCGCCTCGTAGTAGACATTTTTCGATCTAACACCCGAATAAGGCCCCACGGTGGGCGCCAATTGATTTTACGCGTTTTCGTAGGAGATCAAAGTATGATATAATCGAGCCAAAATGCAATATATAAAGGAGAAGATCAATAATATGTTTATTCCGATCGTGAATGTACAAATTACAAGGGTCCTATTCGAGCGCTATAGGATGTCGTACAAGCTAGAGGCTAAATACATATAAGGAATGATGCTACATATAGTCTCCAATATGTGTCCGAGCAGAAGCATCGAGCCTGGGGTGCCTCTGAAGACGTGTCGTTGTCATAAATGCTGGTGGTATTTATAGTATGGGCTATGAGCTGGCTGATCCATTAGCAAGGAAGTTTTCTTCGACCCATACCATTGGGCCTGGGTTAGGCTTATCAGAGGTTATCGACCAGGGTCCTTTAGCTTTAGGATCAGATTGGGCTTGTGTCGCTTTGAGATCGGCTTTATGCCTTCGAGGTCGGAATCAGAGCTGTTCCAGCTAGTTTATCCCAGCATGGGTCATGGTAGGAGGAGAATCCAAAGTACCCATCATCAGCTGCTGATCAAGAAAAACCTACTGAAGAATCAGAGAAACCAGTACTTGAAAAGAAAGTTGAAGATGAAGAAAGTGCCAAGAAGGCTGATGGACAAGAAGCTGCTGAGGAAGAAGCCAAGGAAACAGCAAAAAATGACAAAGAGATTGTTGTTACCAAGGATACACCAGAAAAGCAACTTAATCCCTTTGTGAAATACAAAGACTTAGATCGAATCAAGAGAAAGATTGATGAAGCAGATCGTCAATTAAAGATGGAAGCTGCTAACAAAAATCTAGATCCTGAAAATGAGAATGATGAAGAGGAAGAGAGCTTTGATGAAGAAGAGGATGAAGAGTATGAAGAATTGGAAGAAGAAGTTACTGATGAATCTGATGGCTAGATCAATCTATCCTTGTATCAATTTACTTTACTTTTCAGTTATCTCATCTGATTAAAACTTGTAACTTGTAACCAAATCTCATCTTTTATAAAAGTTCAAGCTTTTCTTCCAACATACCATTTCCATCTCAGAAATTGTTGAGGATTAAAACTTTAGTTTAGGTACATGTACTTAGCTAAAGTTTTGTCATCATCAAAAAGGGGAAATTGTTGGATGAAGATGAAGATAGAGTACAATGAATTTAAAAGTTAAAGGGAGGTTTTGATGGTTTCCAAAATATTAAGATCAGCTAAGTAAGAAATGCTTAGTAAAATCCCTTAGAAGAGTTTTGACCAACTAAAAAGACAAATCAGATGGGTCAAAATCTTACTTGGTCCAAAAGACTACTAATCTGCTGCTGAAGGAAGAAATCAGTTTGGTGGAAATCAGCCGACTCAAATAAAATTTGGTTCTAATTGAGACCAGCTAAGTACGAAATCAATCAGCTTAGTGAAGATGATCAGGAAGTCTGTCTAACGGTAATAAATGCACTTGAAGTAATAAATGCTGAAGAAGGAGGGTTTTTATGACAAATGATTAAAGAAATCCTTATATCAGCTTGGTGCATTAAATGTGACTGACATAAAGTATAGCAGACTGTGATGTAGCTGTTGCAGAGAGCCACTTTCAGAAAGAAGGGACCAATACACGAGAATTTGAATCATGTCTTTCTTCAACAGACATTTTTCGAACTAAGAGTATAAATAGTTCAAGAGTTTGAGAAGAGAAGGGCGGAACTACAACAAATTTTCTGAGAGAAATTTCGAAGCAATATCCTTCTAAGTCTCAAGAACTCAAGAACAGCTCACTCAATCAGCTTAGTCATTTGTTGACAAAAGCCGAAGTTGAAGATCAAAGAAAAACCGACAAATCTGAGTGATTTTGTTAAGAGAATGTTGTGAGGAGCTCTTATCCGTCTTTGTGAGTGATAAGTCTCTGTAAACTAGGTTATCTAGTGATTTCCTAGTGCGCACTTGTGGCCTTTATATTTGTTGATCGGCGCAAGTATTGTATACTGTTAACTGTGTGTTTTGTAGTATAACCCAAGATCTAAGTGACTTGGAAGAGTGGACTAAAGGATTTAATCCATATAACCACTATAAAAAGTCGGGTGTTTACATTTACATAAGTTTTCTTGCATATTTCTAAAACTGCATAGTTTAACACTTGTATAAATTTTTTAAAGATTTTAAAGGAGTTTTAAAACTGGGGATAAAATCTTTAGGAGACTAAGTTTAATTGTGAAAAATACTTGATAACATCCTCTGCAACTATTATGTTTTTAAAACTGGTTTTGCTGAAATCAACTAAGTAACTATTGAAAAGTGGTCAACTCTGCTGTTCAAACCTTGTGTGCGATCAGCTTAGTCAACTTACTATTCTAAATCAATGTAGTCTGCTGACAGACAACTAAAAGAGTTTTAAAGTCTTAAATTTTTAGAGGTCTATTCACCCTCCCCCCCCCCCCCCATCTAGATCTCAACTGACCACTTGGGACCAACAATACTTTAATTAAAAAAATGTAACATTATTAGTTTTACTTTTGAATTTTTAAATTTGATTACGAAAGTAAAATTTAGTCAAAATGTATAAATATTTAAATTTTGAATTAAATTTAATTTAACAACATTATAGCATAAACATGGGTAGTTTAAATTTTAAAATCTTAAATGTACAATTGGGACAAAATTTTAAAAATAATTATTATTTTTATATTATTGCTAATAAAAGGTGAGAATTGGGAAGTTTTTTTAAATAATTGAGGATGAATTCCTTGAAGTTGGAGACGGTGCCTGGGGGGTCCAAGATTACCTAGGAGGTAGAGGTAGACGCCCTGGGGCGTGACCCCCCTATTGGTTGGAGAGAAAAATTGTTGTGTAGACCAGGTCTTTCATAGATCATGAACAAAATTAGTGAATCCACTAAACATTTTGTGTATGGTCTATAAAAGATTGGGTAGATCTATGCACGAATTTCCGGT
This sequence comes from Penstemon barbatus, assembly GCA_003313485.2. NCBI lineage: Eukaryota > Viridiplantae > Streptophyta > Magnoliopsida > Lamiales > Plantaginaceae > Penstemon > Penstemon barbatus. Next base: position 66,336,498 of record CM064883.1, on the reverse strand, counting down.
TGAAGATGGTATTAGGAGAGAAGTTATCTTTAAATGAGAAATTATTATATGTAGTTTTTATTTATTACATTCGACAGTGGCTATAAGTAGAGGTCTTCGCGTAGCGGTCTAGTGTGGTTTTTTACTGGTCTAAACCCAACTCAATGTCGGGGATGGCATTAGGAGAGAAGTTATTGTTAAATGAGAAATTATTAGGTGTAGTTTTTATTTATTAAATTTTACAGTAGCTATAATTAGAGGTGTCCGCGGAGCGGTCTAGTGCGATTTTATACTCGTCCAAACCCAGCTCAATATTTGCGAGTTTTTATTAGTCTAGTCCAAACTCAACTCAATATTTGCGGGTTTATATTAGTCTAGTCCAAACCCAACCCAATACGGCTTGAGATTGTACATTGCGGTCCATTCGTGTTGGGACGGGTTTGCGGCCTCAAAACTCTCAATTTTAATGTATTATTTGTAGATACATGAAATTTATGCCCAATTAAATAATGACACTTATAAATAATTAGTAATCAATTAATTTTCTATTTTTTGGATTTTATTATATTAAATCCCGAAATTAAATAATGATATTAATTGATTTCTAATATTTATTTATTGGCCAATTATATCAAGCCATGTGTCAAAATGATATATTTAAAGCCATATAATTAAGTGGTCAATCAAAATGTGCCCCATGTCAAAGTGAGGTGTTTTGGCCAATCAAATGAAGTCTTTCATTCCAAGGAAGTAAGGGCCAATCAAATCATGACACGTCACCAAGCTGCTATGAAAGACTCTCTTCAAAATCTATATAAAGAGGTCTTGTGAATTCATTTCAAGATATACAGAAACACATATATACATATCTACATACAAATTCATATATACGCATAGATATTCTCCTCAAGCTTTGGAGGTCTGCAAGCACTTCAAATATGTGACTCCATCCGCAAATCTTGGAGAAAGTCGCATCACACGATTCAAGAACAAGCCTAGTGCACTTGAATCCATACGCTCAACGAAGAGAAGAATCAGATGATTCATAGATAGAGATTTTGTAATCACTTTTAAATTTTAAATATATATTATTTGTTACTTCTTATTTTATTGTCTATTTAAGCTTTTTGCAGACTTTAAAATTTGCGGTGGGACATCTCTACCACTCATCTCTTCTCTTCAAAAGATGGTTCGTCCTACAAAGTACCGAACTATGACTGATTTGATGAATGACCCAAGCACCATGCTCATTGAAAAGAAGGCGCATGATGATTCTCAAAGTGGTGGGTCTTCACCCCTTTCTCACTATTCGACTGGAGCGCATGTTATGACAACAAACTCTACGACTATGGAAGAACAACTCATGGCTCTAACTAAGGCCATAGAAGGGCTCAACAAGCGTGCGCAAGAGCAAGATGCAAAGATTGAGAGACTTCTCAGCCAAGGACTCTTTGCCAAGGCAAATCACTCGATGGGAAAACGACCTATGGATCCCGAAGAAGATGAGATATCAACAAAACGATACTCAAAAGTGAACGAGGACCAACTCGAGGATTCTGAGGAGGACGACATCCTCTTAGGACGACATTCGACTGAGAAGACTAAGGGTCTTCAAGTCTCACCCGACGGCATGATTCCTGTGGATCGACTGGAAGACTTCATCACTGGAACCATCAAGTGCAAATTGGAGGGAGGTTCAAAATCTTCACTTACTTACGTGAAGCCCTACACTCGTCGCATCGACACAATGAAGATGCCCACTGGATATCAACCGCCAAAGTTCCAACAATTCGATGGGAAAGGGTGTAACGGCCCGACTCCGCGGGTCCGTCGGATAACGGTCGAAAAACTATTATTATTTTGAAAAGGTATAAAAATTCTGAAACTTTATTTATTTATTTTTACGGAAAACGATAAATTAAAAGTATAAATGCGGAAGCGGTTTAAAACGATGTAAGAACAATTTTGATTACTAAGTTTAAAGCGAAAGTAATTAAAACAAATTTTAGCGGATGACATGACATAGTGAAACAACTTGTGGGTCCTAATTGAAATACAAGAAGATTAAGATTAACATTTTATAAAATTTAAATAATTATTTTCGATAGATATTTCCATTTTACAAAATTAGCTAAAATACCAAGATATTTAGCAAGATATAATAAAAATTAACTTAGACATTATAGAAGATTTAAAACATGAGTTTAAACGAAAATCAAATAAGAATTTAAACAAAAGTTTAATTACTCTCTGGAACTAGGGTGGGACCACAACCGTGATGACCTAACTGCAACATGAACTATCGTTTATCCCAAACACCTGTAGCTGAAAAGATTGAAACATGGAATGCATAAGTTGATCGTCCAACTTAGTGAGGCTATAGTGCACATGTGCGTGGATGCAACATAATATACATGAGCATATACATCAGTACAGAAATGAACATATGCTATAACGATTTAAGCACGTTAAACAAGTAACCAACATTTGTTGATGCCGTCCTCCTCTTACCCTCCAATCCACAGTCAGGAAAACCACCACCGAACACTCCAAGTAAGGAGCTACCTTACTATCTGTGCGCATAGACGTCTAATGCCAAGAGTTTGACTTCACTCCCCAAGTGTAACCTCCACACTTGGTTTGTGAAGCCGGGTCTGCGGTGGATCAAGGTAACCTTCCGGCCCTAACCTTCCGGGTTACCTTGATTCCGCACACCAAAATAGGGCCCACACAATAATAGCAAGCAGTACAGTACAGTAACAATACAGTACAATAACAATCCAATAACAAGGCAGTACATTAACAATCCAGTAACATGAAATCAGCAACCAACTAAATAACAATCATTAAAATGGTTCAATATATGATATCCAGGACTCGTAAGCACATAGGCATTATCATATAATTCAAGGTGTATATTTTGTTCTAAAATTTGAGTTTTTCATTGTATCATACATCGCATGCTCGTTCGTTTAGGGACTAAGTTGCAGTTATGACTCGACCTACTAGCACATTCGGACTTACACACAAGTAACACACAGCACTCACCTGTGTAGCTTACGATTCTCGAGAAATTGCGGAAAAGTAGCGTCTTCGGCTCCTGTACACGTTTATGTAACGATCTTAGAATCTAATCACACCACAAGGATTCTAGAGTGACTAAAGCAATGTTTTAGTCGAGCAAACAATTGAATCGTGGTTGTTCAATATCGAAGCCACGATAAAAAATTGGACATTTACGTCCGATCTAAAGGTTCTATGGTTCGTTCATGAACCGAGGTAAACATAGCCACGAAAGAGATAAACTAGAACAAAACCGTTCTAATTGAGCTTTAACAATAAGGTTTAATAACTTTTTACAAACTAACAATGAGAAGAAAAAAAAGTTCTTTAATTATAAGTTTCTTCGAAAATTTTTACAAATTTTCAATCTTAAAACTAAAATGAATAAACCACTACTTCAAATCAATTAATCAAGAATTTATAAAAGAACCATGCAAAAACAGCGACAAAACAGCGCATTTCACCCCTTATTTTCAGATTTGCAAAACTAACCCCAAAAGTTTCAAAAACTCCCTTTTTGCAAACAAACTTGGAGCAACTTTAAAACAAATAATTTTTAAGTAAACTCATATCAAATATTGATCAAAAATAGAGATTCTCAGTCCATTATACTCCCAAAATTTTTGCATCCCTAAACCTTCAACTTTTAAAATCTTTCAAAATTACCCCCTAAAGCTTAAAAAATTATGAACAATAACTTTCTTACAAAAATAAATCAAGTTCCAAATATCTAATAAACATTTATTTAAACCAAGCAAAACTACACCAACCTTATAGCAAAAATCGAGTTAATCGAGATACATGCATAACATAGTATGAACTCAATGTCATGCTCAAATTAAATTTTAAAGCCAAAAATTAACCAAATAAACACACAATAACATTTAAGCTCAAAGAACTACCTAACGAACTCAAATCGAGAAATGAAGACCGAAAATGGAATACCCATTCCGAGACGAAGTCGCTGACCGGAGCAGGCACCGTTGATCGGCGTTGACCGACTGTTGACCACCGTTGACCGGCCGTTGACCGACACCGGAAAATGAGCCGAACCCACCATTCCACTCTCCTCTAAGCCTAGAACACCGTGGTGAAGCTCGATTGTTGAAGAAATGACCGGAAAAGGGACATGCAAGAAGACCCACTTAAAACCGCACCTTCAACCTCGAATTTCCGCTGTAAAACAGCTTCTATTCCTTCAATTACCACCACCATTGTGTTCCTCTCGTCGAGTAGATGAATTTGGACTACTTATTTGCTCGATTTGGTTAAGAAATGAGAAAGTTATGAACAAATTAAAGAAAGGGGTTTTGTGTGTGCGAAAATACCTTTTAGTGTGTGTGTTGGGTGGGGAAGATGAAGAATGAGAGAGTGTAGCTGAAATTTCAAGTATTTAATGTGTGTTTTGCAATTCACACTCTCAAATTTCGAATTTTTTCTTTTTAGTCCTCAAAGTCTTGGGACAATCAAGAAGTCCCCCTTTTTATTTTTTTCTTGCATTTAAATTCTCAAAATAACATAAGAGTGAGTATTTATAATTCTTAATTTGCACAACATGAATAATAATTCAAATGAATATCAATTTAAATCACTTCAAATTTAAAAAAATATGCTCACTAGTTGAATTTTTCAACAACATAGATATAAATTTTAGTTTCAATTATTAAATCCACATTATTAAAATTATCAATTTCAAGTAAATAAAGTTATAGGAAAGAAAATTCATGAATGAATTTTCGGGGTTTTACATTCTTCCCTCCTTAAAAGAATTTGGTCCCCAAATTCACACTTGAGTTTCGAGAAGTTCGAGTGATGATGTCGTATCTCTTTTTGTATTTTCCAAGTCTTTTCTTGTATACTTTGACAGCACCATGAGGCTTTAAACAATGGAGTCCACTGGTTTCTTGATCTGGACGAGTATGCGAACAAATCTTTTCTCTAACTCTAGGTGTTTCTGGAGTCTGATGATACGTAGTCGCGAGCATGAGGAAAAATCCCTCTGGAACTTCATACGTGGAAATTTACGTGATAAATCAAAGTTCGACGAATAATCAAACTCACATGCCGTAGTTAGATTCTCCCAAAAGAAAAACTTTCACGTTATAACACAAAATTTTTGATTTTTGCCAACGAAATTCAAAAGATAATGGAAGACGTCTGAATTTATATTCTCAGCAGGAATCAGAAATGACAGTCTAATGAAGTGCCTTGATAAAGATTGTAAAAGATGATCGAGTCAATTGATATAGATAATAAGGTCAAACTGAATAACGGCAACGAAAAGAAGATCGATGAAGATTGCAAACAAAACAGAATAACGGGGACAATGATAATCAAGTCAAGAGATCGGACTAGCAAGAAGAAGATTAAATCAAGTGTGCCAATAAGGATAATGGAAATTAATTCAAGAGTTCTGTCAATGGAAATCAAAGTTTTGAAATGTCTTTGATTATTTAAAAATTGAACTAAGATAAAATTCGCTACTCAAAGATTCATTTTAAGTAGCAACGAATGTAACAAAAGTACAACGTAGAAAGCGTATAGAGTTAAAGAACGAGATCCAAGAAAAATGAGAACATCATATACGAGAAACTAACCACGATGAAAGGACATGTTAAGAAAGAACAAGATAACAGTGTGGACTTCAAAAGAAAGTCGATGACTGAGTGAAATTGTTGCATGGTCAATGAAGTTAACAAGTATGAATGATATGGAATCAAAGAGACGATTCAGAAATGACCATATATTAGCAAAGGGGTTCAATAAAGTATCAAGCAACACCGAAACGATAAATTTCTATAAGGATCATAAAGGACAGTTGAACCAAAAATTTTGCCCATGAAAAAAGGAAGCAATTGAGTTTATAGACTGAGCAAAAATAACTTCGGAATAAAGTAATGAGGACCTGAAAGGTCGATCGAGTCAAGGATTGTTCAAATAATATAACCAGAAAGTGGTCGATTAAGGATTTTCAATGAATGTGACAAGGCATAGTCGAATAGAAGTCTTAAAAAGGATTATGAAAATGAATGAGAAACATAAGTTATGTCATTCGAAGAAAAACTCAATTTGAACAAATGTAATCAAATAACAAGTATCACTAGGGGTATTACAAGACTATCACATCAGAAGTCTTAATAACAAAAAGGTTGAATCGGGGATGTCAAAATCGAATAAAAAGTTTTGGTATTAACAACCAGAGCGCTAAAGTGTCTTTGGACGTCTAAATATCAAGCGAGAATAAAACGAATCATTCAAAGGTTCATTTAAAGAAGCAATGAGTGTAGTGATGATACTAGAGACAAAGCGAATAAGGTTCAAGAACAAGGCAAGGAAAATGAAAATGCCAATTTCAAGATTAATGATAACAAATAGGATGAAACAAATTTAGAAGGAACATGATACAAGTATGAAGTTGATTGTACATTCCTTCTAGAATAACAAGCATGAATAATATGAAATGGAAGAGACTTTTTCTGAACCTTTCGCAATTCAATAATTAGGTTAAGGGAATAAAGATAATGAAATATTACTAACCACTGAATCAAACTAAGGTAAGCATATGATTCACGAGTTCACTATGAAGAAGTAGCTCGTGAAAGAAAAAGGGAGTACAAACTCCGAACAAATATACAACTCAAATATCAAATTGGAAGCTTCAATTGAACAACAAGAAGCTGAATTAAAAGTGTCAATAAACTATTAAGGGAGGGGTTTTAATTAGAATGACAATCAGTTCAAGAAGAAACTGTCAAATTCAAGAAATTGTGAGAAACAATATTTAAAAGTATCAGATTAAGGTAAGCAAGTTCAAGAATAAAGCTCAAGAAAGGATCAAAGAAATTTTGGTCAATTCAAAAGTAAAATTGCGAGAAAGAAACTGAGTATCGCACATGGAAGCGAAGGAAATAGCATTAATTAGAGATATTCGTCTGATAGAAATGAGTAGGAGATGTTAGGAGACGAATTCGGTCACGTCATAGAAAGATTATAGAGTTAGGATTAATTCACTTTTGAGTGATTGCGGATCCTTGAAGTTCTTGTGTAATAAAGAAGGTATCTTCGGCTTATTTCCTTAGTCGATAGCTGGTTTACTATGTGACGAAGATAGTTGCAACGCTTCTTTTCAACCAATGACATTTGTTACACTCGATTTCTCCAGGTAAAACACTACAATGTGATGAGTAGGCTTCTTCAAATGACTTGTTCATCGATACGCTTAACTTTTGTGGAAACATCCTTTCTCGAAATTTCAACATGCTGATAGATTCAATTTCGATCGTCTTGATAGACCTCTTTGTTTCTTTTAGACCCTTGTCTTTCATTCTATCTGAATCCTCGATAGCAAGTCTTGATGTTAAAGACTATTTGGTTGTCGCCACACTCCATTAATTACGTTTTCCAAGAACTTATATAATACATCATCAAGATGCGTATATAACAAGTAGGGGTCACATATTTTGGTCAACACACAAAGAGTATGCCAGAATCAAGAGTGCCAGTTCATAGTAATCGAGATCAAATAATTAATACTTCATATTTAGGAAGTACCTACAAATGTAAGTTCATATGAGAGTATATTTCAACCTCGAGTGAAAGTAGAACCATGGATAGTTGAAGAATGAGACACACATGAAGTACTAGGTACAGAATAGTCATCATCAATCAAACTAACAATGACTAAGAAAGAATTCCATGGAGCACAAACTAGCGAGATGAATCATAGTCAGGCATGAACATAAGTAAATCGATCTGAAGGTTCAAATGAACTATGATTTTTAAGAATTGTATAGGAGGAATGAAATTTATAGTAAATCACCAAGATTCAAAGAAACGTGTATCGATTTTATACTATCAAGAATAACCCATACACAAAACTCAAAAACATGATGGGTTCTGGAATGAGTTAAAACCAAGGAACGGAGCCCAAGGAAAATCCAAATACATTCAGATTCGATGGCTCGTTACGAAAGAGTAATGTTTGAAATCAGGAGAACGAGTTTTGAATGAATTAAGCACAATTAAAGGAATCTTAAGAGCCCCCATGACTACTTTAGTTAACTTACAAGTGTCCCAAGAAAGAAACTTGATTCCAGGATCTAAATACGAGAGTAAGATAGAGAAAGAAAGAGCTTTCTCCGAATTAATCGTAGTCAAACGATAATGATGGTTAAATATTTGAGGTCATTCTAGTCATTTGGTAACGAAACAGTGATACCAAGACATCAAACCTCCATTAAGATCATACATACGCATATAATTTTGATTGCAGCCTTATTCCACAAAGTGAGTTATTCGAATTGAGTTGACCTTAAGACTTTCGCGCAAGCTTACTAAAGTAGATAAATCAATTTGGAGAGGAAAATGTCTGAAGTCATCAACATGAATTCTGAATAAGAAAAACTCATGTGATGATGGAATTCGAAAATGTTTAGGGATATATTAGTCATTTTATATATACTTCAAATAAGGTCACTTGATTTAAGTAATTCACCAAACTCGAAATCAAGGAGGATATTCATCTACAATCATCATCAGACAATAATTCAAATAGTTCAGTCAAAGTAACGTCAAGTATATTATGTACACCAACAATAAAATAACAAATCAAGAAATCACATTAACAATCAAACATATCCCCTTCCCCCGAGGCCATGCACAATACCTATGTTTTGGTTGCGGTTTTATCTTAAAAATGAACTACCCAATGTGGGTAGACACCCTAAAGTATTGCCGGTTAGTCCCACCTTACTAGCACCACAGTACGAATTCCGAGGACCATATCCTGGCCATGAGCCGAAGCTCTGATACCATCTGTAACGGCCCGACTCCGCGGGTCCGTCGGATAACGGTCGAAAAACTATTATTATTTTGAAAAGGTATAAAAATTCTGAAACTTTATTTATTTATTTTTACGGAAAACGATAAATTAAAAGTATAAATGCGGAAGCGGTTTAAAACGATGTAAGAACAATTTTGATTACTAAGTTTAAAGCGAAAGTAATTAAAACAAATTTTAGCGGATGACATGACATAGTGAAACAACTTGTGGGTCCTAATTGAAATACAAGAAGATTAAGATTAACATTTTATAAAATTTAAATAATTATTTTCGATAGATATTTCCATTTTACAAAATTAGCTAAAATACCAAGATATTTAGCAAGATATAATAAAAATTAACTTAGACATTATAGAAGATTTAAAACATGAGTTTAAACGAAAATCAAATAAGAATTTAAACAAAAGTTTAATTACTCTCTGGAACTAGGGTGGGACCACAACCGTGATGACCTAACTGCAACATGAACTATCGTTTATCCCAAACACCTGTAGCTGAAAAGATTGAAACATGGAATGCATAAGTTGATCGTCCAACTTAGTGAGGCTATAGTGCACATGTGCGTGGATGCAACATAATATACATGAGCATATACATCAGTACAGAAATGAACATATGCTATAACGATTTAAGCACGTTAAACAAGTAACCAACATTTGTTGATGCCGTCCTCCTCTTACCCTCCAATCCACAGTCAGGAAAACCACCACCGAACACTCCAAGTAAGGAGCTACCTTACTATCTGTGCGCATAGACGTCTAATGCCAAGAGTTTGACTTCACTCCCCAAGTGTAACCTCCACACTTGGTTTGTGAAGCCGGGTCTGCGGTGGATCAAGGTAACCTTCCGGCCCTAACCTTCCGGGTTACCTTGATTCCGCACACCAAAATAGGGCCCACACAATAATAGCAAGCAGTACAGTACAGTAACAATACAGTACAATAACAATCCAATAACAAGGCAGTACATTAACAATCCAGTAACATGAAATCAGCAACCAACTAAATAACAATCATTAAAATGGTTCAATATATGATATCCAGGACTCGTAAGCACATAGGCATTATCATATAATTCAAGGTGTATATTTTGTTCTAAAATTTGAGTTTTTCATTGTATCATACATCGCATGCTCGTTCGTTTAGGGACTAAGTTGCAGTTATGACTCGACCTACTAGCACATTCGGACTTACACACAAGTAACACACAGCACTCACCTGTGTAGCTTACGATTCTCGAGAAATTGCGGAAAAGTAGCGTCTTCGGCTCCTGTACACGTTTATGTAACGATCTTAGAATCTAATCACACCACAAGGATTCTAGAGTGACTAAAGCAATGTTTTAGTCGAGCAAACAATTGAATCGTGGTTGTTCAATATCGAAGCCACGATAAAAAATTGGACATTTACGTCCGATCTAAAGGTTCTATGGTTCGTTCATGAACCGAGGTAAACATAGCCACGAAAGAGATAAACTAGAACAAAACCGTTCTAATTGAGCTTTAACAATAAGGTTTAATAACTTTTTACAAACTAACAATGAGAAGAAAAAAAAGTTCTTTAATTATAAGTTTCTTCGAAAATTTTTACAAATTTTCAATCTTAAAACTAAAATGAATAAACCACTACTTCAAATCAATTAATCAAGAATTTATAAAAGAACCATGCAAAAACAGCGACAAAACAGCGCATTTCACCCCTTATTTTCAGATTTGCAAAACTAACCCCAAAAGTTTCAAAAACTCCCTTTTTGCAAACAAACTTGGAGCAACTTTAAAACAAATAATTTTTAAGTAAACTCATATCAAATATTGATCAAAAATAGAGATTCTCAGTCCATTATACTCCCAAAATTTTTGCATCCCTAAACCTTCAACTTTTAAAATCTTTCAAAATTACCCCCTAAAGCTTAAAAAATTATGAACAATAACTTTCTTACAAAAATAAATCAAGTTCCAAATATCTAATAAACATTTATTTAAACCAAGCAAAACTACACCAACCTTATAGCAAAAATCGAGTTAATCGAGATACATGCATAACATAGTATGAACTCAATGTCATGCTCAAATTAAATTTTAAAGCCAAAAATTAACCAAATAAACACACAATAACATTTAAGCTCAAAGAACTACCTAACGAACTCAAATCGAGAAATGAAGACCGAAAATGGAATACCCATTCCGAGACGAAGTCGCTGACCGGAGCAGGCACCGTTGATCGGCGTTGACCGACTGTTGACCACCGTTGACCGGCCGTTGACCGACACCGGAAAATGAGCCGAACCCACCATTCCACTCTCCTCTAAGCCTAGAACACCGTGGTGAAGCTCGATTGTTGAAGAAATGACCGGAAAAGGGACATGCAAGAAGACCCACTTAAAACCGCACCTTCAACCTCGAATTTCCGCTGTAAAACAGCTTCTATTCCTTCAATTACCACCACCATTGTGTTCCTCTCGTCGAGTAGATGAATTTGGACTACTTATTTGCTCGATTTGGTTAAGAAATGAGAAAGTTATGAACAAATTAAAGAAAGGGGTTTTGTGTGTGCGAAAATACCTTTTAGTGTGTGTGTTGGGTGGGGAAGATGAAGAATGAGAGAGTGTAGCTGAAATTTCAAGTATTTAATGTGTGTTTTGCAATTCACACTCTCAAATTTCGAATTTTTTCTTTTTAGTCCTCAAAGTCTTGGGACAATCAAGAAGTCCCCCTTTTTATTTTTTTCTTGCATTTAAATTCTCAAAATAACATAAGAGTGAGTATTTATAATTCTTAATTTGCACAACATGAATAATAATTCAAATGAATATCAATTTAAATCACTTCAAATTTAAAAAAATATGCTCACTAGTTGAATTTTTCAACAACATAGATATAAATTTTAGTTTCAATTATTAAATCCACATTATTAAAATTATCAATTTCAAGTAAATAAAGTTATAGGAAAGAAAATTCATGAATGAATTTTCGGGGTTTTACAAAGGGAATCCAAAGCAACATGTCGCTCACTTCATAGAAACTTGTAATAATGCTGGAACTACTGGAGATCTCCTCGTGAAACAATTTGTCCGCTCGCTTCAAGGCAATGCTTTTGACTGGTACACCAACTTGGAGCCTGGAAGCATTGATAGTTGGGAACATCTTGAACAAGAATTCCTCAACCAATTTTATAGCACAAGAAGAATCGTAAGCATGATCGAGCTCACAAGCACTCATCAATGGAAAAAAGAAAAGGTCATCGATTATATCAATCGATGGAGAAATCTAAGCTTAAACTGCAAGGATCGTTTGTGTGAAACTTCTGCCATAGAAATGTGCATCCAAGGGATGCACTGGGGCTTACGTTATATTCTTCAAGGCATAAAGCCTAGAACATTCGAAGAGTTAGCTACGCGTGCGCACGACATGGAACTTAGTCTTGCTTCAAGGGGAGATCAAAACTTTTTACCCATTCAAGATTCAAAAAATCCCAAAGATGGACATTATATCAAGAAAGGGGGCAAGCTTTTTCCCCAAGTTGAAAGTGAAGAATCCATGACCGTCAATGTCTCTCGATCCAAGTCAAAGAAGAACGATGAAATAAAAAATGATTCATTCCAACGAAGCTTTGAAAAGAAGCTGAGTTTGAAGGATATGCAAAAGAAGGAATACCCATTCCTGGATTCTGACGTTGCTCCAATGCTTGATGATTTGCTCGAAGCCAAACTCATTGAGTTGCCCGAAATGAAGCGACCCGAAGAGGCTGGAAGAATAAATGACCGCAATTACTGCAAGTACCACCGCTTGGTTGGGCATCCCATTGAAAAATGCTTCGTTTTGAAGGATAAAATCCTGCAACTAGCTCGAGAAGGTAAGATCCTGCTTGATGAAGATGATGCAACTGCAAATCTTGTGACAATTTCATTTGGATGTTTTGAAACAACAATAAATGCTGAGCAATTGCCTAATGGGCTTCATGATGAAGGTTTTTATGATGTTGTTTCGTGTAATGCAATACAAGAACAAAACACTTCTATAGGTGAAGTATACCGATCTAGCATAGAAGACCGAGAGGATGTGATGTCGTTGTTTTACACTAGTCAAGGAAAAGTTCATGATGCTAAGAAAGAAGAAGTTGAGACTACTTCACCGAAACTCGTGGAAGATGTTAAAGCAAGCATTGATGAAATTGATCAAGTCAAATTAGAGATAGATGACTTAGTCCCCAAAGTGGAGGTTCAAAATTTCTCTTTGAAGAAGGAAACTCGTCAAGGTAAGCAAACTCATCTAAAAATTAGATCTGGGTCGATTCCATTCATCAAAGTTGAAATGAACATGTTTATGAAAGCTGGCTTTATACAAAAAATAGAGAATTCTACATGGGTCCCTAGAATTGTGTCTATACGTAAAGGAACTCGCCAAATTCAACTTTGTGTCGACTTTGAGAATGTAGATGCTCCCAATGATTTTTCATTACCTGATCCAAAACTCCTGATTGATGGATTCCATAAATATAGTCAGAAATCTGGATATCTTCATTGATGTCAAAATAATCACAACCACTCCTTGATAAGAGTATAAACTTTCAAACAACTCCTTGATAAGAGTATAAATTGTCTACAACTCTTCATGTTGAAAACTCCTTGGCACGAGTCAAAACTGTCTACAGATCTTCAAATTTCAAGCCAAAGCCTCTAGTAGTCGAGACAAAAAGGTCTACAAGTTCAAGTTCAAGTTCTCCCAGATACGAGTCAAAACTGTCTACAAAATTGTTAAAGTTCAAGTCAAAGCCTCCAGTAGACGAGACGAAAAATGTCTACGAAATCTTGAAATCAAAATGCTCCATGACGCACGAGCCTAAACTGCATGTTACTCCTGACCCGCACGAGTATAAACTGTGAAAGGTACCCACCTATGGTAGTGCAAGTGGTTAAACTACTAACTTACTCCACCAATAGTAATTCATGTGGCTAAAATGTTAACTTACTCCACTAATGGCATTTATGTGGTTAAATTTTAAATCCCCACCTAGTCCGAGGTGGTTAAGAAACGGATACTCCTGGCCCGCGTGAGTATAAACTGTGAACGGCCCCCCTACCTTATTAATCAAAAGTTGTTTTGAACTACGTTATGACTTGATTCTCTTTATGAGATATGTAGGCAGCTTGGAAGCTAATTCTGAGTTCAGTCACGTAAAAAAAAAAAAAAAAGAGCTTGATTATCGAAGAAAGCCACTAGGAGCACTAGCTCTCACGAAACAAAGTCTTCCAGAGTTGTTTTGCAGTTACATCGAATCTCTTTATTTAATACTTGGATTAAATTCTTAAGTGTTAAATTAAAGAATGCAAGTTGGATTTGATCAAGTGCAACCATGGAAAATGAATTTCAACAAAGAATGAAATGAAATGAAGATGGAAAAAGAAAAGAATCAACTTTATTCATCTTCATATCTAAGAGTCCAATACAAAAGAGAAGAAAGGTGCAAGTTTCTACTTAGCAACAAAGAAAATGAAACAACTAAATCTAAATCAAGGGAAAAGCTTGAAATTCTTCAAATCTTGAAGGTTGGTTTCTAGCTCCTTCTCCAGGTTCGTTTGACGCACAAGATCATCCTCAGATAAGGGAGGATTGCTTTCAAGAATCGAAACCTCATTTTCTATTTTAGAGATGACAGATTGGGTATCAAGCAGTTGTTTCTCGTCTTCTTGGAGCGACAAGCCTATCTCTTCCTTTTGGTTCGCTATTTCTTCAAGTTGTTTCTTCAAGTTATCTTCTTTCTCCCCCAACTCAGTAAGCTTCACTTCAAGATCTCGAGCATGAATGGCGTGTTGATTCTCTCGCACTCGCATATCTTGGAGACGTTGATTAGCACCAGAAATTTGTTGGTCAAACAACTTCTTCTTCATTTTTTGGGACAATAACTGAGTCTCCTCCACGTATTGATTAGCATTCCCAAGAAAATCATTCACCCTCTCATGTAAACTCGTCACGTCAATGCCTCCATGTTGACTCATGGCTTGGAGGATGCCATTCACTTCTTCTTTGATAAAATGTAACCCATCAAATGATGTAGTCGAAAGTTGCTTAAAGAGGTCATCCCACATCATTTCGACCATTTTGCGTTTGCTACGTGCCACTACTTCATCGCATCGAAATGTAGAAATCAAAGATGGTGATGTCTGAACTGGTGGCTCAAAAGCTATTACCACATTTTCCGTCCTTGAAGAAGTCAAGTCTGCTTGTTGAACTCCATGTTTGCTAAAGGATGGCAAATGCAAAGGAATTTTAGAACTTGTTGCTTTCCCTTTATGTGAGGCCAAAACTTGAGTAAGTGGGAGACGATCAGAATCGTCGTCGATTTCCTAAGTCATTGAAGAACTTGAGTGAGTACTATCATTTGGCGCCTCAACATCTTTACCCTTTGAGGACACTTCTTGGTTCCTTGGATTTTTGATATCAGCAAGCTACATAAATTAAAAGGAAATAGTTAGACGAATTTATAATTGACATGTGTAAAAAAAAATGGAATTTTAATGCATGAATCAAATTGTTACTCGTCGAGCTATATCTTCGAAGTTCATGT
Organism: Penstemon barbatus; assembly: GCA_003313485.2. Classification (NCBI taxonomy): domain Eukaryota; kingdom Viridiplantae; phylum Streptophyta; class Magnoliopsida; order Lamiales; family Plantaginaceae; genus Penstemon; species Penstemon barbatus. The sequence goes on along the minus strand of CM064883.1, from coordinate 66,321,051 downwards.
CTGAACTCGGACAATCCTCAAAGAATGTGTCAAAATCGAAGCTAATGGAATCTAAATCAAAAACCTAGATCTTTTTGCTACGTTTCCAATGATGATCACGATGCGAGTCACTTTCGGAAGTCGAAGATTCAACCACAGTTCTTTTAAGTTTCATTGCTTGAACCTCAGGTTTCAAAGTACCATTGGGTACTAAGTTAGAAGCAGAAGTATGCTCCTTTTGCACACCATTGTTAGAAGAATCAATGGCTTTCTTCTTTGATTCTTTCGAAGAATCGCATGCACCGTTAGAAAGTTTCAAAACAACCTTCGGGGAATCTTTGAAAGGATTGCGGTAATTACTCGACCACCATTGAAAATACTCATGCGTGGCCAATTGCTCAATTGAACGAGGGAAAGTTAGTTTGGCTCCAGTGTAGACGCGAGTCGAGAACTCCCAAAGTTGCATGGCCGCTTCCAAAGTTTGAGGATCCCTCTCCGTTCTCAATCCTTGTGGAAGATCCTGACAAAATCCGAATTGTCTCCCAAATCTGGTTGGATTATAGGACTCAGCTACATAGTGCTTGTCGAGTCGCAAAACGAGGTAGCACGATCGAAGACTGATGAATAGGTCCCTATCGACCTCAAAAAAATCTCCATTATCGAAGAAAATCTGCATTTTTTCTTTGCACATCGGGAAAGGTGCCATGCGACTCGGTTCGATCGATTCAAAAATATATTGAGCCTCCACTGCACTATATTTTCGCGCCATTTTCTCCCCTGCGAACTTAACCATCTTCGCTCTCATGGAATTAGCCTTTCGCGCAGTCTCAGTGTTGTCAAAATGTGTCTTAAGATAGCTACCAAGCCAGCCGTATACGTAGTGGATCGGAAAAATGGCGTCACATTCTTTCAAATTAGTAGATGAAGTCAGTCCTCTTAACCCTCGATATATGCTCGCCAATACAGGAATGGCTAAGCAAAACTTTTCTCCAGAAGCCATCATGCTTGCAACCTTGAAGACGCTGGGTCGTATGTGATTAACATTTTTACTTGGAACAAGAAACCTGCATATCCAACACACCAATAAAGTAGCTGTGTAAGTCTCTTCTCTATCAGGATCAGCAATCCCGAGAGTATCGAAAGGGATATTTTCTTCTGTTGTCCGATCACGAGTCGAAGAAGCGGGAATCTCCCCTGAAGGATTATAAGAAAGTCGAGGCTTTGTCCCTCCTTTCCTACATGATCGTGGGTATGGTTCTCGATATCTGATAGAACTTTTGAACCAGAACTGCACCCAATCAAGAACATTTAACCCGTCAGAGTTGCCGCCTCCTAAATGATGATATGCCGAAAATAAGTGTCGACAACTAGAAGGGAGAAATGATTTGCCCTCTTCATCAACTTCAAGAAGCTCCTTCGCTGATGGAATCACCTCGTCATAGAATAGACCGCGAAGGGGAAGTCCACCGAGTATATGCAAATCCCACAGAGAAATGGAAAGTTCCCCAACTGCCGTGTGGAGCGAATTGGTGGATGGACTCCACAGGTCGCAGAAGGTGCGGATGATGCTTTCTTCGACGTCATAAGTAAACAAAGAAGCCCAAACTGCATCATGTATCCCAGCTCGATGGAGATTCTTGTTCCTCTTTGCAAAGACATCTTCAACCCACTCCCAGTAACCTGAAACATGAGAAAATTCACCGAGTGACGGTGCCGAAGAGTACCATGAAGACCTCCATGAAGTTGATGAACGAATAGGGTGCGAGAAACTGGGCGATGAACCTCTGTTAAGTGCGTTAGGCTGCAAAATACACACTTTCTGATGCTTAGGTGTGGACGAAGACAATACACTAACATCCTTTAAAACCTCCAATGAAACTTTTGATGAGTGTGGCTCCTTAGACAGGGTGTATTCTGAGGCGAATTTACCAATTGTTGGTTGATACACAGTTAAAGTAGTTCCTTTTGTTTTATCTGCTTCATCCTTATTGATCATGTAGAGGCTCGGGTATGAAACTTTGCAGTCGATAAACTTCATTGGTGTCGCGATGCTATATCTGCAACAAAGATAAATTTCGATTAAAAAAAAAAAGGTAAGGGGCATGATGCGAAATTGAGGATGTAGAACTAGATATAATCTTGATCTATATTTTAACTTTTGCTAAAGATGTATACAGTTCAAGCTACTACTCCATAAGGTACGGTACAAGTTCTCAAGCCTATGGTACAAGTTCAGTAGGCTTTAATAAATTCAAGTTCTTCACGCAAAAAGTCTATCTGCATATTCAAGTCCATTGTTTATAATATATAAAAGCTTGATGAAACTTGGTTTTTGGAATTTCTGCCAATTACGTGGTATAGGTTCATTATGAATAAAGGAACAAGTATTTGAAACTCGAGATAAATTGGTCAACAGCGACGAAAATCGATCGGCATAACCGTCCCACCATGAAAAGGGCTAATTAGTTCAATTAGTTGCTGTTTCATACTGATTACTGTGTATAGAGCTAAATTAATTACTGATATACTCTAAAGAAAATAATTTAACAGAGGTAGAGGAAGAAAAGGGGAAGAAACCTTTACGTGACTGGGGTATTTTATTTTACGCACGCGATCAGATTTCTCGAATTTTCTGAGTATTATTGCTGATGAAGAAAAGGGTTTCGAAGTGGACTTTTATAGATGATACTTGGAGATTATGATGAGCAAGAAAGAAATTTTGGGAATTTTAGATTTCCTAGTATTGGAAGGAATTGATTCAAGTTTAATTTGTTTCCTTAAGAATTATATCGCTGCAATATCAAGTTTGGAATTTATCTTACGATGGAAACTTTCATTTTGATCGGCTGAATTGAAAAGGAACAAAAAAAAAGGGAAGAAGAAAAGGGCTCTGTTCTGTTCGTGAGTTCTTGGGGAAGAAAGAAAAGGAAAATCTATCAAGTACCTTTGGTCTACATAGACCATGCATATAAATGGGCTAAGTTAAGTGGACTTAAGTAATGGGTATTTAATTAAACTATGTACTCACTTAAAGTCCACTTCAATTAAATTCATGATCACGGTTGTTCAAATTTCTTTTACCGTGACGCAATATTTTTCAAGTGCATTTTTATATCAAAGTCGTGACTTACTCACTTCAAAGTATGCTTCGAAAGCGTTATTCGTGAATAAGTCTCGAAGGGGCATTTGTAGATACATGAAATTTATGCCCAATTAAATAATGACACTTATAAATAATTAGTAATCAATTAATTTTCTATTTTTGGGATTTTATTATATTAAATCCCGAAATTAAATAATGATATTAATTGATTTCTAATATTTATTTATTGGCCAATTATATCAAGCCATGTGTCAAAATGATATATTTAAAGCCATATAATTAAGTGGTCAATCAAAATGTGCCACATTTCAAAGTGAGGTATTTTGGCCAATCAAATGAAGTCTTTCATTCCAAGGAAGTAAGGGCCAATCAAATCATGACACGTCACCAAGCTGCTATGAAAGACTCTCTTCAAAATCTATATAAAGAGGTCTTGTGAATTCATTTCAAGATATACAGAAACACATATATACATATCTACATACAAATTCATATATACGCATAGATATTCTCCTCAAGCTTTGGAGGTCTGCAAGCACTTCAAATCTGTGACTCCATCCGCAAATCTTGGAGAAAGTCGCATCACACGATTCAAGAACAAGCCTAGTGCACTTGAATCCATACGCTCAACGAAGAGAAGAATCAGAGGATTCATAGATAGAGATTTTGTAACCACTTTTAAATTTTAAATATATATTATTTGTTACTTCTTATTTTATTGTCTATTTAAGCTTTTTGCAGACTTTAAAATTTGCTGTAAACATTCTTGTTATTTGATAAGTTAAAGTAAATGCACTAAATAATTATCACTTTTTATTTTTTCGAATAAATTTTCGTAGAAACTATATATACATAATGCAAAATATCAACTAACAAGATTTGATCATAATTTAAAGAAAACTAAAAAATAATCCCGAACACTAAGTTAACAAGTTTTCATTACAAAATAGCTTGAAAAATTGATTGTCTTTCACTTTGATTCACTGCGGGAGAAGTGATTTCGACCCAATTTCCCCTATCAACCATCTGCAAATATATAAACAATATATATATATATATATATATATATATATATATATATATATATATATATATATATATATATATATAAACAACAAGAAAAGAAATTGATACTTTAGCCTAAACAATATATATCTACGTATTTAAATAGAAAATCATTTATCAGATAAATATAAATCTGAAAGAAAAAACAAATACCTTGAAGTTGATGTCGGTGGTTTCTACTCCAAAAAAAAAACTCTTGTATTTTTTGTTCTTTAACAAGACAAAACGTTTTTAGATCATCTTTTAGTTTTTTTTTTATTTCACTTGGGAGGGAAGAAAACGTGAGGAGAGGAAACGTCAATGCAGTAGAATTTTCTTTAGTATAGATATTGGGTTGGGGTTATGGATTGAGACTAGTTAGTTAAAGTATATATTTAAATTATATTTCTCATTATTTAAATTATAGGACTAAATTAATTAAAATAAAATTATATATATAGTGTTGTCAGATGAAGTTTATGCTGTTTAAAAATATACAAAGTTAAACTCGATTTCAATTTACAGTTTTTTTTTAAGAAATTCAAAATCAACTCATACAACTTTTAACCTACAACTTATGGAAAAATTATTTAGTACAACCGCTGCACCACGTCATCAAGTACACGTGGTGCAGCCCACCAATACACTTGGGACATGTGGATTAATAATCCACATCACCCATGTTCTGGCAATGTGAACACAATTTTCTGAATCCCTATTTTTTGGGAACATGGCTAGAATATGGGGTGCATCCACATGTCCCAAGTGTATTGGTGGGCTGCACCACGTGTATTTGATGACGTGATGCAACGATTGTACTAAATAATCTCTCCAAATTATGATCGATTTAAATTGGATGGGCGATTTCACGAATTTCATTAAACTTCCCTAGTTATAAGATACGAGTGTGACACCCAAACGTAATTAAATGAGACTTCCGGGGTAGTTTCCAAATCATCTCCACTAAAAGATTATTTTTTTAATAATTCATCTCCACTAAAAGATGAGAAATAAGAAAAAGGAAAAGAGCTGTAATCACATGGGGTGCTGTTTGGATGATGGGTCCCCCACCCCCACCTCTTTTCTCTCTCTCTTGCTCTCTGTCTTTCTTTCTTTCTTTCCTGCTACCGACAATTATGAGGTCTGAAGAACCATAGACAGAAGCATTTACGCTTGAGAATTTCTTCTTTTCCTTCTTCTTCATTTCCTTCTTTGTGACCGGATTGAATTCTGTTGCGTGATTGTTCGTACGATCGCCGACGATAAGGTAAACTTTTCGTTCTTGCTTTTTCTTTGTATCTTGAAATTTGAAATTTACCCCAGTTGATTGTAAGAAATTGCAGATCTAGATTTCTACTTGAATAGAAATCTTAACTATGTTCTGTAGAATGTTTTCAGAATTTAGATGAGGTATAAGAATGGAACCATTTATCCAAATGGGGTTTTAGGTTTCATAAATTAGGTCTTGATATATTACTGGAGATTGGGGAAATTTCTAGTCAGAACCTGTCGTTTAAGGTAGCAAGCGGGGACTAGATTAGGGTTTTCAGTTACTTAATTGTTTTATTCCATTATTTTCTAAATTTGAATTTCTCTCTGGGTGATTGGGTTAGCTTGTCTGTTAATTTGAATTTGACTTGATCTTTACCCAAGAAATATCAGTCTTTTAATTGCCAGAGTTATAAAATTTTCTTCTATACATAATTGCGCCATAATCTTGCTTAAATAACTAATTTGTAGTTGTGCAACTATTTTTCGACATCCTAATGTTTATGATGTGATTTTTGACATGATTAAAGTTTAACTTCTTTTAGGAGATGTCTGCCCCCGTAATATATGGGAATGATGCAGAGACGGGTCACATAATATCCACAACCATTGGGGGCAAGAATGGAGAACCTAAGCAGGTAAAACCTTTTATTTGTTATACATTTTATGCATTTAGAGATTGTATTGTTATGTTTTGGTGCAACTGGGGTTCTTAACATCCTTTGTTTGGTTTTCTACAGCCTAAATATTTGAATGCTATAATGTCAAAAGTAAAAACTGCAAATGTGCAACTCAACTAAATTAATGCAACATTGACTTGTTTAGGCTTCTCTTTCATTTCCTGCAATAGCATATATCTCTGACATTGTTATTTGACTTTACCTACCGTTTCCCTTACTAATGATCTGAGATTTATTATTATTTATCTAGGTGGTTTTGGATGAAAGAACAAAAGTTGTTTGTTTGGGATCTGAGTACTAAATTTTAATCCGACAAGATTTTTTTGGTATTTATGTCTTATTGTATTGCATACTTATTCTTCAGACAGTTAGTTACATGGCAGAGCGAATTGTCGGGACTGGTTCGTTTGGTGTTGTGTTTCAGGTATATACATTTAGATTCCTTATTCTTATTTTACATTTATTTTTTTCTTTTTTTAGAAATTTCACTGCTGCAACTCTGTATTGGACTTACTTTGCTATTTGTCATTTACTTAGGCGAAATGCATTGAAACTGGAGAGACTTTGGCTATAAAGAAGGTTTTACAAGACAGTAGATACAAGAACCGGGAACTGGAGTTAATGCAAACAATGAATCATCCTAATGTTGTTTCTCTGAAGCATCATTTCTTTTCAACTACTAGCAGAAATGAAGTTTTCCTCAATTTAGTTATGGAGTATGTCCCAGAAACCATGTTTCGTGTTTTGAAGCATTACAGTGATGCAAAGCACAGAATGCCACTCATTCTTGTGAAACTTTATACTTACCAAGTAAGTATTAACATCTCCTTATAAGTTTGTCAAACTTGACATTTCTCTCCTCTCAACTTAATTGTAAGGACATTGTCCAGATTTTCAGAGGGTTGGCTTACATGCACTCTGTTGCTGGAGTGTGCCACAGAGACTTGAAGCCTCAAAACGTTTTGGTATGTAGCAGAAAATCATTTAGCGACTAATTAATTGAGTTATCCATTAGATTTTGTTCTTGATATATAACTGCTTCCTTCTTATTTTCTGTAGGTTGATCCACTAACACATCAGGTTAAAATATGTGATTTCGGAAGTGCAAAAGTATTAGTAAGTGACACTTCTTTGGGTTACATACCTATACTTCCTCTTGTTTTGGTTATAGGATCTCGTGCAGTAATAACTAGAGGATTGTTGCTTCATCTTTCTCCATTGAGATAAATGCAAAAACACCCCTTGTGCTTTGCCCAACTAAAAAAAACCCCGTGTTATTTTTATTGGCAAAATAACCCATTTGAAATTCCTTCATAAATCACGGGGAGGTCATTTGGCAATTTTTTGAGTGAACATGGGGGGTTATTGCCAATTTTCAAAGTTAACAAAGGGTTATTGATATTTTTTTAGGTTAGGAGGCGTTTTTTTGCATCCTTTGGTGGGGGTATAATTGTCATTTCGGCTTTGAGAGGTTTTTTTTTTTTGCTAATAAAAAATAAGCACAGGAGTTTTTTACTAATAAAAATTACACGGGGTTTTAGGGGTAGTTTTTAATTTCTGATTGTTAAGCAAAACACAAGGGGTGTTTTCGCCTATCACTCTTCTGCATTTTGTTTCTTTTTGCCCAAGTGATGCCACATGATATGTTCTTTTGTCTACTACCTGCTCGTTTTTTTTTACATGTTTAAATGTTCTTTTTAATAGGTAAGAGGTGAAGCAAACATATCATACATTTGCTCACGATATTATCGAGCTCCGGAACTCATCTATGGTGCAACAGAGTACACTACTTCTATTGATATCTGGTCAGCTGGCTGTGTCCTTGCTGAGCTTCTTCTAGGTCAAGTGAGTAGCTTTCTTATTCTGATTTTTATTTCTTTTTATTTTTTCTTTTTGGTTTTTTCCATAACTATGTTGGTTGACTTAATAATGCAAACTATGTAGCCATTGTTTCCTGGGCAAAATGCAGTGGAACAACTTGTGGAAATTATCAAGGTACTACCAGTTTGTAATTTTTCAGGAAGTGGTATGTATATCGTCATGGAGTTCAAATATTTATTTAATTATTTTATCTTCAGGTTCTTGGGACTCCAACCCGTGAGGAAATTCGTTGCATGAACCCAAACTATAATGATTTTAGGTTTCCTCAAGTTAAGGCGCACCCTTGGCACAAGGTACACATTCCACTATTCAAGCCTCATGATCTGGATAAGGAACTTTATAGTTTATATATTGTTTTTCTTACTTGGTAATTGTTAATGTCACTGCTGTTGTCAATTTCATCTTATAATAATCTTTCGTTGTGTTCAGTGCTCAAATTTAACCTGAAAGTATGCATGATTTGAACATTCAGTTGAGAAGATAGTTGAGTCCTCGTAATCACAAAAGATTGAAAAAATGGTGTAGATAATAGATCCCTTTCAATCCAGAGGAAGTGTAACTTTCATCCCACAATTTTTTCCTTTTTTTTTTTTTTTTTTGATAAGTAACTTTCATCTCACATATGGATGTCTAAATTTGGACTTACATAATCAATTCTAATGTTTTTCAATACAAAAATAGTGGCAAGCTAATGGCGTATCAATGAGAGTTTATTTAATATTTTTTTCCCTAATGTTCACCTGCGTAATAGTGTAATGCATGGGTCTCCAAGATATTATCATGGAATTCAAGAAGATCACAAAAAAAGGAGATTTCTATGATCAAAGCGTGTTTTTTAAGTAGGCCGTGTTGTAGCACATATGATTTGTTGCTTTTCCTTTTGTCCCATTCCCCACATAATACCTAGTATAATAGTTTCCAAAGTGTTTTTGTATGGAGCTTTAGCCCTAATATTTGAATTGTTTACACAGGTTATGTGAACTGACTGTTCAAGTAAATGTTCTCAGGTTTTTCAAAAGAGGATGCCTCCAGAAGCAATTGATCTTGCCTCCAGGTTGCTGCAATACTCCCCAAATATGCGTTGCACTGCCGTGAGTTGCTTTCCAATATTTTACACTTCAATTATTTGATATGTGGTATTTTGCTAAAAATTGATATGGTAATTGATTCTCGACTTCCACTGATGTCAGCTTAGTCTCCCATGTGGGTAGTCCAAGATGTGTCTTGTCTTTACTTATTTATTGAGCTAAATGCAAAATCATCCCTTGTGTTATTTTTCTACAAGAAAAAGAAAACCCATTTGAAATTCCTTCATAAATCCTAAGGAGGTTTCTGTCAATTTTTTAAGTGAACAGGGGGTTATTGCCAATTTTCAAAATTTACAGGGGGGTTATTGATATTTTTTAAGTTAAGAAGGGTGCTTTTGCATCCTTTGGTCAGTGTATAATTGTCATTTCGGCTTGGGAGGGTTTTCTTGCTAATAAAAAATAAGCACAAAGGGGTTTTTCGTATTAAAAATGTTTTTTCCCCCCCCCCCCCCTAAAGTTATGCAAAGCATAGGGGTTATTTTTACATTTCACTCCTTATTTATTTGAAAATGATGTTTCTTATTGCAGCTTGAAGCATGTGCACATTCTTTCTTTGATGAGCTTCGAGAACCAAATGCTCGATTGCCAAATGGTCGGCCATTACCATCTCTGTTTAACTTCAAACAAGAGTTATCTGGTGCCTCTCCAGATCTAGTGAGCAAGTTGATACCTGAGCATGTGAAAAGGCAAATGGGTATACAGTTTTTTGCATCTTATGAGGGCATGACGTGAAATTAGAGTATCTTTGTATCCATCTATTTATCTATCTATCTATCTATCGAGTAGTGCTAGTTGACGTGTTAAAGAACACAAAAGGGTTGGTTCTAAATCGACTCAATTGGAGGAGGGTTAAGCCTGAATGCAAAGACAAGCGGAGAAGGGGGTCATCGCCCCTGTGTACATGCTATTTTCTTTCTACTTGTTTCTCCTCTTCTTATGGTATGATGTATTTGGAAAGGGGGAGATTACTTCTGTATATGTTTTTGTAACTGACGAGAACCCTTTCTTGCAAGCAGAGGCAAATACGGAGTTTGTATGAATGAATGTTGTTGTAGGGTAAAACAAAAGCCAAACGAGCAACTAGAGCGAGAAAGGAGCGGGTTATGTTATTTGTTTTCCTCTTCGTTTGTTCAATTTGGTTCAAGTCTACATGTTGTGATGAGCAGGTACATTTTTAGTAGCAAATTATAAAAAATACTCTTGTAACTTTGAAGTCATTTAAAAAATAGTCCTATAATTACGTATTCAATCCTTTTACCTTTCACCATATTCCAATTTTCTTCCTAGGTATAATAAATTTCGTCCTCCAACTTTCAATAAGTTTTAATTTTCGTCCTGAGGAGAAAAAGTTTGTAACTGCAGAATGAAAATCAAAACTTATTAAAAGTTAGGATGAAAATTGAGTCTTAATGAAAGTTAGGGGATGGAATTTATTATACATAAGACGAAAATTCAAATTGGATGAGAATTAAAGGATCAAATGTATGTTCAATATAATTATTTGACTTTCTGAAAGAATCTCAAAACTAATGGACTAGTTATGAAATTTTGCCCCTTTTAATTGTGCCAAGTTACTAGCAAAACTTGGGAAAAATGAAGGGAAAGAGAAAAAGGCTATATCGTGAGGTTTTAAATGAAAATATGAAAATTCGCCTAATATTATTAGGAATGTTAATGGGTTAGTTTCAGGAGGAATGGGCATGGATTTAGCATCTATCTACGGTCTACCTTTATAATGCGTTGAGCTCCAACATGAGAAATGTAAATTCTCAAGTTTTTTTTTGCAATTTACCTTCCAGTTATGATTAATGGGCAATTTAATTTTCCATGAAATAAAATAATGAGCAATTTACATCACAGTGATATGATCAAATGAGCAATTTAGAGGGAGGCAATGTGCTTCTTTTATAAAAATACAGGGAGGTATTATGTCTTTTTTCTTATCACAAGAAGTTAAATTGTCTACTTAAGATATCAAATTGAGGTATTTTGCCCTTTTATTTTTCACAGGGAGTTAAAATTGCCTCTTTGAATAACACAAGGAGTTAATTTACTATTTACTCAAATTCTCAACAATTGTAATACTTGCTTGAGAAAATTAAACATGTTGTAAATAATATAATATATTGTGGATGTCCATAACCTCAAAAAATTATTCTTACAATTAGTGAGCATAAATTTTGTAACCTCTAGCCTTGTAACCCTCAACTTTGTAACCCCCAAGTAATTCATGTATTCTCATTTACTCTTTTGTAACTCATATTTTGTATTAATAATTCAAGGCCTATAAATAGAGCCTATGTAGAATGATTGTGTGATATCCAATTTTCATATGTATGAAAATTATTTTATCTCATACTTTGTTATCTAAATATTAGTTCCCTTGCTCTTTAGATTAATTTTATAATACGTTATCAGCACGACTTTGCTCAAAGATTTTGATTCAACTCAAATATTCTTATCTCATTTGATCTGAAGTTCGAGAGCTTAGTATACTCAAATAAAAAGAATATCAAATTAAGTCTTATTGTGCATGTATATGTAGATCATTGGTAAGACGTTTTATCTTCAAACTTTAGGTATGTTATTCCATTTTATGATGAAATTTCTTTTCAGCCTATTCAATATTTGAAACCGTTAAGCAGATTAGTCTTCTATATCTCGATTAATTAATCCAATGAAATTGTTGTTTTTACTGATTCATATAACTGCAAAAGCAAAATTAATCTTTTTAATAGCTTTTCAACTTTTCATTTAAACTATTAAAGGCGATGCCAAATTGTTAATTCATTATGCTACTGTAGTATATAAATAAAGTTGAATTTAAGAAACTCATATATTGCCTATGCATATATTTGCACATTCGGTAAGTAAGCTGTTGATTATGGGTTCCTTACTAGCATCAACATTAAGTCATTAATTAATAAAGTATGCAATCCTTGGGGATTATTGCATAATATCTAGTTAGTAGGGATTTAACTAATATATTTCTATTTGAATTCAAACATTGGACATGTTAAGCCTTGCAAGCTTTTATAACAGTAATTTCCATTTTTATATTTGGCATCAATTGATTATGTTTTGATAAAACTGGTTATGCAATTTTGGATGAAAATTTTGATGATTAAATGACACGATAGAAACATACATTAATCTCGTATGTCTATTTGACATATAAAGTGGATATCTAATTTGTGAATTGAGCTTCCAGGTAATGAAAAAAAATTAAATGACACTTGTATACGTGGGCATCGATTATTTATCTTTATAGTTCAATATTTTTTCAAAGATAGTTTTTAAGTGTCAACTTGTTTTAAGTTCTTACAAGAATGGCAAAAATCATTCATACAATTATCAAATTAAATTTAACCGAAGGCTTGGGAAAAACAAATTTGCATATATGAGAATTGAGAACATTGTTATATAATTATGAATGTAAAATAGAGTAGATATTATATATGGTATAAAAGTTTTTGGCCTAGAAGCTACTATACAAATTTACATATGGTTCTTTCTCAAATGTTTATGGCATGATTCTTTTTAATACATTCGTATGTGAATTGTAAATGTCAATATTATATCCAATGACTAGTAACCTCCAAATATTACATTTTTAATATCCATGCTAACAAGACATTTATGCATAATGTGAATCACGATCTTGTTTGGAGTTACATTTTCTTGTACTTATATACGTCCTTAAGAAAATTAAGATGATAACGACATGCTATTTTGGGGGTCACTCAGGTATGAGTTTATTTCATCTTGGCTTTAATGTGAATTTGATATTTAAAGATACTTGTATATCTCTAAATTTGACAATGATAGATAGAAATGTGTCATAATTATGCTCCTATAATTAAATGTCTTAAACTATCAAATTATTGATTGCTCTATCATATTAATTAATTTAAATGATTAAAAATAAAACTAGTATGATTTATTGTGGAGAAATTAATTATATGCATGATAGCAAGATAATTTGAGATGAATGCATAAAAGTTAAAAGAAAAAAAAGGGATAAATTTTATCATTGGTTGAGGTCGACAATGATTCAGCCAAGGATTTTATCATCTATATGAAAAATATATATTCCATACTTCTTGTAGTTATTCCTATATTTTCAAATAAATATTTATCTAATCTGGCTCCGGAAAAGCTACTATATTGCTATCTGAAGGGACATATTTAATATAAATTCATTAAGCTTCAAATATATCCGTGGAAATAGATATCATATTAAGACTACATATGAGAATAATAATGAGTACTTACATATCAAAATAGTTATATCAGGAAAAAAAAAAAAACTATTTCGAAAAATCACATACATTATCTTTGGATTTGTAATATATAACTATATTAGAAAACTTGAGACACTTGTTACAGTAAACCAGAAATTTATCGATCAAAATATATTTATTATTTGGCATGACCGGTTAGACCATCCCGGATAAACTATGATGCGAAAAATCCATGAGAATTCATATGAATGTTCATTGAAGAACCGGGAGATTCTTCAATACAAAGAATTCTCATGTGTTGCTTGTTCTCAAGATAAAATAATAAAAAGGACATTTTCAATAAAATTGGAATGGAACCTCCAGCATTTTTTTTTAAACACTTTCAAGGTGTGTGGGCCCAATCATCCATCATTTCGTCAATTTAGATATTTCGTTGTTTTGATAGATCCATCTACTACAAAGTATTACATGAGTTTTTATTATCAATCTGCAACCTGATGTTGCGAGATTATTTGCGCAAATAATTAAATTAGTAGCACAATTTTTCGGTTTATGCAATCATGACAATATATCTTAATAATGCTGGCAAGTTGACATCTGGGACTTTCAATGACTATTCTATGTCAATTGAAATAATCATTGATAATCATGTTGTCCATATTCATGCACAAAATGACTTAGTAGAATTATTCATTAAATACCTCGAATTAATTGTTAAATTATGATTAATGAGAACAAAACTTCTTGTTTCAACATAGAGATGTGTTGTTTTCCATGCAATAGCACTTGTGTTCATCATGCCAACAAATTATGACAATTTCTCTCCATTAAAATTGACTTTTGGCCAAAAGCCAAATATTTCCCATCTTAGGATTTTGGAATGTGCGGCATATGTTCAGATTGCTCCACCACAACGCACAAAGACGGGACAACAATGATGTTGAGAATATATGTTAGTTATGAACAGGGACGGATCCAGGATTATAGAGTAGGGGGGTCGAGTTTACCCATCGTTAAAACTAATTGACAATATAATATTCAATATTTTATTTGCATAAGAATAGATTATTAACGAGGATCCTATTGAATTCAAAATGCTAAAGTAATTAAAAGAAAAAATTATGAAAATTGTATACGACGCTCTTCATATCATAAAAATTCTAGCATTTTTATTTTCAATGTGAATAATCAAACAATTAGCAGGGTAGTAATCTTTCATCTAGTTTCTAAGCCTGTTTTTCACTAACTTTATTGTTGATAATCATTATTTATGTTGTGTTGGTAATATAAAATACTAAGTAGGTATAATTGACAATTCAACATGAAACTATACTTGTCATTTTATTAGAATTGTTGTATAGGCACCACATATATATATAGAGTATAAGAAAAAAAAACTTCTAAAACTTTGAATTTAATAAGTAATTGAATAATGTAAATATTTGTACTAATATCTCCAAAAAAAATAAAAAAAGTAGCACTCATTTTTTTTTTCAAATTCTTGGCCCCCCCAAAAGGGGGCTGGATCCGTCCCTGGTTATGAATTCCCATCTTTAGTTACGTATCATGGACAAATGACTAAAAAAATTAATATATATATTTACGGCACAATTTTCCATTTGTCATTTGAATGAAACAATGTTCCCAACAGCAGGGGGAATAAAAAGCTGGTAAAAGAAATTACATGAAAATCATCAATATTATCTTCTCTAGATCCTCGAAAAAATCAGTGTACACTAGAATTTAAGAAGATGACGCTTTTGCAAAATATTGCAAATTTATTGTCAGATGAATTTACTATTATAAAAGGAGTTACTAAATCTCATATACCATGCCAGCTGGAAATGCTCCAATTCAAGTCGATGTCCCGGTAGGACAATCTGTTAATGCAAATGAAAATAAACTACGGTTCCAAAAAAAAAAAAAAAGAATCATCGTAAAAGAAAAGGAGCATATACTAGATGGTCATATTGTGGAGGCAAGTACTCCTGAAGAGTCGCAAGACATAACTAATGGATAATACCCCAGAAGAGGTTCAGGTACCTGAAAACAATATAATGAAAAGATCTCTATAAGTTATGTCACTACGAGAAAAAGATGGAACCGAATTAAAAAAGTTGTCGACAACACTTTTGCTTATAATTATAAAATAAAATGAGGATCTTGAAATTAATTTTTTTTATAAGAACGTAAAAATAGAAATGAGCAGAATTAAATTAACTTTCAAATATAAGTTTTATTTGGATTAGAAGTCCAAACACCTAAGGGAGTAAATTCAGTTGGATATAAATGCGCATTTATGCGAAAACAAAATGAGAAAAATAAAGTCGTTCGATATAAAGCACAACTGGTAGCACAAGGGTTTTTGCAGAGACCTGGAATTTATTATGAGGAGACCGATTCTCCTGTGGTGGATGTAATTACTTTTAGAAATCTTATTAGTGTGGCAGTACATGAAAAACTAGATTTGCGTATAATGGATGTTGTTACAGCCAATTATATGGCTCGTTGGATACTGTATGAAAGTCCCTGACGAATTTAAAATTTCCATGCATGTGAAAACTCTCGGGAAAATTGTTCAATACGCTTGCGTAAATCTTCATTTGGACTAAAACAATATGAGCATTAGTGATATAATCGACTTACTGAATACTTGTCAAAAGAAGGTTATAAAAGTGAACCGATATGCCCATGTATTTTTATAAAAAGATTCGGATCAAAATTTGTTATGAATGTTGTGTATGTTGATAATCTAAATATTATTAAAACTCCCGAAGAGCTTCAAAAAGTAGTTGGTTGTTTAAAGAAAAAATTTGAGACGAAAAATATTAAAGTAAAGTTTTGTCTCGGCCTGCAGATCGAGCACTTATCAAACAAAATTCTTCTTCATCAATCAACTTATATAGAAAAGATTTTAAGATGATTCAATATGGATAAGGCACATCCTCTAAGTACCACAATGATTGTAAGATCACTAGATGTGAAAAAGAACCATTTTCGTCCTCGTGAGGGTTAAGAAGAACAATTTGGTCCTGAATTATCACATCTCAGTGCTATAGGAGCATTGATGTATTTTGCTAATAATAAACATCCAAATATATCTTTTGTTGTAAGTTATTAGCAAGATTTGGTTCTTCTCCGACATGTCGACATTCAAATGAAGTGAAGCATATATTTTGATACATCTGAGGAACAATAGATATGGGGTTACTATTTCACAATAATTTAAAATCATAATTAGTTGGCTATGTTGATGGGGGATACTTATCTGATCCGCACAATATTCGCTCTCAAACATGTTATGTGTTCATAAATGGAGGAACAACTATTTTATGGCGTTCTAAGAAACAAACTTTAGTTGCCACTTCATCGAATCGTGCATAAATAATTAATTACAATGCATGAGGCAAGTTGAGAGTGTGTTTGTCTAAGATCGATGACCCATCATATCCAGGGATGTGTGACATATTATTTGAAAAAAATACCCCAACAATTTTATACGAAAATAATACAGCTTGCATAGCTCAACTAAAAGAAGGGTATATCAAAGGAAATAGCGAAACATAGTTCACCAAAATATCCCTTCACTCATGATCTTCAAAAGAATGGTGACATGAATAATCGACAAATTCGTTCATTTGAAAATTTGGCAGATTTGTTAATTAAAGCATTGCCAACTGCCACATTTGAGAAATTGACTAATGTAATTGTGATGTGTCGACTAGAAGACGTTATTTGATTTTGTTATCAGGGGGAGTAAGGATATGTTGCACTCTTTTTTCCTTGACTATGTATTTATCCTACTGGGTTTTTCCTAGTAAGGTTTTTAATGAGGCACATAACTATTTTATGGACATCCAAGGGGGAGTGTTGTAAATAATATAATATATTGTGGATGTCCATAACCTCAAAGAATTATTCTTACATTTAGTGAGCATAAATTTTGTAACCTCTAACCTTGAAACCCCATCTTTGTAACCCCAAAGTAATTCATGTATTCTCATTTACTCTTTTGTAACTCATATTTTGTGTTAATGATTCAAGGCCTATAAATAGAACCTATGTAGAATGATTGTGATATCCAATTTTCATATGTATGAAAAGAATTTTATCTCCTACTTTATTATCTAAACCTTAGTTCTCTTGCTTATAACAAAACAGCTCTAATTGAAAAACATTGTTATTGCTACACTATGAAAATTTATTACGGTGAAATATAGTTTATCCCCTTAAAGTATGAGGGTGGTATAAATTACCCCCCTAAAGTATCACTTATAACATTTACCCCCTCTGTCATAATTTTAGAGTTTTTATTCCAAAAATACCCCCACCCCTTTTATAAAAATAAATATTTTTATTAATTTATCAACAAAAAGTTGTCTCTTTATTAATTATGAATCTATCCATCCACCAAACAATATTATGTTTCAATTTCTTCATGTGTTTAGTTCCTTCGCTTTTCTTGTCTCAATTTTATCTTCATTTTGTAATTTTTTCATTCTTATTTCAATTTATTTTCTTTATTTCTTGTTTCAATTTTTTTCTTCATTTATATCTTGATTTTTTCTTTACAATTTGGCTCAAATTTTATTTGATGATAATTATC
The DNA here is from genome assembly GCA_003313485.2 of Penstemon barbatus. Taxonomy (NCBI): domain Eukaryota; kingdom Viridiplantae; phylum Streptophyta; class Magnoliopsida; order Lamiales; family Plantaginaceae; genus Penstemon; species Penstemon barbatus. The sequence goes on along the minus strand of CM064883.1, from coordinate 66,303,157 downwards.
TCCTTTGTTTTTGTTACATATTATAATTCAAAATTTTGAGTAATTCTCCTTCAAGCTTTTACTTAAAAAATTCGTACCAAAAATAAATGAGATAACTACCACTAAATAAAAATTGAGACAAAAAAAACCGAAATAGAAAATAATGAAAACAAATTGAACATAAAGAAAGAAAGAAAAAATGTGATGAAAATTAAGATAAAAATTGAAATTGAAAAACGGAAGGTAACAAAAAAAGAAGAGATTGAAACATAATGTTGTGTGGTTGATGAATGGACTCATAATTAATAAATAGACAATCTTTTGTTAATAAATTAATAAAAGGGGTGGGGGTCTTTGTGGAATAAAAACTCTAAAAATATAACAGAGGGGGGTAAGTGTTACGAATGATACTTTAGGGAGGTAACTGATACCCCCATACTCTAAGGGGGAGACTATATTTCGCCCAATTTATTAATATTGCTAGATTAAAGTATAAAAATGAGATTTATAAATGATATTTCCCCACGTCTAGTTGAATTGGCAATAAAACATTGTAATTGTAAATCGAAATAACATATACTTCTTCTGTCCTATATTTCCTAAAACATAATTATTTTTTCAAAACTATCGTCTAACAGTTACACTATGATCTGACACAATTTATTTTCAATCACTATTTTTAAGAACATTAATGTAAGTATATACTGAAATAAAACTTTCACATTTTTAATTCTCACCTACACTCCGTACGAAAGTGAAGGAAAATATACATTTTTCTTTATTTGAATTCAAAATCTTTAAAGAATTCGGTCTACCCAATCTCATGTTCGCTTCGGAAAATTCTAACACATGATCGAATTTGGCCGAGTTTATCTAACCATAAAACAAGTGAAATACATTTGATTTTGTGATTGTTTGATTGTTATCTAATTCTAAAATAAATGTATTGCATTACCTATGTGAATGTGTTGGATTCGGTCAAAGCCGATTTCAACACAAATTATCCGTTCATTTCATATATTTCGAGAAATTTATGCTATACCTTGTACAATGCACGAGTGCATTTTTTAAGTGACAGGTGTCCTTATTGTGAACTACAATTCACTTCATATATTTTGAAAAATTTAAATGCTACGCGTTATACTATGCACGAGTGCATTCTTCTAATGCTGCGTGTCTTTATTATAAACTACAATTTATAATGTATATTTTTTTACATTAAAATTAAAATCGAACACGTTTTGTTAAGGAAACACACCCGTATTGAAGCATCTAAATTCTCTGTATTTATATTCGGTTATTAGATATTTGACGGGGTAAAAAGGATTCACTCCGTCCTATTATTTTTAGTGCTTGGTAAAAAATTTCAATTTTTTAAATGATTTATCATGTTAAATTATTCGTATTTGTGGTATATTGAACATTTTAAATACAAATATATATGATATCTCATATTATTAACTTATTAGGTAAATATATTAATTTAATTATTTATTATAATTTTTATGAATTTAATCACGATGCTGGTGATCAACTGTATGAAAAAATAATTAAAAATAAAACGGAGAAAGATATTATCAGACTAATATTTGTTGCTGCCATAACAAACTTAACTTTTAAATGATTGATTTGTTTTTAGTATATTGTGGTATTTAATGATTTTAATTACCTTACCATCTTCCAATGTTGACACTTCTCCACGATATACATTTATTTTATTTCAATAATTCATATAACAATTCTAAAAAAAAAAAAAAATTTATTTTTGTTTTTAGTGAGAGATATTAACGAAAATGAACCAAAAAATAAATATTTCATTTGATGAAAGAAATATATTTTACCTGATATTTTATTCAGTAAAATAAAAAAATATCAATCATATAATAAATAACAAAAGTTTAAATTAAGAAAACGGGATTCTACTAACAAATGTAACTCAGTAATAAAATCAGACAAGAAAAAATCATGAACATTGCAATATATACCATTACTATTATAAAAGTAAGAATATTTTTTAACATTTTTGTGCGGAATAAAATAACCTTATTTAAATTATAAAGTGATATTTCATTTAGTGATAAATACATAAAAGTTACTGAAGAGTTATAGTTATACATGAAATCTTATTATGTTTATCTCCTACATAAACTCCTAAAATTTATGAATTCTCTCTTACATTAATTTTTATAATTTTAATCTTCTTCTCTTGTTGGATGAAGATGAAGATCAGAAGACAAGGAATTTAGAAGTTAAAGGGAGGTTTTGATGATTTCCAAAACATCTTAATTAGCTAAGTAAGGAACACTTAGTAAAATCCCTTAGAAAAATTTTGATCAACCTCAAAGACAAATCAGTCAAGTCAAAATTCAGTTTGGTCCAGAAGACTATTGATCTGCTGCTGAAGGAAGAAATCAGTCTGGTGAAAATCAGCCGACTCAAATCAGATTTGTTCAGTTTGGGATCAGCTCAGTTCATCATCAGACGAGTAATTCTTATCAGCCAAGTGAAGATGATCATGAAGCCTGTCCAACGGTAATAAATGCACTTGGAGTAATAAATGCTGAAGAATGAGGGTATTTATGGCAAATGATTGAAGAAATCCTCATATCAGCTCGGTGCATTAAATGTTGCTGACAGAAAGTACTGTTGACAATACTGTAGCAGTACAGAGAGCCGTTCGCAGAAATTAAGGACCAGTACTCGAGGTATTTGAATCTTGTCTTTCTTCAACGGACATTTTTCAAATCTGGAGTATAAATAGTTCGCGAGCTTGAGAGAGAAAACAACAACACAACTTTGAGAAAATTTTCGAAGCAAAATCTCTCTAAATCTCAAGAACAGCTCACTCGTCTGGTGAAGTCATTTGTTGGCAGAACCAAGTTGAAGTCCAAGTTAAATCATTTTTCTGAGTGAAAACTATAATTAGAGTGTTGTGAGAAGTGTAGATCCATCTAAGTGAGAGATCTAACTTCAGAGGATATGTCTTCTTTGTGATTTCCTATTGTGAGATTACGACCTCTTCATTTGTTGTTTTGGCGTAAGTAGTGTGTATTATAAACTGTGTGTTTATAGTATAACCCAAGATCTAAGTGATTTGGAAGAGTGGATTAAAGGATTTTTATCCATATAACCACTATAAAAATTCTTTGTGTTTTAACTTGCATTATTTTCTTGCATATATTCAAAATTGCATAAAACACTTTAGAAAACTGTTGGAATATTTCAAAAAGGAGTTTGTTAAAACTGGGGATAAAATCTTTCAAAGACTAAGTTTACTTGTGAAAAACACTTTAAAACATCCGCTGCAAGTAATCTGATAAAACTGATTTTACTGAAATCAGCTAAGTACTTTTCTAAAAGAGAGATCAACTCTGCTGCTCAAACTTTGTGTGCGAACAGCTTAGTTAGCTTACTGTTTACGATCAGCTTAGTCTACTAACAGTTAAGTGAAAAGTTTTTAAAGTCTAAAAATTTTCAGAGGTCTATTCACCCCTCCCCCCCCCCTCCCTCCCTCCCCTCTAGACCTCATCTGACCACTTGAGACCAACATCTCTTATAATTGATCAAAAGAAAACATAATAAAAAAAATACTATTATTTTAAATTACCATACAATATATATAAAAATTGCTACTATATTTTAGCATCAATATTTATCCAAGTAAGAAAAATGTATATTTCCCTTTAAAAAATGTTAATTTAAAGATTTAGTACAACATAAGTCATAAACATTCAAAATATAAAATTTTAAAATAAAATTCTCTTAAATATCATTATGTTAAAAAAAAATTAAAAATTGAATCACATCATACTATGAAAGAGTAAAAATACTTATGACTTATATAGCTAATTACGTAATTTACTTTGGCTAGAATAGAAAAATATAAAGAAAATTCAATATAATATCAATACATGCATAACCTCGAATTTTATGGAATTAATTTCGTGAAAAATGAGTGAAATTGATGAAAATGATGAAATCGATAAAGAAAAATCTATAAAATCGTTGAAAACATGTGAAACAGATAAATATTCGAGTGAAATTTCTGAACATTGGCGAATTGTTGGTTAAAATTTGGGTGAAATCGATAATAAAAGTGCCACTTAATCGATAAATACATGTGAAATTCATGAAAAATTATGAAACTGGTGAAACGACAACATCAGTGAAATCGGTGAAAAAATGAATGAAGTTGGTGCAAACATGTCAAATAAATAAAAGATCAGGTTAAATAAATTAGTGAAAAGAACATGTGAAATAAGTGAAAAAAAGGTGCAAACAAGGTGAAAACGGATTAATTTGATAAAAATGTGCGATATCAGTAATAAAAAAAAGAGTTTAACCGACAAAATAAGGTGAACCCAGTTGAATAATGGTTTAAAACGGAAAAAACAGACAAAATCGTAATATAAATTATAACCTATAAAAAAAAGTAAAACAATACAAAAAATTAAACTGATAAATATGAATAAAATCGGCTAAAGCAGGTTAAATGGGTGAAAAATGGATTGATTTGTTTTATTTGATGATATAATAAAATTAATTTATTCTAATTAACAAAAAATACCCCATGAAATTAAATAGACACGTACGTTTCATTTCCTAGTATATATATATATATATATATATATATAAGTGAATTTCAAAGTATCTTGATGAAATAGAAAGTAATCCCTCCGGTTCATATTAATTGGCATATTATTACTATTCTTACATATTAAGAGACCTCGTGATTAATCACTTTTACATGATAAAATATTAAAAATACCTTTCATAAACTAGTCCATAGATGTTCTTTCTACTTTTTTTAATGTTTTTATTAATGATTCTTGAGCTTCCCAACATAGATGTAAGAGAAGAACAAAATTAAAATAAATTGCATTGAAAACCCAAATATTTCAATTAATATCAAACATAAAAAAATTGGCCAATGTACCAATTAATATGAACTGGAGGGAATAGAAAAGATGAAAAACACAAACAAATAAATGAGGAGAAATCAATAGTTTATTTTTTGCCTTGCTGCTTCTTCAGTTCACGTCATTGTGGTGAAGGTGATGTAATACTTTGAATATTATTTTTTATCAAGATCTAAGATAAAAATAGATCCCCATGAAAAAGATGCCTAAACATACGTATTTTCAGTTCTTTGAATCGATTATTCGGAGTTACCTTCTAGGTAGTACATTCGGGACTTTAGTGAGCAATATGTTATTAGGAAAAACCACAACCAGCTTTAATGAAATATTAAAAATAATAAACACAAAATTTACGTGGTTCACCCAAAATAGGCTACATCCACAGACTGTTGCAGATCTTTTAATAAAGGAAGATAATTACACCGTATTTACAAATACTCACAACTCTCTCGACTTGCCAAAGAAAATTACTCACTTAATTTTCACACGATATCTTTCACAGTTTAAAAAAACACTCTGAAATTTTGCGCTCAAAATTTCTGCCTAAACTAAGCTTGAAATAATTGTTGAGGAGAGAATTTGATTGTGTTATTCGGTGTTTTTTCGGAGTGTCTTCAACTGAATGAGAAGCACCTATTTATAGGCCTTCAAAGGAGACAATTTCTAACAATTCCGTTTTGCAATTTGCAATAACAATGATCAATTCAGCCAAATGCATGTGAAATTAGTTATATAATTGCATGTGAAATTAGTTATATAATGGCAGAGAACCTTTAACTGAATAGGCAACTTGGAGTTGCAATTTGTTAAAACAAATTGAGTGGTGGCCCCCACATATAATTAAGTTTGCCAACTTGCTTCATTTGCTAACAATCTCCCTCTTGAAGACTGATTTCAATATATCTTCACACCTGATCAATGCAATAGCCGTTCCCGATCTTGTCAGTTTTGGAGTCCAACTGAAGCTGAGCATAACTTCAGTTTATCAACAATCACTACTTTTGTTAGCATGTCTGCTGGATTCTTACTCCATTGGATCTTCTCAGGTGTTAACACACCATCCTCTAACAGATATATGATGAAGTGATAACGAAGTCCAATGTGTTTTGTTCTGGAGTGAAATGCAGAGTTCTTCGTCAAGTGTATTGCACTCTGACTATCACTGTATAGAACATTCTTCTTGTCTTTGAATCCCAGTTCATCTAACAAACCTTGAAGCCGTATAATTTCTTTACTGGCTTCTGTCACTGCTACATACTCTGTCTCCGTCGTGGACAATGTAACAATATTTTGTAACCGTGACATCTAACTGACTGCCATTGTTCCCACAGTGAATACATAACATGTGGTGTTTCTTCTATGATCAACTTCTCCGGTAAAATCTGCATGTACGTACCCCTGCACTTTGACTTCTTCTCTGCCAAGGTGCAAACACTTATCTGAAGTGCTTCGTAGATACCTCAAAATCCATTTGACTGCTTCCCAATGGACCTTACTCGGGTTTGACATAAACCTGCTAACAGCTCCCACTGCATAGCCAATGTCTGGTCTAGTACAGACCATTGCGTACATCAAACTCCCATGGCTGAGGCGTAAGGAACCTTTGCCATTAAGTCTCTCTCTTTATCTGTCTGAGGAGACTGATTATTAGATAGTCGGAAATGACTAGCCAATGGTGTGTTGACTGGCTTACTGCTTCCCATTTTGAACCTTTGCAAAATACAATTGATGTATTCTACCTGAGATAACTGCAAAACTTCTTTTTGCTTATCTCGAGTGATTTGCATCCCAATAATCTTCTTTGCTGGACCCAAATCTTTCATGTCAAACTCTTTTGACAATTACTGCTTCAAACTTTTGATCTCGTTCATATCTTAACCAGCTACCAACATATCGTCGTCATAAATTAGCAAAATAATATAACTTGAGTTATACCTCTTGAAGTAGCAACAGTGGTCGGCCTTGCACTTCTGGAAGCCTTCCTTGAGCATGAAGTTGTCAAACTTTTTATACCACTGTCTTGGAGCTTGTTTCAAACCATACAAGCTCTTCTTGAGTCTACACACCATATTTTCCTTCTCTTTCTCTGAGAAACATTCTGGCTGACACATGTATATCTCTTCATCTAAGTTTCCGTGAAGAAATGCAGTCTTCACATCTAACTGTTCTAGGTAGAGATTTTCAATAGCAACAATACTTAATACAGTCCTGATAGTATTAAGTTCACAATAGGAGAAAAGATCTCGGTGTAGTCAATTCCTTCTTTTTGCTGGAATCCTTTGACTACTAGTCTGGCTTTATATTGTATTGTTTTGAGCCATCCTGCTCTTCTTTCACACGATATACCCATTTGTTATGTAAGGCCTTCTTCCCTCTGGGTAACTCAACAAGTTCCCATGTTTGGTTGGAGATCAAAGACTTCATCTTGTCTTTCATGGCAAGCTCCCACTCGCCGGCATCTCCGATCTGACAAGCCTCATCATAGCTCTCTGGTTCTCCTCCATCTGTTAGCAACACATAATCCATGTATCTCCTGTTAGGTACACGTGGCCTAGAAGACCTTCTCAATACAAGAGTTGGAGAATGGGGTTTATTTGCATTCTTCTGCTCAACACGTTCCTCTGGCTCGAGATTTTCTAAGGTTTGGTTTGTCACAGCACTGACTGGAACGTCATCCGCTTCTGCATATACTTGCTCAATCGCAATTGGGTCAGTGACTTTTGTCAAATGCCTATATTTGTACATGACTCTTTCATTGAAGATTACATCTCTGCTGCGGATTATCTTTCTGTTTGCATCATCCCGGATGCGATACCCGGACTCATCATCACCATATCCAAGAAAGGTACACTTCTTGGATTTCGGATCAAGCTTATTCCTCTTCTGGAATTTTATGCTCCAATGGTACCGATGGACCTCGATTAATCAAATAAGTTGTTGTGTTGACTGCTTCTGCCCAGAACATCTTGGGTAGGCTTGACTGCATACGCATTGTTCTAGCTCTCTCAATCAAAGTTCGATTCATGCGTTCTACTACACCGTTTTGCTGATGTGTACCTGGCACGGTTTCTTCCATCTTAATCCCGTGCTCATAGCAGAACTTTTAAATATGGAGGCTTCATATTCTCCACCATTATCGGTTCTCAGCTTTTTGATTTGGAGACCTGTCTCATTTTCTACCATGGTTTCCATTTTCTGAATGTGTCGAACACTTCAGATTTATGTCTCAAAAAATAAACCCATACCTTTCGAGATTGATCGTCTAAGAAAGTCACGAAGTAGTGTTTCCCACTAATTGATGAGACAGTCGTTGGACCCCAAACATCAGAATGAACAAGCTCCAGCTTTTCCTTCTTTGGGGTTCTGCCACTTGTCTGAAAGCTGACTCTCTTATACAGTCCTTGCACATGTCGATGTCAATCGACTGTAGATTTGGTAGCTTTCCTTTGGAGTGCATAATCTTCATTCCTTTCTCACTCATGTGACCAAGTCTTTGATGCCACAAGTTTGGATTTTGGTTGCTTGTTGCAACTGCAATTGAACAACACTTTTTTGCCGCCATGTAAAGAGTGCCGCTTTTCTTTCCTCGTGCAACTGTCATTGCACCCTTTGAAATCTTCTAGTCATCTCCATGGAAGATTGTAGTATAGCCTTCACTGACTAACTGGCTCACAGAAATTAAGTTTCTTTTCTCAGGTCGGGAATATGCCTGACATCCTTCAGCTTCCACTCATGCCTGTTCAACTTAATTTTCACTGTTTCTTTACCAACAATATCACAAGTTTGGTCATCGCCAAGATATACTTTACCGAGGTTTCCAGACACGTATTCCCCAAAGAGTCTTTTCTATGAAGTAGCGTGAAACGATGCTCCAGAGTCTAACACCAAAGACTCTTCCTTTCTCTCTAAAGAGCATATCAACACATCATCTTGTGTTGATGCCAATGCAACATTAGCTTCGATCTTCCCTGTTTGATTCTTCGGTGCACTCTTGCACTGATTTTGTAGTGTCCGACCGTTCCGCAATTCCAACACTCAACAGCCTTTGAGTTTCCGAAATTGCTGGGATTTCTCGATCTGGATCTCCCATTTTTTGATCTTCCACGATTGTTGTTTATCGATCGGCCTCTCGACTCCATCGATAAAGCAGAGGGGGTCGAAGTTTCGACTGATTCTCTCCGCCGGATCTCTTCGTTTAGAACGAGATCACATACATCGTTGAATTTTAATTTATTGCTTCCCGACGAGCTACTCACAGCCGTGACCGTAGCATTCCAACTTTCTGGAAGGGAGGACAAAAGTAACAACGCCTGTACTTCATCGTCAAACTCAATCTCAACCGAACTCAACTGGGTCGTGATTGTACTGAGCTCATTGAGATGTTGGGCCACCGATGCCCCTTCGGTCATCCGCAAATTAAGGCTGTGTTTGGATGGGTTTTGGCCTGGTCTCGCGGCTTTCGTGAGACCGAGCCAAAATCCTTTCAAATGAGTTTTCGCCAAACCCATAAAACCATCAAAAACCTATTCAGAAACCCACACTAACTCTTCAAACCTGTTAAACATTGATTTGATACCTACCACCTATTTTTTCCCCCCAATTCTCACTAAAAAAGAAATTGATTTGACATCTATCACCTATTTTTTCCCCAATTCTCACTAAAAAAAGAAATTTATTTGATATCTATCACCTATTTTTTCCCCTAAACCCCAACATACAAACTCAATCCAAGTGGGGTTTCAACTTATTCAAACCACAAAACCCAAGAGCCAAAACTCATCCAAATGAAGTCTCAAAGGTTTCACGAAACCATCCAAACCAATTTTTTTAAATCGAGACCCGCGAAACCGAGCCAAAACCCATCCAAATAGACCCTAAATAACCGCCTAATTAATTGCACTTTATTTGAGGCCGAAGGTTTTTCTTACATATTTGAGAGTGCCTTCATAAGACCAGCCGTGGTATTTTCCTACGCTATGTTAAAAGCGACATTGCGAGATAACGTCAACCGGATAACTCCGAGAGCTTGTCTGTCAAGGAGTTTTCACTCATCCTCCTTCATGGATTATGGCTTATCTTCTTGGAAAGGCAAGAATAAATTTTTCTGATACAAATAGTCCTCTATTTGCATTTTCCAGAATCCGAAGTCCGCACCATCGAACTTTTCGAGTTTCATTTTCCCTTCGTCTACCGCCATTGCTCCCACTTAAATCTGGTTGGCCCGGAAAAAGAAAGATTCATGAGCTCTTGATACCAGTTGTTAGGAAAAACTACAACCAGATTTAATGAAATAGCAAAAATAATGAACACAAAATTTACGTGGTTCACCCAAAATAGGCTACATCCATGGGCTGTTGCAGGTCTTTTAATAAAGGGAGATAATTATACTGTGTTTACAAATACTCACAACTCTCTCGACTCGCCAAAGAAAATTACTCACTTAATTTTCACACGATATCTTTCACAGTTTAAGAAAACACTCTGAAATTTTGCGTTCAATATTTCTGCCTAAACTTAAGCTTGAAAGAATTGCTGAGGAGAGAATTTGATTGTGTTGCTCGATGTTTTTTCAGAGTGTCTTCAACTGATTGAGAAGCACTTGTTTATAGGCCTTCAAATGAGATAATTTCTGCCAATTCCGTTTTGCAATTTGCAATAACAATGATCAATTCAGCCAAATGCATATGAAATTAGTTATATAATGGCAAAGAACCTTTAACTGAATAGGCAATTTAGGGCATCTCCAATGGTGAGGGGCAAAGAACCTTTAACTGAATAGGCAACTTAGGGCATCTCCAATGGTGAGGGGGAGGGGGATGTGGAGTTTGAGGGGGAAAAGAATTGTGGTCTTCAATAGTGGGGGGAAGTGGGAAGGGGAGGGAGAGTGGGAGGGGGGGGGTGAGAGACAAAGGGCAAAAACTTTCCCTTCGGCCATAGGAGGGGGAGGGATATTTTGGGGTTTTTCTAGAATTGTGGTCTTCAATTGTGGGGGGGGGGGGAGTGGGGAGGGGGAGGAGAGTGGGAGTGGGAAAGAAAGGGCAAAAGCTTGCCCTTCCTTTGCCCCTCGTCTCACTTGCTACGCATTTTTTCTTTTTTTGTTCATTGCTTTTTTATTTTAAATTTTGTTATTATTATTATTATTATTATTATTATTATTATTATTATTATTATTATTATTATTATTATTATTATTATTATTATTATTATTATTATTATTATTATTATTATTATTATTATTATTATTATTATTATTATTATTATTATTATTATTATTATTATTATTATTATTATTATTATTATTATTATTATTATTATTATTATTATTATTATTATTATTATTATTATTATTATTATTATTATTATTATTATTATTATTATTATTATTATTATTATTATTATTATTATTATTATTATTATTATTATTATTATTATTATTATTATTATTATTATTATTATTATTATTATTATTATTATTATTATTATTATGATTAT
>CM064883.1:66067749-66288521 GCA_003313485.2 Penstemon barbatus | reverse complement strand
GATAAAATTGAAAAATAAAAATGCTTTGAAAACTCAAACATGCCCATTAATTTGAAACAAATTTTTTTGGCAAATATATCAATTAATATGAAACGGAGGGGGTAACTTTTTCCAAATTTAACTTGAAGGGTAGATTTGAAAATTCATAAAAATTACTCTTGTAGCAATAACTATTAATATGACAACACCGCTAGCCTAATAAATTGGGTCAAATCTACCCACAATTATGAATCAAAATTTCGTTTCGAATGTATATTTCGGTCAGTCAAATATTGAAAATTTTTCGAGACTAATCGAAAATATTTCAGAAATATTAAGAAGAAATTGTAAAAGAAAGTTAATAAATTTAAAAAAATAATAGAGTTTAAGGTAAATAAATAGTTTCAGAATTACATCTTATTTTCGTTTCGCCTTATTAAAAAACGAAAACTTTTTTTTGTTTTCGATGAAAAATATGAAAATTTTGATCCATGTCCTCAGTTGCCCCAAAGCGTCTTCAATCTGCAAAATACGGCGTCGTTCCAAGCAAGTTAACCCTAGTCCTTTTTGTTTGTATTTGTCAAAACCGACAGAAGCACCGGTAATTACGCCGGCGAAAAGCGCATTCCAATGCCGCGAAAATTTCTGAATAAAATAATGAAGTTCCCCTCAGATTCAATTTAAATTGTTATGATCCAGCGGTTGTTCCCTCCGCTGGTGTAAATTAATATGGTGTGACCTACTGCATTGAATTCCCCTGTAATGTCCTCCTTCAGAAGACAAGGGGACACTATCTATAATTCCCAAATCTCAAGGTATAGACTTTTTCGTTTTTAGAAGTTTTAATTTTAATTTTAATTTTATTTTGAATTGTTATGCGTCCCGCCCGATGAATTTCCTGTTTAATAATAATTTCTTGCTGTGTGCAAGTTACATGTTGAGTAACTCAAGGTTCAGTGCCCCACTATTCTGAAATATTCCCTTAGTCCCAAATTATTAAGTGTCATTTTACATGTTTTCACATATAGTAAGGTACCTACTACATAACCTCATTTTTATGAAAAAATAAATTATATACCTCAAATATTCTTATTCTTTATTTATCCCACCATTAGCTATTTACACGTTATTCAAATTTTACACTCTCTCTTATTTTTTTCTCTAAAAGTACCTAAAATATGTAATTAATGTGTATTGAAATCCTAAAGTGACAGATAATTTGGGATAAATTTTTTTATCTAAAAGGACAGATAATTTGAGACAGAGGGAGTAATAAAGAGAAAATCGCACTTTTCCCTTCAATTTATAGTCAAGTTGCACTTTTCTCCCTAATTTTTAGATTTTTGCATTATTCACCTTGAACTTACATTAACATTGCACTTTTTCCCCGAACTCTTTTCCGGCCAAAAGGTAATGAAACAATAGTGTAACTTTAGAGGGGGAAAGTGCAATTTTGATGCAAGTTTAGGGGGGCAAAACAGGACAATTTAAAAATTATGTTTAATTATAACAAAATATGTAGTACAAAAAAAAACTTTTAGTGCAAATCTAACAACTATAAAATATATGCAAATATATTATTTAGACATTTCATAGTGGGAGATAACTATAAAATTGAGTGTAAATTTTTATGTTTAAGTTCATCTTGTAAATTTCACATTACATTCTTCAAATGAGGTTTTAAGTAGTTAAAATTTGTAATAAATAAAAAAATTTGATAATCTGAATCGTGGATTTTCTAAATGATAATTATCATTTGAAGAATAAAGAGTTAACTTTATTAACTAAAGAAGTAAAAATAATACTTTTAATAAAAAAATTGTACTTTTCTCCCTGAACTTACGTTATTGTTTCACTTCCACCCTGTACTATTGTGTTGCACTTTTCTCCTAAACTCTTTGGCCGGATAAGTGATCAAAAAAGAGTTCAGGGGAAAGGTGCAACACTAATGTTAGACTAGGGCGGATAATGCAGAAAAATTAAAAGTTTAGGGTGGGAAAAGTGGGGGGGGGGGGGAGATTTTCTTAATAATAAATATACATCAAAATAGATTGCTCCATATTGAAAATTCCTAAATGAGAAGGCAAAGCTGTGATAGGCTCACCTACATCAGCAAACATTTACTATCACTTTATTTAATTGTCATTTTGAAACTTATATGCACAATGTAAACAATTTTGAATGAAAGCAAATTACATTGTCTGAATTCTGTTATTTCACAAAAAAAAAAAAAAAAAAATAGTCAAAGATTCTGTCTTTACATTTAAAAATGTTTTAGTAGGAAAAATTTGTTTGGTTTCTTTATTTTATGGTTTTTTTATTTGCATCCCGATGTGAATAGACAATTCATTTGCATTTATGGATCCTATGGGCTATGAATAGAGTTGCAGCAAATGAAATGAAGGGAATAGGATTTTTCTATTTTCTTTACATGAGGTCATTTTCTTCCAAACAAATTTAATGTCAGAAAAACAGAAGCTGTAAGAACAACTTTCTGGATCCAATGAGAGAACTGATCTTAATTTTGTCCCTTCTTTTCTACATGGTGAATATGGTTTGTGCTTCTTTTAGTCTTCTTTCGCCAAAAGGTGTTAACTTTGAAGGTTTGCTCTATTAACCTTTTGATTTCATTTCTTGCATTTTTTTTTGTTTTTATTTTTTTGAAATCTTGAATTTGGTACTCATATAAATTAAACAGTGGCTGCTTTGATGTCTATAAAGAGAGAAATGAGGGATGAAAATCACGTTCTTGATGGATGGGATATAAATTCTGTTGATCCTTGTACATGGAACATGATTGCTTGCTCTGTAGAAGGATTTGTTATTTCTTTGTAAGTTTTTGTTTTTCCAGAAATTCTCTTGATTTTTTTTGTTAGAGTGAAATGCAAATTTGCTCCCTATGTTTTGCCTAATTAGCAAAACTCCCATGTATTATTTTTCTTTAGGAAAAACTCCCTGTGTTATTTCTTGTCGGCAAAATCTCCTATTGCAGGAAAAATGACAAATGTACCCGGAAAAAATGCGAAAACACCCCTTATAACCAAAAAAATTATCAATAATCCCTCTATTAACTTTATAGGTTGGGAATAACCTCCTTGATGATTTATGAAAGAATTTCAAGTGGGATTCTTTTTGCTAATAAGAGAATACTGGGTGTTTTTGCTAATTAGGCAAAGCACATGATTATTTTTTTATACATTCAACTTGCCTAATTTTCGGTCTCATGTGCTGGATTCTAGAGAAATGGCGAGTAAGGGATTATCCGGCACTCTTTCACCAAGTGTTGGGAATTTATATCACCTTCGAACAATGTGAGTTTTGTTCTCTTGCCATTGATATATGAATGAGACTACATATTTTAACTAGATTGAATAGTATTTTTGTTCTTTATGGGTTGAATTTTTTATTTTTGTCCCTTAAGTTTTTTGTAGTAGATTGGTCGATCCCTCTTATCAATGTAATGTATCACATTGGTTCCTCTTATAACACATTCTTTCTTCTTAAATTTTTTGTAGCAAATTTGTCCCTCTTGTTAATGTAGTGTTATATATTAGTCCCTCATAAATATAAAATACATCAACTTTTGTCCATTTTAGAATATCTTTGAATTTAAGTGATGTATTTTGTATTTAAAGGGACTAATATGGACGAATTTGATAGAAAAAAACTAAGAGGGATGACTGTGATATACTACATTGATAAGAGGGACCAATCTGCTACAAAAAAATTAATAGGAACGAAAGTGCAAAAGTTAATCCATATGGATGACCAGAAGGGCGATTTACTCTTTTATTTATATGTTTGTATACTTTAAGTTTGATTGAAATGAGATCTGTCCATGTTCACTGATTAAACATGTAGTGCATTACATACGATTATTCTTTATTAGTACAATTAGAAATTATCTTAACTAAATTTAGTAAGAAGTTATTTTATTTAAACTTTCCTTGCTCACAAACTAGAATAAACTTAATTCAGACAATAATATAGTACCATGTCACATGATGATGTAGACACTAAGTAAAAAAAGTCTCCATAGTGGCACAAACTTAGTTCCACAAAGTAAAGCTATTAATTAGTAGTACAATATTTGATGAATAAATAGCACACTTTGATCTCTTCCAAACCAATCCCAAAGAAAAAACAAACGAGTGAATAGCAAATTAATTAAATGAGTTTTTCTATATAGTGAGTTTAACACTCTGTGATAAATAAAAGGGCGAAATACAGAAAATACCTTCCTGTATTTTTATAGAAGAAGCACCCTGCTTCTCTATTGATTTTTACATTTTCACAAAGGAATAAAATGCTCATTATGCAATATCATAGGGAGTTAAATTGCTTATTTAGGGTTAAAATAAGGTGAATATGTTGTCAAATACTCAAATGTAAGATTAAATTGATAATTTTTAATATGAAAATAAAGTTTCAGTCGCATTATAGAGTGTGTGTGCAACACCTCCACTAGTAAAGAGGTAAATTGTTCATTATTTCATTTCTAAATACCTATTTTCATATCACAAAGAGGTAAATTACCCATTAGACATATCACAGGGAGTTAACTTACCAGAAAACCCCAAAACAAACACTTAAACATAGAGTTAATATCAATTTACCTTCCGTGAAATGCATAATGTTAAATTTATCATTCTCTGTTTGAAACAGGGCATTTTCTACCGTTTTAAATTTTAAAGAAGTAATTTACCTCCTTCAGTTGGAAAGTGAATCTCCCTTGTCGAAATTGAGAGTAAGCATGAAAAGTGTTTTGTACCATTAGGAATAGACTGCCACATTATCGTAACACGGTGCGGTGAGCTAAATAGAACATTATAATTTTATAAATATCAAAAGGGTAAATTAACATTAATTATATAAATATATATAGTTTCATTCATGTCTCAATCGGATTGCTACCTTTGTATTTATTTCAGGTTATTACAAAATAATCAATTTTCAGGAGTTGTTCCAACTGATATTGGAAAACTCCCTGAATTACAAACACTTGATCTATCCAGTAATCAGTTTGTTGGCGAAATTCCAAGCTCTCTTGGTCATCTAACCCGTCTTAGTTACTTGTAAGCATATTTAATTTGATGTTGTATAGATTTTGGACCTTTTTTCTTTCTGAATTAATGATTATTGGACATGATTATTTTTCAGGAGGCTTAGCAAGAACAACTTGACAGGACAAATTCCAGGATCTGTAGCCAACCTTACAGGTCTTTCATTCTTGTATGTTTCCTAATCCAAATCAAAAAGTATATTGTAATTAGAGCTAAATTAAAAAACAACCCCTTGTGCTTTGCTTAACTATCAAAATCTCTATGTTCTTTTTTTATTATAGAAAAACCCAATTGAGATTCATTCATAAATTATATGGAGATTTTTGTCAATTTATTAAGTGAACAGAGAAATTTTTTGCCAATTCAAAGTTAACATGG
This sequence comes from Penstemon barbatus, assembly GCA_003313485.2. NCBI lineage: Eukaryota > Viridiplantae > Streptophyta > Magnoliopsida > Lamiales > Plantaginaceae > Penstemon > Penstemon barbatus. The sequence goes on along the minus strand of CM064883.1, from coordinate 66,283,101 downwards.
GGGTTATTAATTATTTTGTAGGTTAAGAGGGGTTTTTTTGCTAGGGAAGATTTTGCTAATAGAAAATTAATACAGGAGGATTTTTGCTAATAAAAATAATACCAATTTTATTTATTTATTAATCTTTTTAGTTAGACATAGAACAAGGGGTGTTTGTGCATTTTACTCTTTTTATTATTATGAAGATGAAAAATATGGGTGTTGAATTAAGAGAAACCAATATTTTGCAGGGACTTATCACTTAATAACCTAAGTGGTCCAATTCCTAAGATACTTGCTAAAGACTACAGGTAAGATTCTTAAAGAGTAATTTTTGTTTCAACAATTTCTTGATAATTTTCCTAAACATATTAAATGTAGTCTTATATTTTAAATTCCATGATACAACATTCCATCATGCTTGAAATACTTTTGACACATATGTTTCTGAAAGTTATTTGAGATCGGAGACATTTAAATATTAAGAGCGAAAGTGAAAAATACCTCCTATATTTTGTTAACTTCTGAAAATTTCTTTGTGTTATTTTAACTCTCAAAAATCTCTTTGTGATTTGAAATGCCAAATACACCCCCATCAAAGAGAGTGTGTTTCAAACGCTAAATTTATAAGTATTTGTTTACATTTTGCATTTGATATATCAATTTTACCCCTAACATCGAAAGACAAAAATATCCCCTATGCTTTGTTCAACTCTCAAGAAACCCCCCATGTGTCATCTTAAATCCCCAAAACCCCCATGTGTTTGGTTTTAAATACCACATTCAAACCAAGTAGTATATACTTAATTTTTCAAAAAGAATAAATAAATTTAAAAAAACAAACACATAGGGGTAATCTTGTCATTCCACAAAAAATAAAAGTAAATTATACTTGAGTTGAGTGTGGTATTTAAAACCAAACACAAAGGGGTTTTTGAGAATTAAAATAAACACAAGGAGATTTTTGAGAGTTAAACAAAGCATAAGGGATGTTTTTGTCTTTTGCTCAAATATTAATTCAATCAAGAATAGATATTGAGCAATTTGTGTTTTGCATCAGATAAATATCAATTTGACATTTTCCATCCTAAAATTAAAAATTTGACACATTAAGTTGCATATACTTTGGCGAAATGCATCTTATTAGGGTGTAAAAACCCATTGTCTTGCCGAGAAATTGCAATTCAAGATGCAACATGCCAAAATTTTAATTTCAAAAACCAAAATATAAAAATAGTGTACTATTTTCATAATTCCACTTCTTTTTACTGCAGTGTTGCAGGGAATATCTATCTTTGCTCATCATCTTCCGAAATTTGCATGGCTGTTCCAAAACCAGTTAATGGTAATAATACCCTTTTAAAGAGGAATTTGCTTTTTCCTTTTTTTTTTTTTTACCACGGGATATGTCATCTTGCAAATTTAGTATCATTGGACACAGAAATATAAATTTGATACCACAATTTAAGTTTTCATTACAACATTCATATAAAACCCAATTTTTCACAACAATTTACCTCCTGTGATATTCATAATGTTCCATTTTTCTCCCTATGATTTTATAAAAATTTCACACTGCCTCCCTGACATTTTTAAGTAGTAGTTTACCCACATGTGTAACGAAAATTTGACACCCCTTATGTTATGAAAAATGTATAAAATTTACCCCTTAATGTTACGAACCATTTTCATGTTAACTCTCAATTTTAAATGGGTATATTGCTTCTTTAAAATTTTCGCAAGGGGATAAATTGCTCCTTTTCAAATCACATGGGGTAAATTAAACATTATGCATTTCACAGGAGGGTAAATTAACATTAAATCCTTTTATCCGACCAAAAAATGGAACTTGGTATGAAAGTTATAATGAAAAATTATATTATGGTATCAAAGCATTTTCGTGTCCAATACTAAAGTTACAAGGTGGCCTATCTTGTAATAAAAAAATAAAACTTTCCCCAATTTTAAATAAAAAAAAATTATGTAGTTTATGACGTCTTTTTTAATACGAAAAATTCAATGATTTCAGAAACAATTTCATATGCAAAAATCGACCATCAGCACAACCATCATCGTCACCATCTAGTGGTTGCTGTCATGGTTGGAGTCAGTTGCACATTTGTTGTTTGTATAACGTTGATCATATTTTGGGTGCATTGGACCAGATCTCGTGTTCTATTCAAATCACATGGTACTACCTCTTAATTGCACTCTCAGTTATTAGTCGAGTTAAATGCAAAAAAAAACCCCGTATATTTGTCCAATTATTAAAAATAAAAATTCCAAGTGTTCATTATTTATTGAGTTAATGACTATTTACTCCCTGTGATATTCATAATGTTCAATTCACCCCTGTGATATTCATAATGTTCAATTCACCTCCCTGCTCTGAAATTTTATAAAAGTTTCACGCCGCCTCCTTGATATTTTTGTACGTGGTACTTTACCCCCCATGTGTTATGATAATGTGAAAATTTACCCCCATGTACCCCATGTGTTATGATAAATGTGACAATTTACCCCTATGTGTTATGATAAATGTGAATATTTACCCTCCTATGTTGCAAAACACTTTTCATGTCCACTCTCAATTTCGGCAAGTGGGTTACAGTCTCTGGCTGAATGGAGTTAATTGCTTTTTTAAAATTTTTACAGGGGATAAATTGACATTAACTCTTTATTTATTAGCAAAGAAAAATCATTTAAAATTCTTTAATGAATCATTCTTTGTCAATTTTCAAGTGAACAAGTGTGTTATTGCCAATTTCAAAGTTAACAAGGGGTTGATAACTTTTTAGGTTTTTTTATCTTTAGTTTGAGAATTGATATTTTTTAATCCTTGGATAGGGATATAAATGTCATTTCTGCTTGACAGGAGGTTTTCTACTAAAAGAAATAAGCACACGGTTTTTTTTTTAAAATAAAAATAATAGAGGAATTTTTTATAGTTAGGCAAAACAGAAGGTGTGTTTTTGGGTTTTGCTCATTATTAATCTAACAGCCATTTATAAATTTTTCTTGATCATTTTAATTAATATGCAGTGCAACAAGATTATGAATTCAATATTGGCCATTTAAAAAGGTTTACATTACGTGAATTACAAACTGCAACTAGCAATTTCAGCTCCAAAAACATACTTGGTCAAGGAGGATTTGGAGTCGTCTATAAAGGTTTTCTACCTAATAAAACAGTGGTGGCAGTAAAAAGATTCAAAGACCCGAGTTTCACCGGAGAAGTCCAATTTCAAACCGAAGTCGAGATGATAGGTTTGGCTTTGCACAGGAACCTTTTACGTTTGTACGGCTTTTGTATGACTCCCGAAGAAAAATTACTCGTTTACCCTTACATGCCGAATGGTAGCGTTGCAGATCGTTTACGAGGTCTGTTTGTACTTCCTCCATCTTCTTTGATATTTTTGGTCCCTTGAGTTTTTGTAATGAGTTTAAGGTAAAAGTTGGAAAAGTGAAAGTTTTAGACATTTTTACTTTTATGTCCTTAAAAGTAGTGGTGTCAAAAAACTCCATGCGTTTTTTGTATTAGCAAATAATCCCATTTAAAATTTCTTCATAAATTAATAAGGGATTATTGCCAAATTTTTACATTTCACTAGTACTTACAATATACTTATATGCAGATCCTGGTTCTTTGGATTGGAGCAAGCGCTTACATATCGCAATCGGAGCCTCTCGTGGTCTTCTATATTTGCACGAACAATGTAATCCGAAAATAATTCATAGAGATGTCAAAGCTGCAAACATTTTACTCGACGAAAGCTTTGAAGCAGTTGTTGGAGATTTCGGTTTAGCTAAGCTCTTAGATCCTAGGGACTCACACGTAACTACGGCAGTCCGAGGTACCATTGGACATATTGCACCAGAATATCTCTCGACCGGTCAATCTTCAGACAAGACCGATGTATTTGGATTCGGGATACTCCTTTTAGAACTCATTACAGGGCAGAAGGCATTAGATGCTGCTAATGGTCAAGTTCAAAAGGGAATGATCCTTGACTGGGTAAGAACTTTGTATGAAGACAAGAGATTGGAAGAGCTTGTGGATAAAAATTTGAAGGGAAGTTATAATGAAGATGAGTTAGAAAAGGCTGTGGAGTTGGCTTTGGAATGTACTCGATCTAATCCGGAGGTTAGGCCAAGAATGTCACAGGTTTTGAAGAGTTTGGAGGGGTTTTCCGAGGTGCAAACGCAGCGCTTAGAGGTGCAGGGTGGAGGCGAGGATGTATGCCAAGGGCGAACGTTTAGTTTCTCTTGGAATTTAAGTGAAGCGCGCGAAGAGTCCTCTTTCGTTATCGAGGCAATAGAACTTTCGGGGCCACGATAAGAGATGGGTAGATAGGGCTAGTATGTACTCGATGTATTTATCCTAAGGTAAGGGTATGGTATGTAGCTAGGCAGATTTTAGAGAATCCTCTATTATAAGAAAGCTAGCTTAATCCAATTGTAAATAATTAAACAACATTTTTGCAGGATCCTATAGAGTTCCATTATGAAGTTTTTTTGGTTTCACTTTCTCTTGTTGTTGTTTATAAGGAGGGGAAAATTCTTGTCCGTCACCGGTTTTTGGCAAGTTAACTCTATGTGATATGTTTAATGTTGGTGTCTAACAATCTGTGCACTTATATGTTTCACAAAACATAGAATATAGTAAATAATATTCTAACAAATAAAATTCATGCATTATTAAAGCATATAAATCATACTTACTTGGTTAGGATTAATTTGTAGAACACTTTAATCAACACGTAAATAGGAAATAAGACTGAGGCTTGCCGAAACAAATTTCCTTAAGACAATATTTCCGGGGCTGCCACGGTGCATGCAGTTTGATTCCCGGTAGTCTCCCAAGATACAACAGTCTGTTGTTCATTATTTGCACAACTAATGAACCCACGGCAAACTTTAACAAATAGAAATTTCGGACTAAATTTTTAGGGAAGTAAGAGAAAGAAAGAGAATGTTTTTCCTTTATGTTCCTATCAAAATTTATTCAGAATTGGCCAGATTCTGTCTCATATTTATAGACACAAAAGTGCCTCTTGGAAAGGGACACAATGTTTCGATCCAAAGGGTACCTCTTCGAATCGAATAGACACATCTCTTACTTTATTTATTTCATTCACACATAAAACCCCAACAATCCCCCACATGAATGAAATTGTTCGAGTTCCTTCACATAGACATATTATGTCGAAATTTCTTTAGGAATAATACCGCATCGGGATAGGTGAAATATTTCATCTTGAACCTTCCCTAGTTAAAGCTTATCGGATTTACTTAGCCAATCGGTGAAATATTTCATCTTGAACCGTCGGCTGTTTGTGTAAACCAAGACAATAAACTTAACACAGTACTAAACCGATTTGTTTCAAGTTCTCGGTTGTGTTCGTTTTGGCCCTGAACATTCTTGGTTATGCGAGTGCTTTAGAGAATTCCAGCCTATAAAGAAATTTTCAACGAGCCGACCCAGCTCACACTAACATAGGTGACCGCATCTATTTAGAGTATCCTACCATACTCCACTTGTTCTTGACAAGGTATAGACGTCATTAAAAGCGTTTGCTTAACCTTATAAACGCGGTAGGCTTGCACTTATTGCATCATAAGAATGGGATAGAGTTATACTCTTAAGTGCTTTCTTTTAAGTTAGCCAAGATTGGTTGTCCTATTGAACCTGGTCCGTGGGATCTCCAGTCGCCAGGTTAGGTTTCCGTACGAGGTAACTTAGTCTAATTTAGGCTTTAAGCCCATTCCCCTCGATGCACATACTACTCTCTAGATAAACCTTTAATATCCGGAATCAGTATTATCTCTTGACTTAATAAAGTCCATTCTATTTGAAAGTAGATGTCTCTCGGTATTATATCAACGACAACGAATATGTCGTGACTTTACCATTATACATAGAGTTCGTTCAGCTCTGTGTATCACCGCTCGATTATCGCATTTACGTATGACTAACACAGTTTTCAGTCATATTAGAATATCTTCCATGAATTTTGTGAAGCCACTCAAATTCTTTACTAGCTTATCCAATGCTACGCACTCTAATTTCATAGTGGATTGAGCTATATGAATTTGCTTGAAGATTCTCAGGAAATAGCGGTGCCTCCAAAATTGTATACATATCCACTTATAAACTTTGATTCATCTAAATCAGAAGTTCATTTGCATTACTATATCCCTCCTGGATCGTTTGAAAATTTTCCAAATGTAATGCACATATGTATGTATTCTATCAAGATTCAAGCATTCTCATTAATGCATCCCAACTAATCTTGCTAAGATTGCTCATGTAACACCTTAGTTTATTAACTAAAGAGACGATGTCTAGCCTCTTGCATTTTACGATATATGCGTGACATCTAATTTTATGAGCATATTCAAATTGTGATACTCAGTTTGTTCTAATGTAGCACACAAGGTATGAATTAAACAGAAAAATGAAATCTATTTTCATAAGTATTAAACTATCTATAACTCATCCACGTAATGTGCTTGGGATAGTTTAATGTCATCACATGACCTCTTAATCATGATTGATTCAACCGAAGTTTTTCATATCATAAGTTAATATTTTCTCAATGGATTTAATACTCACAGTATTAGTCTCAAAGATTGACATACCATTTGCATATAAACAAACTCTGATACTCAATTATCCAGTTAGTTTATATAGACACACTTGTTACGACAGTATTACATTTTTCATGTCATTGTTTATAAGTTTGTTAAATGTCAACAAGAAAATACAAAAGTTTTGCAAACTATGTTTTCCTTTTCATTTAACAACTACACTCTCTTGTTACTCCTTATAAATTTTCTCATTTAATTCACCATTAAGAATGATAATCTTAACATTCATTATATATAGCTATTAGAGCTATTAACATTCAAATAGATGTCATCCTAATCGCTAGTGAATATGAGTCAAAGAAGTAAAATTATTTCTTTTATAAGACAACTTGGCTACCCATCTAGCCTAGATTTTATCGATTGACTTATCAAAGTTTTTAAACTCTTGTACTTAAAAACCCATCTACATCTAATTGGTTCACTCCTCGAGGTCTACCAATTTTATGAGTGTAACTCGCTGTCAATCGCCTCTTTCCAATCCATGATATTGGAACGTGACATAATCTATTTATATGTTCGAGGTTAATTCTTTAACATATAAGTTAGAATATCTAGATCATATAACTTCGATTTTTTTTTTTGGCTCATATGTCTCTTCAACTCATCAACAAACTCATGTTGAAATTAGAGATTGACCTCTTTAGAGATCGATTCATATGTATATTCTCTCAGAATAAAGTAGTTTATAATTAAAAACTTCACAAATTTGACCCTCTTGCTCAAAATTAATTAAATATTTTCCCAAAAATATTCTATGAAATTTTAAAAATATTCTAGTCTAAAAGAGTTAGACTATAGTGTTTATTCTCGCAGAATAAATAATTTATAATTAACTCTAATTATAAACTGTAAAAAAAAAAGTTTATGTAAGTAATATAATAAATTACTTTATCATCGTTTAATATCAGTAAATCACACTTACTGAAAATAAATCTGAACCAAAAGAATTATCAATTTTATAAGAAATGATTCTCAAATCCTTCTTACATTCTCAATTAATGTTACATCACGTGACTCAGTTCACATGATTACATTTATTTCAGATTTAAACACCAAAAAATATTAACTGTTACTATTTATCGTATAAGCTAGTAGTAATTAATATTTTTAAGTTATTTTCTTTTTCGGTGGTGAAACCGAAATCTAACCTAAATACTCCCCATATTTTAAGATATTTGGTTTTTCTTCCCTTTCCATAACTCGTATGGAATGATAAAAAATTTTTTTTTTTTGTGTGAAACTCGACTTAATATGCGTTTAGACATCTAAGGAGTTTTCCCCCACAAGTTATTAGTACATCCAAAATTATAGAATAATATTACCCGCACCTTCTTAGGTTTGATTATTCCGTGTAGCTACATACTCAGTATAATTGGGTTGAGCTAGGTGAATTATTTTTACGAATTATTCTCAATTTAACACACTCTTGTTAAATGAATATATCGTATTCACCCCCACAATTTGGATATAAGAATTTAACTTTTTTTTTTTATATATATATATTCCGGATTTGTTTTTCACAAATGCGTCTTTTCGTATTTCGCAAATACATTTATTGCCTCGTATTTATAACTCAATAAATAGAGGAATAATATCTATGTGATTAAATACATTCTCAAACTCCACGAGTTAGTAATGATTTCAAAATCACACAGTTAATTTAAATTAGTTCAAAAGTTTTGAACTCTTACACATTTGTTTCACAAACAAATAAATTATAATTATTTCACAATAATCAATATATTCTCAAATGACATATTGATATATAAAAAATAAATTATAATTATTTCACAAACAAATTATAATTATTTTTCACAATTAATTATCAATACTTCCTCAAATAAATTGATTTGAAAATAAGTCATATTTATTTCGCAAATAAATTATAACTATTTTCACACGTAAATAATCAATCTCAAATAGAATATTGATATGAGATTAATACTAATTAATCCTTTATCTCCACATAAAGGGTATTAGTAAATGTATATACTTTTAATATGCCTCGCATATATATAAGTCGCACTTATTAAATAATGTACACAAGCTATGCATCATATACTCAAATAAGATTCATACTTCAATGCCCATGTCATTTAAAGCTTTACTTAAATCATTACTTACATGTAATGACCCAATAATACAAGTATAATTTACTTCAATCAATAAATAAATTAGTACACCACTAAAATATTTATATAAGAAATACTTTATTTAGCTTGTGAAAAAGAAATGATAGTGCCTTTCAAATTTCAGATTTGAATTTACTCTTGTTTATTTGAATTTTTCCAAAAATAAATTTCACTGTTGACTTTTTGATTGTGAATATAGTGATGCCAAATATGCACCGATTCACATATATATACCATTTTAACGGCATTTCACATAATCTGAAAATGGTCATATAAACACCTTTTCAATTTTTGTGAAAGGAACACTCCATTCACATCTCTTTGAAAAGTCTCAATTTTTTTTCTTCTATAAATTGCAAAATTACAATGATTTATCAAATGCACTCATTTGAGTTCATTTCATGAGTCTAGTGTGCAACTCATGCACTAACTCTTTTTAAATGTGTCCACGACTTCATTGAAGACACATGTTATCATCATACAGAATAGAATTAACGTCGGTGATAATTAAGATTAAATGACCTCTCATCCCACTCAATATCACACCACATGAGCGTTTTTCATTTCGAAATAAAGAATTCTACTTTCTGAGATTTCAAAATCTTAGAAACTGAATGTCCGAAGGCACCGATTCATGAAGACAACAGGCACATTAATATGAACCATTGCACGCATATGGTTAAGGCATTAATTTAAAGTAGAATAACCTTGTTATAGAAACCACACTTCCGTCCGTCATGGAAAAACCTCTTGCTAGTGTAACAAATCATTTTCAGAAGATAATTAAACTTCCAGAATGTGAATTCCATCATTTAACATCAACACTCACTACTCAAGAGACATTTCAATTATTTATTTCTATTTACAAAAATTCCCACTTTTAAGTATGCTAATTAAAATGAAGACCCTTCTTCAATTTACATGAACCGATGATATTAATTCCACACCGTATGAATTCAATTGATGGGTTCGAATTTTTGGAATATTAAATTCCCACCCACATTCTTGATAAATTATCATCTCCTCCATTAACATAAATTGAAAATTATGATATTGGCATTTCGATAATTCTTTCTCCACAACGAAGAATTCTTCTCGGGAAGTTGAAAAAATTCCCAAGTAAATGCAGTCATTGGATCGAATTATATGAGAAAAACATTCGTTAATTACACAAAGGGTTATAACGTTTCGTCCAGAAGTAATTTGTCCAATTATGCAAACTCATTATATAATACAAAAACACAGAAAAGGTTAAAGGGTGTTGAGGCTCATTCCTTTTGAATTCATGATTATTAGATATCATGATCCGTGCATAATAAGTATTCACGTCAAAGCACAAATTATTAAACAAAAAATATATTGTCTTAAGATTGTTGGTGTCTAACAATCTGTGCACTTATATGTTTCACAAAACATAGAATATAGTAAATAATATTCTAACAAATAAAATTCATGCATTATTAAAGCATATAAATCATACTTACTTGGTTAGGATTAATTTGTAGAACACTTTAATCAACACGTAAATAGGAAATAAGACTGAGGCTTGCCGAAACAAATTTCCTTAAGACAATATTTCCGGGGCTGCCACGGTGCATGCAGTTTGATTCCCGGTAGTCTCCCAAGATACAACAGTCTGTTGTTCATTATTTGCACAACTAATGAACCCACGGCGAACTTTAACAAATAGAAATTTCGGACTAAATTTTTAGGGAAGTAAGAGAAAGAAAGAGAATGTTTTTCCTTTATGTTCCTATCAAAATTTATTCAGAATTGGCCAGATTCTGTCTCATATTTATAGACACAAAAGTGCCTCTTGGAAAGGGACACAATGTTTCGATCCAAAGGGTACCTCTTCGAATCGAATAGACACATCTCTTACTTTATTTATTTCATTCACACATAAAACCCCAACATTTAATGAACAACTTACCTTCCTATGATACGAAATAATGAGCAATTTTATTCTTTGTTAATGGAGGTGTTGCAAATGACTAATTTATCCTTACCCTTGACAACATATTCACATCACTTTACCCCCTGTGAATCAATGTTTTAAAAACCGGACCGGACATCGAATCGATAGCCTTACTGGTTACTGGTTAGATCGGTTTAACCTTTTTAACCACTGGTCCAATCGGTGTGACGTCATTACAATATAATACTTTAATTTTAATTTTAATGTATGTGATCAACTATTTAAAAAAAAATATTTTATTCATTTTTTCAAGTTTATTTCCATAAACTTAAATGTTTATCTCATGATCAATTATTTTTCCTACAAAATTTGAGTTGAGAATAAATAATAGCAACAAAATTACAAGTATGATTACATGATATCAACGCAATAATTCAAATTTTAATAAACACCATATAAAAAACAATAATTTTATTACTAATCACCTATGAAAAAGAGAAATTATTGATCATTGTATTATATAAAAAAATAAAAATACTTGAAGTTTGTGAAAAAAATGACTTTTCTAATGAATTTGATGCTCAAATATATTTATATAACTTGTTATATATAAGATTTTTTCGTTTCTTGTTGATTTTATTTAATTCAAAGTGAAAAATAAAAGAAGAGATGTGAGAGTATTATTGAAGTTTAAAGGCCGCGGAAGAGAAATAAAAATCCGTAGCGTAAACTTTTTATTTGAATAAGTGAACCAGTGGTTAAATCAGTTCACTGGTTCATTGGTTTTTGGCCGGTTTTTTTCGGTTCAAACTGATCAGGAACAAAGCTGGTTTTGGATGGTTAACCGGACCGGATTGACAACCGGTTATCGGTTAAATCGGTTGAACAGGCCGGTCCGGTCCGGTTTTAAAAACACTGCCTGTGATATGCGTAAATAGGCAATTTACCTCCATATGATATGTGTAAATGGACACATTAGCTGCCTATGATATTGCATAATAGACATTTTACACCCATGTAATTAAGTATGTAAGGCAGTGTGTTTCTTTTATAAAAACAAAGAGAAGTATTTTGCCCTTTTATTTATTACAGGGAGTTAAACTGCCTATGTAGAATAACACAGGAAGTTAATATGCTATTCACTCTTTAGGACCTAGTTTGACAAAACTCATCTAATCACAAAGTTTTGTGATTGGTCTCTATTCTAGCTTTAGGAGTTACATCCAATCACAAAATAAATATATTGCACTTCTTATATAGTTACTTTAGATTTGACAAAATTCGTTTTGGATAAGAATTTCCCATAGGACGATAACATATATGAAAAAAATACAAGGCGTGCTCTTTTCTATATATATTCTTGATTTTTGCACCGAGCGAAAGACAAAAACATCTCCTATGCTTTGTCTAACTCCCAAAAAACTCTCTGTGTTATTTTAACTCCCACAAAATCCCCTGTGTTTGGTTTTTAATACTACACTCGACCCAAGTATAATTCTACTTTTGACTTTTGATGAAATGACAAGATTATCCCTATGTAATTGTTTTTTTTTTTTAATTATTTATTCTTTTTGAAAAATTAAATATATACTACTTGAGTCGAGTGTGTTATTTAAAACCAAACACAGGGGGTTTGGGGGATTTAAAATGACAAATGGGATTTTTTTTGGGAGTTAGACAAAGCATATGGGTGCTTTGTCTTTCAATGTCAGGGATAAAATTGTCATATTAAAGCAAAATGTAAACAAATACTTGTAATTTTGGCGTTTGAAACACACTCTTTTTTACAGGGGGTGTATTTGACACTTACTTGAGATCACAATAGGGTTTTTGAAAATTAAAATAACACGTAGATTTTTTTGGGAATTAGACAAAACATATGAGTTGTTTTTGTCTTTTGCTCTTTTTCCACCTTTAATTAAGGTCCTAATATGACTTTTGAAAACAATAAGAGTTTATCTAAAATGTAAAAAGGACAACTGCGAGGTAAAGGGAAATGAACAAATGATTTCAAGGGTTCATATGTACAATTTGGATAACGCTTTGATGAAATAATGATGGACACGAAATAATTATTTGGATCAAATAAATATATGTGACATGGACATCACATGATCTCATGCTTCCATGTTCGTTGTTTTTCCATTATGAAAGGCCACCAACCCCAACAACAAGTAGGGTCTTTCATCATTTCCATCAGCCAGTAAATTTAACGTTACATCTACGGATCAAAATTTCGTTTTTTTCATGTTGAATGTTTTTTGAAAATACTTAGAAAATTTGTGAAAAAATTACTAAATTAAGAAAAATATGAGTTTCAAGACAAATAAAGAGTTTTAATTTACACTTATTTTCGTTTTCATTGATTCGAAAACAAATTTTTTTCGATATTTTCGTTGAGAATGATAATTTTTTTTATATATGCTTAAATTTATATTACAATGACATAATCGGCATTTTCATGTCTTCTCAAATAATATTTATTTATTTTTTTCCATCTGAATTGGGTCTTGAACATTTTTTATTGAGTGTATAGTCTTTAAGAATTTGAACTTTTAAAAAAAATTATTAGTATAATTTGTTCACCTTTTGTTGTTGGATAAAATTATAGCATTAATTTTTCTTAATTTAGTTTATAACGAGTTTATTATCAAAAAAGTTTTCCGTAAAAGGTAGCCTAGTGCCGCCCCCAATTAGATTATCATATAATTGATTCCACTTTACTTTTATTCTGGATTGCACGGATACGGATACGCCGATACAGTATAATACGATACGAGTACGGCGATGCGAATTTTCAAAATTTATAGGATTTGATACGGCAAAAATACGTGTCTGTATATTTAAAAATGTATTAAAAAAATTATGTAATATATATTTAGTTTACTTTTTATTCCATATTAAAATTAATAATGTTATCTACCTTTTATATAAGTGTTCAAATAAAATCATAGTATTAATATCATAGGCAAAGTCTTTGGCCCTATACAGATTTTCAAGCGTTTTATGTAGTTTACTTTGATAATATACATAATCTAGAAATTATTTGTAGAAAATACATGCTCTCAAGTATTCTGAGTGTTTCCGATATGCCTTCTTTTGTATCCGACACGTATCTTTTTTTATTATTTTCTTATCATTGAAATCTACACGGTGGAGTATTTCACAAGTATCATACGAGTATCTGAGTATCCGAGTATCCAATACGCATACGATACTGCACGGTGTATAATTTCGGAGTATCCGTGCAACCTAGCTTTTATTGTAATGTTGATTGCTACCAACTCGTTTGTTTGCCACCACGAGCTTGGCTTTGCTTCAACGTAAATTAGGGTGTCGTTTCTATTTGATGACCAATTTATTGTAATCATTATTACTTGGAGAAAAGCAACAATATTTCCCAAATTGTTGATAGAGACTGCAAATTTTCCATTATGACGAACAATTCTTCGGAAATAATGAAAAAGAATTAGGGTGAATTTGGAGCTAGCTAGGGCTTCTAAAAACACTTCTAGATCTCAATTGTAATTTTTAAAATGTTTGGTCCCAATTATAGAAATTGATTTTAGTCAATTATGATTTTAATGGTGTTTGACCCCCAATATCGTAATCACTTTTGAGATTTTCAGAAGCTAAAAATCAACTTATTTCAGAAGCTACTAAAGTGTTAATTTTGTATAAAACTATTATTCAAAGGCAATTATTTTATAATTGAATTTTATCATAATCAATTATTGTCAAAATCCATTTTAATAAAATTAATTCTCATATAATAGATTTTCGAATGCTCTGGGCCAAACTCACCTTTATGTATTGTTTGTTTGTCAGGAAAGTGAGAGAAAGTGAAGGAAAGTCAATTTTATTTTCTCTCACTTGTTGTTTGGATAGCAGAAAAGAAAGTTACTATTTTCCTTCAACTTTTCTGCAGGAAAATTTTGTGAACAAAAAATTTCTCCACCAATTTGGTGGGGAAATCTTGGAAAATTTTTAGAGTAAATTGCAAAACACCCCTTGTACTTTGTCTAATCAAAACCACATATTTGTGATTTTTTTTTTATCAAAACAACCTTTGTACTTATTTATTATTAGCAAAAAATTACACTCTCAAAGTCACAATAGCAATTATAACTCCATAAAATATCGCAAAAACACACATTTCAGACGCAAACGACCCAAAGAAAATATAATTCTTATCTTGAAATTAGAAAAGTACAAATATCAAAGGACAATATCAACTAAATTTTACAATATATTTTATAATTTTGAAAATATTTATAATTAAACGGAGATATTTATAAAAAAAATTACTTCTTTTTTTTAACTTTCTTGATAACCAAACATCTGCAAGAAAATATTTTTCCTGACAGCCAAAGATGTAGAGGAAAATGACTTTCTTTTCCTTTTCTTTTTCTTTCCTTTCTTTTTCATTTTTCGACGGGTGAAGATCCTCTATACCACAATTTGTGTACCACACTTGTGTATTACTAATAAGTAATTGCCACATTTACATGTGACAATTATAATAATTATCACATGTGCATGTGTCAATTAATTACTTATTAGTGATACACAAGTGTGGTACACAAATTGTGGTATAGAGGATCTTAAGCCTGTTTTACCTGTTCTTTCTCCGAAGAGCACGCAACAAATTAGATATTGTAGTGAAATTCACTTTTCTTACTTTATACTTATACGGGAATAAATATCTGAAATTTCAAATTGAAAACCTTGACGAGTATAATTAAAGTTTAAGGCAATTTCTAGAATTTACACTATCAATGTAATATTAAAATAGTAAACCTATAAAGTCAAATGTAATAGTTATTCTTAAGGGATTGATATTTCATGTGATTTGTGATGGGTGTAACCATGCACCTGTATAGGTCTATCAAGGAGTCGAATTCGGATCGGATCGGAGTCGCTCTTAATCCGAGCACGTTTGTCATTTACAATGATCGGATTCGAGTCGTCTGAGTACGCACGTATCCTTCAAAATTAAAAATCGGATCCGGATCCAATGGATATTCAAGGTCCAAATGGTATATCAGGATCCGTTTTCTTTATAATCTTCAAAGTGCAACACCAAAATAAAGCACAAGTTTTGATTTAGACCCTGAAGATAATAATTCCATTATTATCTACTCCCAATTACAAATTTATATATATTATTCAAGATTCAACAATATTTTTTGTAAAATAACTACTCTTTTGGCTGGTATTTTGTCAAAAATATTTGTAAAGCTATATTTAAAAAAAACGTGAAGAAAGAAAGAGATAATGGATCGAAAAAGAAAAAGATAAAACAAGTCAGAGAAAATCAGGGGCAATAGTTGAAATATTAGGGTTTCTTTTGTCTCTATTGCTATATAAGTAACTAAAATTTTGAAATGATTAATAAATTGGAAGTTATTTTTAGCAATATGACCCACTAGCCCGTCCACGTTTCCATTTACCCCTCTCTTCCACTTTATAATTCTTTTCTGGCAAAATGGCAATTTAGGTCTCTTAATTTTCATTGGTCCGCAGAATCAGGACACTTAATTTTCCAGCAAGCAATTTATGTCCCTTAACTTTCATTGTTCCGCAGAATCGGGACACTTAATTTTCCAAAAAGCATTTTATGTCATTTAACTTTCATTGGTCCATAAAATCAGGACATTTAATTTTGTCATTGGTCCGAAAAATAAGGATACTTTTTTCAGCAAGCATTTTACGTCCCTTAACTTTCACTGATCCGCGAAATTTATAACTTTTTATACCCACAATTTTAGTCCACTTGACCGTAATTTTAGTCCACAACTCGCCGAAAATTTCATAATTGCCAACTGGACAATTATTTGGGGTTTGAATTAATATTGATGCTGTTAAATAGTTATAGACGGTTTGTTAAGTGATTGTCAAGTGGGTGTTTGTTTTGTCAAGTAAAATTAAATGTCCTGTTGCCAAAATGTGTCAAATAGGACTTATTTTGCATAGTGCTCTATATATAAGAACCTACCTAAGCCGAGCATAATGGATGTAAATTGTAATATTATAGGATGTCCGAAAAATTTAATGGACTGAAATTGCGGTCAAGTGGACTAAAATTGCGGGTATAGAAAAGTTAGGATGTGTTTTGCTTGTCGAAAAATTAAGTGTCATGATTCCGCGGACCGGTGAAAGTTAAGGGATGTAAAATGCTTGCTGAAAAATTAAGTGTCCTGATTCTGCAGACCAGTGAAAGTTAAGGGGCGTAAATTGCTTGCTGAAAAATTAAGTGTCGTGATTCTGCACACCAGTGAAAGTTAAGGGACGTAAATTGCTTGCTGAAAAATTAAGTGTCCTGATTCTGCGGACTAGTAAAAATTAAAGGACGTAAATTACTATTTTGCCATTATTTTCTTAATGAAGTAAATTTTTAATCAATGCAATTTTTTATAGTTAAATACAAAATATATAGGAAAATATATTAGATGAACATATATTAATCGGATTTGGATTATCATCGGATCAGACTGACCAATATTCATATTCAATTCGCATATTTTGGATTGCAAATTTTTGTAATCGGATCATGACCATCGAATCTGTAATTGAATTAAAAATCCTAATAAATCAAACCGAATTCGGATTAAAATCCACCCCATTGACAGGGTGATATTTGCCTAGACCAGGTCTTTCATAGACCATGAACAAAATCAGTGCATTCACCAAACATATTTGCAAGATTTTGTGTTATAGTCTATGAATGACTAGATCTAGACAAGAATTTTCCCCATTGACTGTAATACCCCGTATATTTTAAATAGTGGTAAAATGAATTTTTAGTTAAATTTTAATTTAAATAGGAAACTTAATTTATTAGGTTTGCAATGGGACTTATAGGACTTGAATGTTTTGTGGAAAGAAAACGAGACTCATTAAATTCATTTAGGATCAATTGAATAGATCATTAATAGATATGGGTAATATGAATGTCAAAATAAAATTTTGGACCTAATGTAAAATTTGTAGTTTGATATTAATACTAGTTGTAAGCTTATTTATCTAGATATATATCTAGTACGGTACCAAACTACTTCAATATTTTATTACAATAATTGAACATTAGAAATAAAATTGGAGTGTCTAATCATAGTAGAGGACTAAAGTGAATGTTTTAAGAAATATAGTGAACTTTGACGATTATATATAAAAGTTAAGGAAGTCAACTAAATTCATTATGGGCTCTAGATTATATAGTTGAGATTTTGGGATTTATATTGAACTAACTAAAGTCAGGGACTTAAATTAAATTTTGGAGTTAATTTATAGCAACTTAACTACTAGGGGTTCAAGGAAGGATGAACAACAATTGGGGGTTTGAATTGATATTAGTAAATGAGTGATTACTCCGCGAATAAGTTTACACTACCTCCAAGTAATTAAGTTAATAGGTATATATACTTTTATGTTTCGTTTTTGTTAAATCTTACACTAGCAGCCTATTGCAAATGAGATATTATCCAAATTAGAATCCTCCACACGGCAAGAAAGGAGAAAGCAATAGATGACTCTTATTTTTATGCCTTGCTACGTGTGACTCCTCCATTTCACTTCTCCTAATAATTATTGTTCCAAAGCATTAACTTACCCTTTAACTTAGTCCTTCTTTTAACAAATGGAGAAGAAGAAAACCGAAAGAATAACATGGAGACAAAAATGAAAAGGAAGAAGAAAGAAATTAGGTTGTAGTATAAGAAAAATAAGAAAGTGAGATGGTGGTGTGGTGATGGCGATTGAGGGTGGTGAAGCTCCTGTTCGGAAAAGGGTAAGTGAATTAAATTAGTTTTGTGGGATTAATCTTTGAACATCAAGTCATCTTTGATTAGATTGGAGTCCTTTTGTTAGATATGGAGTTTATAATTAGTGGTTTATAATTCATGAATTAAATATTGTATTAATCTCAATCAATTGTCTACTAACTCAGTTAACCCCCAATTAATGTTAATAGGGAAATTAAGTTGGTATTGTCTAATAATTGTACTTTCGAGAAAACTGAATCATAGGCTATATCACTTTATTCTACATACAAATATAATTATTGGAATTAGATACTAAATCATGTTAATAGACACTTGAGTATATGTACACTAGAATCTGGATGTTTATGCAATAATACTCAACCTTTTGATTTAGTAATAAGTGGTTTATATTGTAACTTTATGATACAAACATAACCAGTCCTAGAATTAGTCTTAATAAATTTAGATATTGAATAATTAACAAGACTTATAACGATATATGGTACTTAGTCGTAATCGTTCGTAAAATTATTATTGATATTATTGGAATACCCGTTGTAGATAATTCGAGATTAGTCAGTATATGATCGGTCGACTATAGAGATTTTGAAGTGATGGCTTATGTTTATAAAGTCAAACTCGTTGGTGAACGCGATATTAGGCCATGAGGTCAACTGTCTACCGTTGACTAGCATCTCTAGCCTGAGAACGGTGAGCGCCTCAATAAAACGTTTTTAAAACTGAAAGAGTTTTTCAAGAAAATTATATCATATATATGTATTTCTCATTTGAAATAATTACAGTTGTTATATCTCTGTTTATAATTGTCTGCAATGCTTGCAGCATGTACTACTTATTCATAGTAGAACTGATAACTCTATACTTATTTGCATTTCTCGAATCATATGATATCTGTTGAATAATGGAGTGTAGTACTTTATCTCACCTCATATTGATGAATGGTACCAAGGTGTAGTACTTTATCTCACCTATGTACCAATTGCATATGTATGATTATTTGCGCATTCATCTGCTCTCGCTTAATGATATTCTCTGGATAATTCTGGGTAGCTGGGGCTACAGAGTTATCAGAGCTCTGCCATTAACCGGACTCACAAACCAGGGATTAGAGCCCCTTGGGGAGTGACTCACATCATTCGGCTAAGACATGTCAATGCCCGTCACATATAGGGAAAGGTTGCCGCCTTATCCCTCATCTAACCGGCGTACTAACTACTGATCACATCCTGATCTTTCTGTATCCTTTTGAGGTGGAGGAGTTGTTTAGCCCGTTTTGACGGGTAATTGAACGTCATTTCAATTGTGCCATTATTACAACTGTTATACTATTATGGATTGATTTTACAATGAAATAGGCGGTTCATGAAATTCTAAATCGTTTTCTGCATAAAATTCAATTGCACCCTGACACAGGCCTCACTAAGTTGTTTTTACAACTTACGCTTTCAAATTATTACTCTTTCAGAATCTCACCAAAGGGCAGGATGGGCACATCAGACTAAGGGATTTCAATTGGACGTCTACAATAGAGTTCCTAGAATTTGTCAAGTGAATGTACGGTTTGTAATGAAAGTTTTAAAGTAATAAGTTAGTTGGGAGAACCATTCTATTGTAATAGATAGTTAGAGCTCTGAACTGCAATTATTGAAAGTTTATCAAGGTTATTTTATTATTTAATTATGTCTTAGCAGGCAGGTGCCGGTTTCGGGCCGTTACAGGTGGTATCAGAGCATTAAGTTGTGTTAGTGCTATGTCAGGATAGGTTCCTTTGACTGTGGGTGGTTATACCAAAGAAATTCTATAGAACCCTTAAGATTTTCAATCGAGTCATAGGAACCCTTAGTACCCAATTGTCGTGAATCACTATTGGGGCGCGCGACCAACATGTGAATCATTACAATTATGGTACTGAGATAGGTTTTCCCTGGCGGGGTAAATTTGTAATAGAAAGGTTTAACCTGGGATGTGGTCTAGACCTGTAACAAATCAAGCAAGTTAGAATCCTAGTTTTCCATTTTCTATTCAACAAGATTGTTGAAACCTTTGGTTTCTTTTTAGAACAACTAAGTAGTTGTAAGATATTTTCGAATATCTATCGTTTCATCTGACATTGCTCCAGTTAATTGCTTTTCTCTTCAGTCCCCATACTCATATTTTAGTACCTCCAGAGTTGATTTGAATCCGAACTTTTATAAGTTCTTTGTACACTAAGATAATGACTTGAATTTGATGGACATATGTTGTAGTTATCTTTAAGTTGATTTGAATCCGAACTTTTATAAGTTCTTTGTACACTAAGATAATGACTTGAATTTGATGGACATATGTTGTAGTTATCTTTATGTCTATGTTGATTTCAATTGGCTCTTAGGAGTAATGCTAAGCTTGAGATAATAAAATAAAATGAGAAATCCCTAATTGAGTTAGAATTATTGAACATTCACTCATCTGACTGGATTTGGACTTGAATTAAGCAAAATCGAATTTCGTTTTAGAGAATCAAGCCATAAGAGTCAACAACAAGTTATGTGATGAAGAACTCGTGGAGCAGACGCTTTTATTGTTAGGATGGGGAAGATATTACGATCGCCGAGAATCGAACGTCGTGCTCTAGAATCAAGTTTTGGATGTACCTTAGAAAGTTAGTTAGATACTTATCCAATTAAGTTATACTATATATATATACCACCCATTATAAATTGTGAAATATGAAACTTCGTTAGCTAAGTTGGATTAAAATATTCGGTGAGTCGGTCCATACATTGTCTTGCTACAAAAGAATTTGAGGATAGTCAATCAAGAAAGGGAAAAAGACTTGGGTGTTCTACTGAAAGTGACAAGAAAACATCGGGGTAAGTTGAAGGTGGAAATGCAAAATTTTGTTAATGAGTTAAGCGAAAGTATATAAAAATTGAATTTGATAGATAGTTGAATAAATCCTCTTAACTTTCACATCCATAAAGTCATATTTCAGTAACATGTCCTTCTTTATGACCACACCTTTCATACTTCTCCCTTACCTTTCCAAATTGTTGTAAGTTAACCAACATTCAAACTTATTTGGATCATAGTGTGATTCGAAACTGGTGATCCTTGGTAATCTACTTATTGCAACTTACAAGTTGCAAAGTTATAGTGTTAGATTGAAACGTCTGATTTAAGTTCGTCTGGAGTATTTTCGGTGTCTTGCTGCCATCCTATTCTTAGACCACTTAAGATCTATAATTTCACTTCTTTCAATCACTTTCACTATTATGCTGATTCAACTTTACTAATAGAATCTTATACAACACATTAAATTTTGCGCCAGGGATGGCTAAACCTATTACCTTATTCAAAACTTTGTTTATCGTTTTACTTGGACTTTTTCGTCTTGAAAATCTAGATCTAGTCATCTTACACTAGAGCTCTTATAAGATCCATACGAATTCATAAAATTTGACTTGACCCTATTGACATACATAATGTCAATTACTTCCCACTTGTATATTCTTTCAACGAATAGTTTTAGGAAACTCGATCTGAATTTCACATGGTTAACATATTCATATTTAGTCAACATTTTTAGAGACTGGAGAAATTGCATATTCCATATCTTACTCTCCCAAATCTTATTTATGATTCTCTCCTTGCTCACATTGAGCGGAGTATTACCCATTCTTGCTTATTATAAGCCTTTAAACATATTTTAGTTTATCTTTTGACCTGATAACTTCTTCAGCTATATTATTTTTAAATCAAGGTACATTTTGTATCCTTACTACTACTCTTCTTCTATCAATTCTTATCGTAAGCTGGCCAAAATAAGTGAGAGAGAATTTGGGGGCCAAATTCTTTGAAGGAGGGGTGAGTGTAATACCCCGTATATTTTAAATAGTGGTAAAATGAATTTTTAGTTAAATTTTAATTTAAATAGGAAACTTAATTTATTAGGTTTGCAATGGGACTTATAGGACTTGAATGTTTTGTGGAAAGAAAACGAGACTCATTAAATTCATTTAGGATCAATTGAATAGATCATTAATAGATATGGGTAATATGAATGTCAAAATAAAATTTTGGACCTAATGTAAAATTTGTAGTTTGATATTAATACTAGTTGTAAGCTTATTTATCTAGATATATATCTAGTACGGTACCAAACTACTTCAATATTTTATTACAATAATTGAACATTAGAAATAAAATTGGAGTGTCTAATCATAGTAGAGGACTAAAGTGAATGTTTTAAGAAATATAGTGAACTTTGACGATTATATATAAAAGTTAAGGAAGTCAACTAAATTCATTATGGGCTCTAGATTATATAGTTGAGATTTTGGGATTTATATTGAACTAACTAAAGTCAGGGACTTAAATTAAATTTTGGAGTTAATTTATAGCAACTTAACTACTAGGGGTTCAAGGAAGGATGAACAACAATTGGGGGTTTGAATTGATATTAGTAAATGAGTGATTACTCCGCGAATAAGTTTACACTACCTCCAAGTAATTAAGTTAATAGGTATATATACTTTTATGTTTCGTTTTTGTTAAATCTTACACTAGCAGCCTATTGCAAATGAGATATTATCCAAATTAGAATCCTCCACACGGCAAGAAAGGAGAAAGCAATAGATGACTCTTATTTTTATGCCTTGCTACGTGTGACTCCTCCATTTCACTTCTCCTAATAATTATTGTTCCAAAGCATTAACTTACCCTTTAACTTAGTCCTTCTTTTAACAAATGGAGAAGAAGAAAACCGAAAGAATAACATGGAGACAAAAATGAAAAGGAAGAAGAAAGAAATTAGGTTGTAGTATAAGAAAAATAAGAAAGTGAGATGGTGGTGTGGTGATGGCGATTGAGGGTGGTGAAGCTCCTGTTCGGAAAAGGGTAAGTGAATTAAATTAGTTTTGTGGGATTAATCTTTGAACATCAAGTCATCTTTGATTAGATTGGAGTCCTTTTGTTAGATATGGAGTTTATAATTAGTGGTTTATAATTCATGAATTAAATATTGTATTAATCTCAATCAATTGTCTACTAACTCAGTTAACCCCCAATTAATGTTAATAGGGAAATTAAGTTGGTATTGTCTAATAATTGTACTTTCGAGAAAACTGAATCATAGGCTATATCACTTTATTCTACATACAAATATAATTATTGGAATTAGATACTAAATCATGTTAATAGACACTTGAGTATATGTACACTAGAATCTGGATGTTTATGCAATAATACTCAACCTTTTGATTTAGTAATAAGTGGTTTATATTGTAACTTTATGATACAAACATAACCAGTCCTAGAATTAGTCTTAATAAATTTAGATATTGAATAATTAACAAGACTTATAACGATATATGGTACTTAGTCGTAATCGTTCGTAAAATTATTATTGATATTATTGGAATACCCGTTGTAGATAATTCGAGATTAGTCAGTATATGATCGGTCGACTATAGAGATTTTGAAGTGATGGCTTATGTTTATAAAGTCAAACTCGTTGGTGAACGCGATATTAGGCCATGAGGTCAACTGTCTACCGTTGACTAGCATCTCTAGCCTGAGAACGGTGAGCGCCTCAATAAAACGTTTTTAAAACTGAAAGAGTTTTTCAAGAAAATTATATCATATATATGTATTTCTCATTTGAAATAATTACAGTTGTTATATCTCTGTTTATAATTGTCTGCAATGCTTGCAGCATGTACTACTTATTCATAGTAGAACTGATAACTCTATACTTATTTGCATTTCTCGAATCATATGATATCTGTTGAATAATGGAGTGTAGTACTTTATCTCACCTCATATTGATGAATGGTACCAAGGTGTAGTACTTTATCTCACCTATGTACCAATTGCATATGTATGATTATTTGCGCATTCATCTGCTCTCGCTTAATGATATTCTCTGGATAATTCTGGGTAGCTGGGGCTACAGAGTTATCAGAGCTCTGCCATTAACCAGACTCACAAACCAGGGATTAGAGCCCCTTGGGGAGTGACTCACATCATTCGGCTAAGACATGTCAATGCCCGTCACATATAGGGAAAGGTTGCCGCCTTATCCCTCATCTAACCGGCGTACTAACTACTGATCACATCCTGATCTTTCTGTATCCTTTTGAGGTGGAGGAGTTGTTTAGCCCGTTTTGACGGGTAATTGAACGTGATTTCAATTGTGCCATTATTACAACTGTTATACTATTATGGATTGATTTTACAATGAAATAGGCGGTTCATGAAATTCTAAATCGTTTTCTGCATAAAATTCAATTGCACCCTGACACATGCCTCACTAAGTTGTTTTTACAACTTACGCTTTCAAATTATTACTCTTTCAGAATCTCACCAAAGGGCAGGATGGGCACATCAGACTAAGGGATTTCAATTGGACGTCTACAATAGAGTTCCTAGAATTTGTCAAGTGAATGTACGGTTTGTAATGAAAGTTTTAAAGTAATAAGTTAGTTGGGAGAACCATTCTATTGTAATAGATAGTTAGAGCTCTGAACTGCAATTATTGAAAGTTTATCAAGGTTATTTTATTATTTAATTATGTCTTAGCAGGCAGGTGCCGGTTTCGGGCCGTTACATTGACAGCCCTGCAGGTACACATTATAAGCATGGATCAAAATTTCGTTTTCTTTCAATGTCGTTGATAGTTGAGTATTAGAATCTTTTCAAAAAAAATTCGGAAACTTTAATGTAATTGAAAAAATATGTAAATCAAATAAAAATATTGAATATATATCACTCTAATTTTGTTTCCACTGACCAAAATACAGAAACTAATCGATGTTTCTGCTGAAAATGTACATAAATTTTGGTCCATGACTACAAGATTGTTTCTAATATGCGAAAATTAAGACCATACAACTTTGTAACACTTTAAATACAGAGCATAGTGCAAAAAACCTCATATGTTATTTTAATTGGAAAAAAACGTATTGTTGGAATTTTTTAAAATTTTAAAACTTCAAATAATGAAATAATTTTGTAACTATCAAAATTGACGGTGACTTAAATCCAATAATATTCCTTTAATGCCCATTATGTGGCTCATCAAATTCTTTGACCTCAGAGGTCTCATATACACTATAAATAGGGATACAGGTCTTAGGAATACACACACTCACTAACAAGATGCATCCACTAAAATATTTTCATATATTGTTCAAAGGGCACTAGAGGTAAGGTTTGATTCTTGTCTTCCTGTGAACGTGCTCACAGATGAGGACGTCGGTGTGGCCATTGGATTTTATCTTGGGATTGTGATTAGCCGCCAATACCTGCACGAGGGGAGGCAATCACTTTCTTAGGACGAGCGTCCAGTGATGTGACTCTCAAAACAGGCAAGTCGTTTCATAATTATATTCTTATTGAATTATTTATATTGTGTATAAAATATTCTTATATTTAGTGATTACTAATTTTGCATAAAATATCAAAATTTCTCAACACGTTATGTGTTATTTTATTAAAAAAAAAAAAAACTCTTGTATTAACATATTAAAGATCATATTTATCTTCTCAGAGGCAACAATGTTTTTATTTGTTGTAAAATATTTGTTATATCTATTTGGTTTAGTGATTACATGTGAAAGATTGATGAACAATAATGAAAATAACTGTAAAGTGAGATTGAGAATACAGAGAAAATAAACGTGTAGGGAAATTGGGGGATCTTATTTGGGGAGGGGAGAGATATTGTTAAATAACCAATCTGTTACATGGGGAGTTACAAATCCCACAATAGAGATGTGGGATAGTGGATAGCTATTACAAAATAAGTCCCTAAACTATACAAATATTAAATAGGAATACCCACTAATATATATTATTTACAACACTCCCCCTTGGGGATTCCTATTGAGTCATTATTATGGTTTTCGTGTTACCTCGTTAAAACCTTCCGAGTAATAAAAACCCAGTGGGAAAAAAGAACCTCGGTTAGGAAAAAGAGTACAACGCATAATCTTTTCAACCAGCAAAAGTTGCCTCATTAAAACATTGACGGGTAACAAAAACCCTGTGGGAAAAATAAACCCCACTCGAAGGAAAAAGAGTACAACAGGGCACCCGGGTATCTTCTGGATACGAAATACCTACACGGTACTCCCCCTCAAGTTAACTCCACTGAAACTTATAATGGAGCGAGCTCAGATAACCTGCACAAGTCAATAGCTTTAACATGTTTCTCAAAAGTGATTTTCGGTAATGACTTAGTAAATAAGTCGGCGCAGTTGTCCTAACTTCTGATCTGTTGGATCACTATTTGCTTAAGCTCTTGTTGTTGCTTATTGAAGAAAATTTTCGGAGCTAAGTGCTTGGTGTTGTGGCTTTAATAAAACCCGTTTTCATCTGCTCAATGCAGGCCGCATTATCCTCAATCATAATCGTAGGATCTTCTGTGGTAGCCAATTCACAGGAACCTCGAACATTCCCAATCACGGCCCTAAGCCATGTGCATTCACGTACTGCCTCGTGAAGTGCTAAAATCTTGGCATGATTCGACGAAGTGACAACTAAAGTCTGTTTTGTAGACCTCCAAGACACAATTGTGTTCCCAATCATAAAGACATACCCAGTCTGGGAACAAGCTTTGTGCGGGTCCGATAGATAACCAGCATCGTCATACCCCACAAGCTTTGCGTTCTTTAGTGAGGCATAGGGGTAGAACAAACCCATGTCAGTCGTACCACGAAAGTATCGAAATATATCCTTTATGCCATTCCAATGGCGGCGTGTTGGTGCTGAGCTAAACCTAGCTAGTAGATTTACGGCAAACGCAAGATCAGGTCGAGTACATTGAACTAAGTACAATAATGTGCCTATTGCACTTAGATATGGCACCTCGGGTGCTAACACTTCCTCGCCCTCCTCCGCGGGACGAAATGGATCATTCGACATATCCCATGATCGAACTATCATTGGCGTGCTTGATGGCTTCACTTTATCCTCATTAAAGTGTCTTAACATTTTTTGGATGCAATTCGATTGACGGACCAAAATTCCATCAGCACGGTGTACTATCTCAAGCCCGAGATAGAAATTAGTCCATCCGAGATCCTTCATCTCAAATTCGGATTTCAGGAGTTGGGTTGTCTCCCTAACCTCTTCGGGAGTCTCGATAAAGTTCATGTCATCGACATAAACGGCAACAATAGCAAACCCAGAACTTGTCCTTTTAATGAACACGCAAGGACAAATATAGTTGTTCACGTATCCCCTTTTTGTGCAAGTACTCACTTAGGCGATTATACCACATCCTCCCGAATTGTTTCAAGCCATAAAGTGAACGCCTCAATCTTACAGAGAGCATGTTCCGTGGTCTAGAACTACTTGTCTTGGGTACCATAAGTCCATCCGGTATTTTCATATATATAATCGTATTTAGATCCCCACAGAGATGCGTTGTGACTACATCCATGAACTGCATAGTCAGTTCCTTGAATATTACTAAACTGAATAAGTATCTGAACGTAATAACGTCCATCACAGAAGAGTATGTCTCCTCAAAGTCAATCCCAGGTCGCTGAGAAATTCTTGTGCAATGAGACGAGCCTTGTACCTCACAATCTCATTTTTCTCGTTTCTTTTCCTTGAAAATACCCATTTGTATCCCATGGGTAGAACTCCGGGAGGTGGAGGAGCAATTTGTCCTAACACTCCTCTTTTCGATAATGAATCAAACTCAGCCTGAATTGCTTTTTCCCATTTCGGCCAATCATCCCTTTGTTTGCACTCGTCCACTGATCGAGGCTCAATACCATCACTTGATATAATTTCAGTAGCTACTGTGTGAGCAAACACATCATTGATGATTATTTCATCCCGAACTCACACCTCATTCATGCATGAATAATCAACCGAGATTTTCCTATTCTCGGGAATGAATACTGATGTCGAGGCATCCCTCGACGTCGTCTCCAAGACGGATCCATAGTCCGGAACTATTTTATGAGATAGATCGGGTGGAATTCCATTATTATCGGTACTAACCAAATTTAACAATTATGCATTCGCCCGCTTTCGGGGATGCAGATCATTTGACCCAATTGATCTCCCCCTCTTATGGGCCGGGAGATACGACTGGTTAGTTGGGATTGATGACCTTACCATATTTTGTCCCTCTTGGACATCTATCCTTACAGACACATTTGCAGCTGGTATATGAGATCTCGTCACTTTAGCCAAATCAGAGAATGAGTCTGGCATATTATTGGTTACTTTCTGAAGTTCGACTATTATACATACTTCAGATTCTCTGATTGCTATAAGGAGATCGTGATGAGACACAGTGGGGTCGTTCCACACGACTTCACGCCGTTCATCCTGAACGTTAGTGTGAACATTATTTCCTCCCCCTAACGGCGGGAAGACAGTCTCATCAAAGTGACAGTCCGCAAATCGTGCGGTAAAGAGATCGTCTGCCAAGGATTTCAAATACCGAATAAAAGATGACGATACAAACTCCGTATATATGCACAATCAACGTTGAGGTCTCATTTTAGTCCGCTATGGCGGATCAATCGGCACATATACTGCGCACCTAAATGTGCATATATGGGAAATGTTTGATGTATACCCGAACTCCAATTAAGAGGTTGGGTCGTAGTGGGCCTCAAACGTACTAACATGTGCTACCAGATATTTTACATCAATACCCAGGGACATGCAATAGTCGTTAAAAGATCGCGATGTAAACTCCGCGACATTATCCAGTCTAATAGACTTAGTAGGATAATCCGGATAATGTGCTTTCAACCGTATAATCTGAGTCAGGAGTTTAGCATATGAAGCATTTCTCATGGACATTCCACATATGTCCCATTGGATACACTCCAAGAAAACGAGGGAATCCTTACTCTTTTGTGCATAAGCTGGCAGATGATCCAATTTTCCAATAAAACATGGTACACACAAGTAATCCTTACTCTTTTGTGCATAAGCTGGCAGATGATCCAATTTTCCAATAAAACATGGTACACACAAGTAATCACTGTGTACTAAATCCTTATTATTCGTAAGTGGATGCCCGATAGAGGTATTAATAATATGGCACATCACATTTTTGACTCGACTGTCCTGGCCGGTCATGCCATAGAAAATACATGCTCGATTCACTTGGCTTCGAGCCATTGACAAGGTGTGCCTCGGGCACTCGTATTGTGGTCCTATATAACTTAGTCGATAGTCCCTCTAACTTCTTCCAAATATGCTTTTCGCTGTACAAATTAGAGGTAATGCACAAATTCTCTATTCCCTTTTCCTCAGTGGTTTCAATGTGGTAACCATTAACTCGAATATCTTTAAAACTCAACAACGTTCTCCTTGAACGTAGAGTATACAAAGCCTCTTTAATGTCCAAAATCGTGCCATTTGACAACATGAGGTAGGTATTTCCAAAGCCATCTATTAAATCACATGTATCAGATATTGTTGTCATAGAGGTCTTACTAGGCATTATATTAAAAAAATATGATATATCCATTAGGATAGTGTGTGTAGTTGCACTATCTGCCAGACATTGTTCCCCACATGTCATGCCTAGGAACCAAATATATTCCAGTATTTAACATTTACTTGAAAAAGTAAATCGAGCTAATACCACTAAATACCATTATAGTCGGATTAAAATGAAGCCACCCAAAATGTGGTTCAAAATAGACAAAATATAGTTAAATCTGAATATGGTTATTATTCAAATTGATGAGTAGTCCAACCTTAGGGCCTCATCCAAACTTTTCTTGATCATAATCGTAGCATCAGCCTTTTTGGGCATTAGTTAGCAAACTGTCCTCGACAATTATTATGCTCAGTTTCTTACGGGCATATAACCTCCCATAAGTAATTTAATTGAACCCCTTTGGATCCATTTCTTAATTCAAAATGAACTATGTGGTTTTAATCCAAGGGAACCCCATTCCCAATATCGTAAATCCCAAGTCCACTTTCATTTATTTATCATGCAATCATATATAATCATTCATCACATGCATAAGATAAAGCAGCAAAACCAATAAAACATACAATTTAGAAACTTATGCCCATGAAATAAATCATGATAAATAAATAAAACAACCAAAATTAAATTATAAATTGCAATCTTGGGACTGAAAATTCATAGGATCAAACATTATTCCATATTAGTGACTCACATTTAAATTAAACAATCAATTACGTAATCCACAAATTTGTATTTATAAAATACAAACATAAAGATGAATTGTCTGAATGAATTTTCAAAGTTCATATCCAGAAGCATTAATGCTATGTTCATATCATGTCACGATTAAATCATAATGTAGGAAATATTAAATCTGAACCAATATTCATTAATGAGCTTAGAACACTACACGTGAACATATCAATAATAATTTCACTAACCTCAATTAACTTTTTTTCAAATAAGGTCTTTCAATTGATCATTTTAACTTGCAATTTATAACCATAATTTCAATTTACATACCAAAGCAATAATTCTTGAATTGAATATATAGGCACACCATCTATATGTAAATACATGTACACATATACAATCAAATAAGAATACACATTTTTTTTCAGGATCAGTCCTAATCAGGACCAAATTAGTTTAGGACCAGGTTAAACAAAAAATGCTCCAACTTAAACCAAGATCCAAACAAAGAACAGGGTCGGGTTTGAAACCAAATAACCCGAACCCGAACCGGGTCGTATACCAAAAACGTATCACCCAACCGATTCCCAACCAGTTCGGGTATGACCGTATCCCCATGATCCGTACATGATCCAGTTTGACTGGATCGGAAATCTCAAAATTTGGGTCTGATCCAAAAGACCTAGAAATTCATCTTCTTGACCCGGTTTATGAAGAAATCGTAAATTTGCCGAAAACAATTGATTTGTCGGAATTGATAGGCCCAAACATAACAATAATTACCACAATCAAGTTCTTCAACGATCAAACACAAAACATGAAGAAACTGAAAATAAATTTGAGAGTGGGCTTGTGTATTATATTACCTTTTAAACAATTTCCAGATTATTCAAGTAATTTGCAGAGGCTTAAAGCTCAAATAACTTATTAATTACTTATCCAAAAAATAATCTGGATACATGGTTAGAAAGCTATTTTAAAGACGATTCTAAGCATATGCAGCAAGTTACATAATTCCAAATACTTAAACGGGAAATCGCATATTAGTTTTCAAAGAAAATAATTTTTTCAGAACAAATTACATATCCAACAAATCTGAAAAAATTCATTAGGTTACCATATTATACTAGCATGCTTCAATAAAAGTTTCGGGTCAATCGCACAAGAATAACATGCTCCGAAAATTACGAATTTCGTATAAACACATTTCCGTAAATTTTGAAATCATATCATCCAGGAATATCCATATGAATTCTGAATTTCAAGATTTAAAATCAAAAGAAGTTCCACCATAACATGTATATTATACCAATTTTACACATAAAGTAGAATCCAAGTCTCCATAGCAATATATAAACAAAGAAACATACCCGAAGCATGCCTTAAAGACATATGTTCACATAGTTCAAGCCATATCAATAATTAAATCATAATATAGCTACTGTATATAATATCAATGTACTGAATTCATCATGCTTTGTGATTTACGGACAGAAAAAAACAACGTTAAATTCCATCATATTAACATAATTCTAAAATGTCTACTATTTTATTAAAGAATAGTTTTTATCACTGGCCAAGTTTCATCATATCACTTTTATCAATTGATTGTATGATTTTGTTGGACCCAACAAATTGAACAAATCAAAAGAAATATTCATATTGTTCAAAAGATTAAAGTACCAAAGACCAGTAGTTGTTTACGGCAAAGACATAGGTTTGAAATTGCATATATCAGGATACATAAATATCAATAATGCCAAAAGAATAATCAGTTTCAACCATTAGCAATAATAATCAACCTTAACTTAAGCCCTAAAACATGATTTAAACCCATAGAATTCCCAGATTTAGAAGTATATAATTCATCAGTGTCAAGTTATTTGTTAAATTGATCATACCAGAAAGAGGTTAACTAAGGCTACTTCCTTCAATTTTTTAGTAAACTTCTGATGGATGCAGTTTCATTTTGAGACACTGGAATGACGATCCGAACGGTAAAAATTAAGATCATGGTGTGATGAACCTTCGGTTCAAATTTAAAAACGATCCAACGGTGGAGAAGGCAGGAATCATCAAAAAATCGAAGCTGCTGCGTGCACATCCGAAAATCTACCTCTCAAAGTGTTTTCATCTTTTCTCTCTTGTTTAGTGATATATTTGTATAACCTTGAAATCGAGTTATAGAGCAAACTCGTGCTGATAACGTGGGGTTTTTTGCACTTTGCACCCCTAAAACATGGGAAATAGGCACTTTGCACCCCCGAAACTTAGATTTAGCACTTTGCACCCTCTTTTATTTTTAAGCAAAAACTCAAGGGCAAAATAGGTAATTCTATTGTAAATCTTTGGCACTTTGCACCCCCAAAATAAAATTAGCACTTAACACTCCCTAATTAAGAACAAATCAACAACTTGCACCCCCGAAACACAATAAATGAACACTTTGCACCCCAAAACACAAAATTAACACTTAACACCGTAAAAAAAAAAAAAAAAAAAAAAAAAAAAAAAAACTCAAACCCCTCGTTTTTTCCTGCAAAGATGACCATTAAGGTGAAAAAAAATTTAAGGAAAAATAGGTAATAATTTATGGGTCTTTGATATTTTGAAGTAGACAATGAGTCTTCGAGAATCTTCGAGAAGTTTACTTGTACTTTATTTAGTTATTCATGGTTATATTGTTGAAAAGAAAGATGAAGAGAGAAATGAGTATTCGAGTATCTATAATTGTATTTTGCAAAATTTAAGGGAAAAAAATGAATTACCTATTTTGCCTTAAATTTTTTTCACTCCAATAGTCAACTTTGACGAAAAAAATTAGGGGTTTAAGTTTTTTTTAATTTGAGGGTGTTAAGTGTTAATTTTGTATTTTGGGGTGCAAATTGCCCATTTATTGTGTTTCGAGGGTGGAAGTTGCTTATTTGTTCTTAATTAGAGGGTGTTAAGTGTTAATTATATTTTGGGGGTACAATGTGCGAAATTCTCAAGTTTTGAGGGTGTAAAGTGCCAATACTATTAAATTACCTATTCTGCCCTTGAACTTTTTCTTGAAAATAAAAGAGGGTGCAAAGTGCTACATTTTTCATATTTCGAGGGTGCAAAGTGCTAAATCTAAGTTTCGAGGGTGCAAAGTGCCTATTTCCCATGTTTTGGGGGTGCAAAGTGCAAAAAACCCGATAACGTGTTGTAAAATATTTGTTATATCTATTTGATTTAGTGATTACATGTGAAGAGATTGAAGAACAATAATGAAAATAACTGTAAAGTGAGATTGAGAATACAAAGAAAATAAACGTGTAGGAAAATTGAGGGATCTTATTTGGGGAGGGGAGATATATTGTTAAATAACCAATCTGTTACATGAGGAGTTACAAATCCCACAATAGAGATGTGGGATAGTGGATAGCTATTACAAAATAAGTCCCTAAACTATATAAATATTAAATAGAAATACCTAATATATATTATTTACAACATTTTGCATGTAATATCAAAATTTCTTTCTCAACACGTTATGTGTAATTTTATTAAAAAAAAAACTCTTGTATTAACATATTAAAGATCATATTTATCTTCTCAGAGGCAACAATGTTTTTATTTGCTTTAAGTGCGATCATATTTTTCGTGATTTGTAGGAAAAGTGACAATTATAAATATTATTTTATTTTATTTGCAATACATTTCATAAAATTCGCAATAATCCCCTTTAAACTTGAAAGTAGACAATAACTCCTTGTTCTCTTAAAATATTAGCAATAATCTTCTGGCGGTCAACTCTTAATTTTGAAACGAGTTGGGAGAGGGGCTTTTTCCTAATAAATTGTCGACCCAAGGGATTTTAGTTGTGATTTTTCTGCCAATGAAAAAACACAAGGAATATTTTCACATTTTAATCTTACATACACCATTGATTTGCATATTGATATATTATTCAACTTCCACTACACTATGAAAGATCATTGATCCCCAATCAATTATAACTTCAATTTTTTTAATTAATTCTAGCCTTATTTCATTGTTTTATGTTCTCAAAATTCTTATACATTTGATTATTTGGAAATAAGGCTAAAAACATTCACAATTTCCCCAAATTGTAAAGACTAATTCCCAAATTTTACAACTCTCATCGGTGGATGAACAACAATAAGATATACGCAATCGCAACAAGTAATATAGTGATAGGAAGAGTATCGTCTCCATATGGAATTAATGAGCTAAAATAACTAATTACTAAAAGATCACCCTTGTTCTTATCCAAATTAAACGAATCTTTGATTTTGATTATAACTAACCAACAATGAAATTAAAGTGAATTTTATATTCGAAAGATTATGTATGATGATTAAAGCCTAGGATTACAACTTCCTTCAATGTCAAATTAATTTCTATTATTTTTCCAATAATTTTATTTCAATTAAGTTTCATTGCTAGGCTAGGGCTCTTATGTTTCGACCACTTCTTTCCAGAATATTGTAAAACTAATCTAACCTAATCAACGAGTTATATTCCTATGCCAATGAAATTAGGTCAAATTGAATCATGAACAAACCCTAATTGTGACTACCTTAGGCAATTAAGTATATTCATATCTTAATTGCTAAACAAATTTAATTTGAGTGCAACTCATATAAAGGTTACCCAATCTAAAAGTAAAACCTAATTCCTATCTTGATTCAATTAGATTTATGAAACAATAGTATCAGTCTATTGAAATTCAAATATATGAGTGGGTAAACAACAAATCTCAATAAAATAGAATAAGGAAAAAGAAGTCTACACCAACAGGTTATTCTAGTGGAACTGTGGAAGGGACTAGCCACTACAAACTAGAGGACTCAGGTTCGAATCCCTGTTCGGAGAGGTACACACTTAATGTGCCCAACTCGCCTCGAAAGGTATTAAAACTTTGGAAAATCAAAAAAAAAATATGTCAACAATCAATTCAAACGAAATTTTTTATTGCAATCATAGAAAAGTAACTTTAGTTCATAGCTAAAACAAAAATAAACTCAAGAATAATAAACATTATAAGTAGAAGATCAATAAAGAGAAACATAATTCAAAGAGATAAGAAGAGAGAAGTAGATCCGTCTTCAATCTTTAAAAATCTTGTTCTCCGATGTTTTCTATGTTCCCAATAATATTTTCTTGTTCTTGGCGTATACTCTTGTTAAAAGATGTCCAAAGATCTGTTTTCTCTCTCTTCATTCCTCCGCTTATATATGTGTTTCAAAGTAAAATAAGGCATTCTAATTTAAATCCGAGGGAATCTCTGCCCGGTGGAAAAGTAGATTCGCCCTAGTGGGGACGCTGATGTCCAAGATTTTTGACTGCTTTGTGATTTCGCTCTTGCAAAGAGGCTGTTGTTTGCATTTTAACAATCAAGATAAAATTTGAAATATTCACAATAAATACCAAAATGAGTACGTGAATTAACATTGAGATAAACCAAGCTAAACCAAAGGGAAACGATTCAAGAACTCAAGAAACTAATGACATTCCTCGCATAATGAGAGATTATTTAGTACAACCGCTGCACCACGTCATCAAGTACACGTGGTGCAGCCCACCAATACACTTGAGACATGTGGATTGATAATCCACATCACCCCATATTCTAGCTATGTTCCAAAAAAATAGGAATTCAGAAAATTTTGTTCACATTGCCAGAACATGGGTGATGTGAATTATTAATCTACATGTCACAAGTGTATTGGTGGGCTGCACCACGTGTACTTGATGACGTGTTGTAGTGGTTGTACTAAATAATTTCTCCATAAAGATATAGAAATTAACTCTATTTTGTAGAGTTAACAAACATAGATCATATTTTTTATTTGTACCCAAATCTTCTCTAATGACTACAATATTGTTTGCGCAAGAGATTTTTTTAGTTATCCTCTTGAGTTTATATATGTCTAACAGACGATTTAACTCCCTGTGGTATGGAAATGGACATATTATCCCCTATGAAAATGACAATGAATGTTTTGCTTCTTTTTATTGTTGATGTGTTACATACACGCTCAAAATTGCAAATTAGGCTTAATTTTGATAAAAAAAAATGATAAATTTTAGCCCTCCATTAATAACATACTTCACTTGTTTTCTCTCTGTTAAATGCTATAAGGGGTATTTTATCCCTTGTAACATTGTCTAATTAACACTTTACTTCATGTACTGTGATTTTGTCTATGTATATATATATAAGGGATGTAGGGATCCATTTTTGCAAAAATATAGAGGAGATATTGCCATTTAATTAATTTTTCACAGGGGATATATTGTCCTTTAAGAATACAAAGGGGTGATTTGCTATTAACTCTTTATGCAAGAAATATAATGATATTACAGCTGGAAAGAGAATATAAAATTAGTTTTTATTTTCTTTTTCTTTTTGAGAGACAATAAATATAATTAATCTAACGAATTAGAAAAAGAACAAAAGCAAATACTTCTATAAACAACCGTTAG
Source organism: Penstemon barbatus (assembly GCA_003313485.2). Taxonomy (NCBI): domain Eukaryota; kingdom Viridiplantae; phylum Streptophyta; class Magnoliopsida; order Lamiales; family Plantaginaceae; genus Penstemon; species Penstemon barbatus. Next base: position 66,246,021 of record CM064883.1, on the reverse strand, counting down.
TTAATTATTTAATTAGTTTGATTCAAAATTTATTAAAAATAGTATATTTTTTTTTATTAAAACTTTATTTTGATTTAACAAAAAATAAGATATCTCTTATATTATTTATCCCATATAACAAATACGATTGACATAAATACATCTTTTAAATTATTTTTCTATTTCAAAATAAATAAATAAATAAAATCTACTCATCAAAGAAATCTTTAAGATCTCAAATTATTTTTTAAATTACTTACGGAATAGACAAAGAGGCCCTAGATGTTAGATCATGAATTATGCGGACCATTAATGTGATTTAAGTATGAAACCAACTATACAACATGATCAATTATATAAAATAAAATCGTGCTAGCCGGCGTGGATCTTAAAGTTTACCCTTGCCGGATTCAAATGAAGACTACGTCAATGCGATTACTTTTGTACTGCAAGTTGAAGTAGGCATTTCTCCCAACACACGAGTCTTCCTTTTTTTTTTAAATACGTTAATCATTAATCATGATATCATTAAATAATTCGGTTACTATCTAAGTACAAAAATTGCAAAAACTAATAATAAACTATAGATATCCACATTAGGATGAGCAAATACAATCTAACTGAGAGAGAATTTTAAAATTGCCCTTACTCAAATATTTTATTAGATTTTTGCCATTAAATGTTTGTAAATTGTAAAAATGGCATTGCGTAAATTAAGATACATAATTAACTTAATTAAATCTCCTTAATTAAACAACATCTTAAACAAACTATTATATTACCCCAACATTTTGAAAAATTAAAATAAAACCCCATTCTACTATTTTTCTTTCTCTCACTATAAACCCTGACAAAATTTTCTCTCACAAAATTCCAAATTTTCACTCACATTCACTCAAATCAAAGAGGAAAAGGAAGAACAACAACATATAAGGTTAGTGTTTGCGAGTTAGTTTAATTTTGACATGGATTTTTGTTGATTTACGGGCAAAACGTGGAAAAAAAAAATTCTGGTGTTTTTCGCAGCAGGAGTCTCACCGCGGTGAGTTTATAAACTCACCGCGGTGAATATATAAACTCACCGCGGTGAGCTATGTTGCCCTCCAATCTCATACTAGAGACTGGAGTTTGTCCAGTCTCCAGTCTCCGGAGACTGGAGACTGGACAAACTTCAGTCTCCAGTGTCCAATTGAAGTATCAAACTCCAGTTTCCAACCTCCAATTGGAGTCTCTGGAGACTGGAGTTTGGTAGGACAAATACCAAAAATCAAAATAACATATTTGGTTGAATTTTAAATATTTTTTATATTAAGATATTTTGTGAGTTAATTTTAGTTGTTTACTTGTAGGTATGGAGAAAATTATACTTTATATTTAGTATGGCGGTGAATTTAAATACGATACGAATGGAAAATTTGAATATAGTGATAATAGTAGATATGGTCATAGTAAATCTTTGGAAACATTGTTGGTGGATAGGACAATCTTGTTTGGGGAACTAGTTGAAAAAATATACAGAATGTTTGATTTTGTTCGGAATATGAGTAATATTGAGATATATCGCCAATGTGGTGAGGCAGCTAACTACAAGGTAGTGATCATAGCAAATGAATCAGACGGGGAGATAACAAAGTACTATATTCGAAATATGAATGAATATAATTTGTACGTGCTTTGGGATCCGAGGATAGAAGAAACTCCAATGATAGAAGAAAATACAAGGATAGAAGAAACTCCGAGCATAGAAGAAACATTATACCCAGTTCAGGATAATGAACATAACCCTTGGACGCTCGATCCTAATCGTCGCACTCCTGAACTTATACCTTGTGCTCAGGAATACAACGATAATGAAGGTGGTGATGGAGGTTATGATATAGGTGGTGATGGAGGTTATGATGTAGGTGGTGATGAATGTGGTGATGTAGGTCCTGATTTAGATGGTTATGGTAATGAACATCCAAATTATGACGAGCCACCTAATGTTCATGGTCAAGCGACAGAATTTTACGAACCACCTAGTCATGAAGGATTTGATGATGCTCTAAGAATTTGTTCGAGATCAAATTCGAATTCGAATGAGGGGAGGAATGATGGATCGGGTTGGACAATTGGTCAGCGGTTTAATCACAAAAAGCATTTTGATGAAGAACTTCACAAAGTTGCTATACATAATCATTTTAGATTTAGGGTGGAAAAGTCAGACCCAGATAGAAAGAGAGTCCGGTGTTTGACAGATAATTGTCCATGGCGACTATATGCGAAGAAGGAAAAGTATGGTGTTTAGGTGTTGAATATGTTATTACGTCATATCATAACATTCACACTTGTGGACTGATGGATAGAGGTGTCGATCATACACAAGCATCGGCTAGATACATTGGTAACCGGACTAAGGGACTATTCTTGAATTCCACTAATCCTCCAAAACCTGAAGCACTGATCAACTTCATGCGTAATGAAGAACATGTTTCCGTTAGCTACGAGAAAGCTTGGGGGAGGAAACAATTTGCTAAAGATGAGATTAGGGGTACTTTCGATGAAAATTTTGCCAAGCTCCCCTCCTATGCTCACATGATTAGGGTAATGAATCCTGACACGGTAACTCGCATCCATATAGACTCAGAAAACAAATTTAAATATTTCTTCATGGCTTTAGGAGGGCCGATTAGAGGATTTCCTCACGTAAGAGATGTCATTGTAATTGATGCAACATTTACGGGCAATAAATATAAACAAACCGTTCTAATTGCAAGTGCGCCGGACGGCGACAGTCGTTGGTATCCGATTGCATGGGGGATAGCTGATGCCGAGGACAAGGCGAGTTGGATTTGGTTCCTTGAGCAGTTGAGAGGTATCATACCAGACAGAGAAGATCTGGTTATTGTTTCGGACAGGGGCACATCAATTATACCCGCGGTTGCCATGGTCTACCCTTTAACAGACCATGGGTGTTGTTATTGGCACCTCAAGGAAAACCTGGTAAAAAGATTCCCCGGTGCGGCTGTAACCGGGTATTTTTATAAAGCTGCTACCGCTTACAATGAGTTTGAGTTCCAAAAATATTTTGGTTACTTGAAAGCCAAGAAGCCAGAAATTGCAGATTGGCTAGATAAAGAGATAAAGTTGAGTAAATGGGCAAGGGTCCGCTATCGGGTCAACAGATATGAGGTCATAACGTCTAACAACGTCGATGTCCTTAATAATGTAATTAAGGAGGCGAAAAATTATCCTATATGTGCTCTGCTCAAATTTATTATTGATATGATGGGAAGGTGGTTTCAAGTGCGCCGTCAGGAGACTTTTGGCTGTGGATCTATATTTACCCGTTCGATTGAGAAGGAGCTATGCAAGCAATATGATATAGCAGCCAGATGGTGTAAATATCCATTGGGGCATTCAATTTGGAAAGTTGAATCTACTGAATGGTCTGGAATTGTGGATTTAGATGCAAGAACGTGTGGTTGCGGCGTCTTTCAAGTTGAGCAAGTACCGTGCGAGCATGCAATTGCAGCTGCAATGGGCGAGCGGCCAAGAGATTCTGGCTCGTACGTGTACGATCTTACTTCCGATTACTTCAAAATCTCCTCCATGCAGCAAGCTTATTTTGAACTCATACAACCCGTTCCATCTGAGGACCAATGGACCATTCCTGATGATGTCAAGGCAATAGTAGTGTTGGCTCCAGACGCGAAACGAACTCGTGGAAGGCCTAGAGTGGGACATTTTGTTTCTCGGAGTGAATTAGCCAGGAAAAAATACAAGTGCTCGGTTTGTCATGCTACCGGTCATAACACTCTTAGATGTTCTCAAAGGTTTCAAAATTCGAGTAATAATGAAGCTTAATCTTAGATCTTTATGTATTTTCACATATTTTTGTAATAATCGAATTTAGTGAACAACCGTTATTCTAAGAATATTAACATATATTTATATTTATTTATTGTATATTAATAGTTATTGTAATAATAAATTTGTCTCGAACAACAATTTTTTAAGTTTGGAAGTCTGGACTCTCCACTTCCTCACCTAGACTAGATTTATACTCATCGCGGTGAGATTAAACACACCGCGGTGAGTTTTAGGCAGAGAGGTGAGTTTTAGGTCGAGCAACTCTCTGCCTAAAACTCACCGCGGTGAGTGTTAACCCTCATTGCGGTGAGTTTTAGGCAGAGAGTTGCTCTGCCTAAAACTCACCTCTCTGCCTAAAACTCACCGCGGTGAGAATTAATATAGTCTCCAGTCTCCAGTTCCAGTCTCCAGTCTCCATGCACATTGTAAACCAGTCTCCGGTCTTCAGTCTCCAGTCTCCAGTCTCCATGCACATTGTAAACTAGTCTCCAGTCTCCAGTCTCCATGCACATTTTAAACCAGTCTCCAGTCTTCATGCACATTTTAAACCACTCTTCAGTCTCCATGCACATTTTAAACCAGTCTCCAGTCTCCAGTCTCCATGCACATTTTAAACCACTCTCCGCTCACATTACCCTAAACCCTAAACTAACCCTAATTTAACCCTAACCCCTAAATTAACCCTAATTTAACCCTAACCTTGAAATTTTGTTAGATTTCTCAATTGTAAACACTTACGGTAGCATTATATACTACGTAAATCACAACTCCGTACAATTTGGTCAATTTTATGAGATTTCGACAATTTATGAACCGAAAGGAGAAGTAACACTTACGGTAACATTATATTCTCCGTAAATAAGAATTTCGTATAAAAATTGCAATTTTGTTAGATTTTTCAATTGTTAACACTTACGGTAACATTATATACTACGTAAATCACAACTCCGTACAATTTGGTCAATTTTATGAGATTTCGACAATTTATGAACCGAAAGGAGAAGTAACACAAACGGTAACATTATATCCTCCGTAAATAAGAACTTCGTATAAAAATTACAATTTAGTTAGATTTCTCAATTGTTAACACTTACGGTAGCATTATATCCTACGTAAATCACAACTCCGTACAATTTGGTCAATTTTATGAGATTTCGACAATTTATGAACTGAAAGGAGAAGTAACACTTACGGTAACATTATATCCTCCGTAAATAAGAACTTCGTATAAAAATTGCAATTTTGTTAGATTTCTCAATTGTTAACACTTACGGTAACAATTACAATTTGGTCAATTTTATAAGATTAAATCGACCCAATATTTGTAGAAATCGCAATTTGATCCCATATTTTTAAAAAATTGTTAAATTCACCCAATATTTCTAGAAATTGCAATTAACCCCCACAAATATGTTATTTTAAGAATATTTTGTTAGATTTTTGTCAATTTACTGAAATTGCAATTTGATCCCATATTTTTCAAAAATTGTTAAATTAACCCAATATTTCTTGAAATTACGGTAATATAATTTGTTGAACCACCACCCTGCATCATCAAAATGAGTTGTAAAGAGTGTTAAAATCTAAGAGTTGACCTTAAAAAACCTAAGAAACAATGAATTACATATGTTGTGGAGTGTACAGTCAAATTTGATTCGGGCTTGCACTAAAAAATTAAATTCACATACCTAACCACACAATTTTGTGTATGAAATGAATTTTGGGTGAAAAGAATACTCACCGCGGTGAGATTAAATCTCACTGCGGTGAAGTATAAAACTCATCGCGGTGAGAACTCTCTGCCATAAACTCACCGCGGTGAGGTTTGCCAAATCACGGCACTCACGCACACTAACTCACGCATATAGAAACTCTCTAACTCACTTTCAAATTTCCCCACTCACGCCAAATTTCAAATCCTTCAAATCTTCCTCAAATTTCCCAAATTCTCTCTCAATTTCCTCTCCCAAGTCACTAAAATACCCACCTACACAATCTCCCAAATTTTCAAGTTAAAATTCATACACAATTCATTTTTCAAACTTTGCACACAACGTGTTTGTCAAATTGCCCAAGAGAAATTTTCTTCTTTATTTTGTGCCATTGCTTGTGATTTTCCTAATATATTCAAAATATGCCGAGAATGAGGGGCTTGAAAACGCCGGGTGGATCTTCTAGGGGTGATGATAGCTCGAGTACACCGGAAAAAAGGAGTCGAAAAGATAAAGGGAAAAAAGTCATCGAGGAGGACGAGGTGGACTTTGATAGCTCCAAATTTTTATCCCCACAAGCTTCGGATCAATACATTGCCGACATGAAGAAAAAATTCATTCATGAGAGATTTCTCACGTACTAAAAGGAAGCGTACCCGGTATTATATGATAGAATCGAGGAAAGAGGTTGGAGTCATTTTCTTGCTAGGCCAAAACGTGATCAATTTTCCGGCGATGTTGTACGCAAGTTCTACGCCAATGCCTGGTGGCAAAAGGCAGATAGAGTCTCTTGGGTTAGGGGAATCGAGGTACCCTTTGACCCGGAGACAATTAATGCCTACTATCAAATTGAGTGGCCCGCAAATCAAAGGGAGGATTTTATCTATGAAGATTTACGAGAAATGAAGAATTACATTACTATCGAGGGCACAAGTCTAGTGGGTAAAATTCCTCACAACCGGTTGACACAAGAGGCCAAAGCTTGATCATTGATTATGTGTTCTCAATCGCTCCGACCTTGTACAATACAATGTACGGTGATGATCGTATCCCTTTGCCTTTTAAACTCACTTCCGGAAAGAAATTTAACCTTGGGAAAGTTATTCACGAGTGGCTTATGAAGACCATTAACCGATCATCACCGAACTTGAAGAGTTTCATCTTCCCTTACCTCATTAATAGGTTGTGTTTGACTGCCGGAGTCGAAATCACGGATGTTCGCGAACCAATCAAGTTGGCAACCCGATAAACACTCATTCAATTTGCAAGACTTGGAATTTGAGTTATGTGAGTGAAAGCACCGGCCATACTTATACTTATTCGGAGAACCCTCAAGCCGAGCAAGTTCAAGTCCCACAACGGGGAAGGGTTCCCCGTGGACAAGAGTTGATATTCGACGAGGTGGTAGCCCTTCAAAGAACCATGAATGACAACTTCAATACCTTGGCGGAGTACATGTCAAACGCATTAGGTACCCTAGCTGACCGGCAGGACTATTACTTTCGGAATGTAGGCACAAATCCTCCCACCCTTCCTCCACGTCCCATCTTTCACCTGCCCACGCACAATGTCGATGAAATACATATTGATGAGGATGAGGATCGGAACCAGTAATTGTTATTTTTACTTTTTTTGCATTGGACAATGTTATTTTCATTTTGGTAAATTATGTTGGTGAATTGTGTTGATGAATTGCGTTGATGAATTGTGTTAATTGAATTGTGTTGATGAATTTTTTTATTAGTGTGTACTTTTGGATGATTTGATGTCTATATTTTGTTATTAGTGTGTGCTTTGAAAATAATTGTATCCAATTGACCATGAAGACTCAAAATTATTTAAAATAGTAAGCTTGGGTTGTTAGAGTTTGAATGAATAAATCAAATGTTTTTGGCATGCTTACTCTTACTCGTATCCATTCAAAATAGGGGTGATTTCAATGTGCTAGATTTATGGTTTAAAGTAACAAGAGTAAAGTTAAAATTCTAAAATTTAAAGGTTTTAATATTGAAATATTATATGAATACCATAAAAATTACAAAAAATATTTCGAATGCCTCTTCTTCCTATCATCGGGAGCAAAGGGAGTTCTTAAATGTTAACTAGGCTTGATAGTCCTTTTTTCTCTTTCTGTCGCATCATGGTCATGAAATCTCTTCGACCTTCTCCTTACACTCAGGCCCACTTCAACATCACCATGATCGAAATTCTCTTCTGCAGTATTAGCCTGAAAACGCGTAGATTATGAATTCGCATCAAATATCACATATTAACATATTCAATCATTTATCTAAAAATAATCAAAACAATCCAACACACATTTTCAAAAGTAATCCCAAGACAATAAAAAAAGCATTAATACCATAAATAAAAAATAATTTAATCGTTCACCTCATTAACGGGTTCTTCGTTCTTCTCTCCCTCTTCCACTTCCTCACTTTCCCCTTGCCCATTCCCCTCCTCGTTCTCCTCCACATCAATCCCTCTGTGTTGGAGGTCCTTCAACATCAAACTTTCAAGACGAGCCATGGCTACACTAAGTTGCTGTTGCGTCTCCGAGATTCCTGTAATCTGTCCAACTAACCTCCGCTCCATCTGGACTTGATCATGTCGAAGCCTCTGCTCCATCTGGTGTAACTCTGTCAACCAGTCTACAAGTATTTCTTGATTATTTGGATTCGGTTGAGATTGGGAAGTGGAGGCATCATGGTCTCTTCTTGGGAGACGTTGGCGTTTCGAGCAGGGTTGTGTTTGGCGTACATCTTCGTTCATGAGGTGGGGTGGCCGGTTAATGCCGTCAGGATGTCCCTCTTCGTCCCGAATAATACAATAATTATCGCCAAAGAAGTGGGTCAGGCGACAATATGCTTGAAATCGACTCTCGGGGCCAATATCATCGACCCACCGTCTTGTAATCGTATAATAATCAGCCTGAGACTCCACTTCATCCGGCATTGGTCGCGGGATCACAATCTAAAATAATTAACAAAACACAGATTATTTATTTCCAATGTATACAAATTCATAACATTATAAAAAAAAATAAGTAATAATAACTATTAACATACCTTAACTTTATCAAAGTATTCGTCAACACGATCACAATTTGGAAAATTGGTGCGCCCAAACGTCCAACGTAACATTCTCGGATACGAATGAATATTTGGAGACATTGTTGATGAACAATGGGCCAATTCGGGTAAGCCTTCAATGTTCTCTAACATCCAAAACTGCACAAAAAGGCCTAAATTTAAAAAAAATAAAATATATAAACATATTCAAATCGAAAATTGAGTGGACAAAATACCAGTATAATAAAAGGGCATCCATCCGCATGCCATCTACATGGTCCCTCTTGTCTCGTCTGAGGAGCAAAGCTAATTTCCCCCGATATATCACCTACCGTGGCTTCCCAGATTTTATTACCCCATCCATACCTTTGGCATACGCCCAGGTCATCACATACCTGTAATATAAGACAAATTTGTATGGATAATTAGTTCTAAAAGTTTAAGCAAAATCAATATATAAAATTACATTTGAATTTATTTACCCTGAAAATAAAATAATCAACAGCTTTATCTTTACCACGTGTAGGCATCAACACAACTGATATAACCCATACAAAGAACAATTTAGGAATATCATCATCGCGGTCATTCACAATCATTAATCTCCTTATTTCATCTAAAACTGCCTCGATAGTTACCTTATTCGCCCCCCATCTTTCAAACCTTCTGTCTTTCAGGGTTGCACCTTCCGCAATATATTGCGCATCCTCAGAACTCTGTTCACAAAAGTGCAACCCTGACATAAGGCTAAACTCCTCTGCCCCAAACCTTAGTGGTTTTCCATTGATCAAAAACCAATACTCATATTTACTTATTGGTGAATTTTCTTTCCGTTTACACATTCTAATCATCAAGTTGTGTAACACGGCCCCCTTAAATGTACCTTCCCCACTAAGCAACAAAAAATTTCCAATTTGGGGGTAGTTTTCCAACGTCTGAATATGATGAGGTCGCATCATGTTTCGCATTGAACTAATTTCCGACCACATAGTATGTTGTGTGATTTTTGCATTTACTACCACTTCATCATAGTGGAATCGAGGTAATTTTGAAAGGTTATGCGTCCGTGTTATGCCATATCCCTATAAAACAAATAATTAAAACATAAATTTTGGATAAATTTCGAATTTCAATTCAATCTCCACATGTTCATGAGTATCTGGAGACCGGAGACTGAAGACCAGTCTCCAGCATTCTACAATGTTGAAGACTGGAGACTGAAGTCAGTCTCCAGTTCAACACCGCAAATTTTGGACAAACTCCAAGCTCACCGCGGTGAGCTTCAAAAATCACCGCGGTGTGATCTTCAAATGTGTTTACAAACTTTGCAGGCAAAATACGCAATTGATTGTGTAATAAAAAAAATTAAAACTTACATTGTATCTCGGATGTGGTGCTTGACCTTCTCGATTTATTTCCTCGCCTTCATTATAGTTGTTATGTGCCATTTTTAGTGAAATTTTATGGAGAAATTGAAGTGAGGTTGGGAGAGTTTGAATCGTAGACTGTGGAGAGAGAGAGAGAGAGAAATGTTTTTTTTTTTAATATGTAAGGAAGGTACTGTAAAAATAAATAAGTTAAAAATAGGGGGTGTAATATGCAATTTTTACAAGTTTTAATCCATGTTTAACTAAAATTAGGTAAAAAAAAAAAAAAAAAGAAGAAGAAGGAGAAAATTACCCGGTGGCATTTCTCTAATTTCAGTGTTTGGGGATGGCATTTAGCCAAATTTCCCTCTAATAAGGGAACTCTCCCTACTATGATGTATGATACATATTTTATTTATATTTGTATAATTTCTTGGTGAATCATCAATAAGCGGTAAGTGGTTCAGTGAAGCACAAAATAGTGAACGAAGTTCGACTCCTCGTTGATTCCCTTGTCTTAATAATTTTGTTCATTTCTGTTTTATTGGGTGTTTGCGAATGCTTATTCAAAAGCAAAAAAAGATGCTTTTAGAGAAAAACAATGGGTGTATGTAAAATACAACAAAAATTAACTCTTTTTTGGGGTAAATACAAAATACTACCTCATGTAATGTTAAACCTGCAAGAAACTACCCCGTGAAATTTTTATTGCGCCACACTTCCTTGTGTTTTCAAAAACCCTGCAAAAAACACCCAATTTGTAAAAAATAGGTCATTTTGGGTCGGCATTTTTCAAGAAATCATTTTAAAAATATATCACGTGAAGTTGTAGGGACCAACTTGAAGCGTTTTAGAAATTGTTTATTGAAATAGGTCAATCCAAAACGACCTATTTTATACAAATTGGGTATTTTTTGCAGGGTTTTTGAAAACACAAGGAAGTTTGGCGTAATAAAAATTTCACAGGGTAGGTTTTTGTAGGTTAAACATAACACAGGAGAGTATCTTGCATTCCCCCCCTCCCCCCTCCTTTTTTATATGAATTTCACTGTAATGTTTGTTTTGTCCTTAATCTTAAATGTTTAAGTGTTGCATATATCATCTTTCTTTAATTTAAAAACATATTTTACACACACATTTTTAAGCAAATGATATAAATCAAATAAGAATATATAAATTATTGACTGACCTTCTATCAAATGAAATGTATCACATAAGGTTATTGTAAATCATTAGCTAAAGCCCTATCAAAAATTGATGAATCAAACAAGATATCTCAATCATTAATTAAATAGATTATATCAAACGATAATTATTAAAACAAGCTCACATGATATCACGATGTACCGAACAAGTATAACAAATAATTTGGTAAATAGAAACATATGAAACTTACAATGGTATCTAGTAAATTTCAAAAAAAAAAAAAAAAAAAAAAGAAAAACTAAACAAACATTCTGAACAGAAAAAAGTAACTTATCGTAAGATACCACAAAAGAAGTTAATTAAAGAGCAAACACAAATAATATAATCCCAAACAAAATAGTTAAATATAGCTACCAAAATTTACAAAGCCAAGCAATTCTTTTTTTGAAACTATATATATATATATATATGAGTAGTATATTTTAAATTTAAGACATATTCATTAATAAAAGTCAAAAAATGAATATCACATTTTTCATAGTTATTAAAAAAATACAGAAGAACAAAGAATTACATAAAATAAAGGACGGTGATATTTTTGAAATTATGAGAAAGTATAAAGAATATAATTGTCACAAAAGTGCTTATATTTTATAACGGAAATACTACCAGCCCCAAAAGCAGTTGTGGCATGCTTTTCAAATGCATCTTCTAACTGTGTTTTTCTTGAGAATCAAAAGCAAAAACTATAGTTTGCAAAGACAAGAAAATCGCTTTTCGAGGAAGAAAAGTTGGAAAAACACATAAAAATGCAAATGCAAATACCCTTTTAGCACGAAGTTCTGTGTAAGAGTTAAAAAATGCAATTTTAGATATTTTTACTTTTTCGTTCATTGAAAATTAGTGGTATCAAATTATTACTTTATGTTATAAGATATTTTTAGAATAATTTTAATAGTATAAGGAAATAAAATCTTATTTTGGGATATTTGTAATTTCACCCTAAAAAATAATAATTATAAATTATGGTATCTAATCATTATCTAATGTGAAAATATATTCTCTTAAAGTAATCCTTTTGTATTAGGGAACTCAATCTTATTTTGGTACATTACAAAATTTGGAAAATTTTAAAAAGGAAATAAGAGAAAAAAAATGGTAAATACTACCATAATTAATAGTAATTTGACCTCATATATAGAAAACACGAAGAAAGGGATGGGGTTCACATGGTACGATTTTGCGGTATTTTTAACAAAATTTGTACTGTACCAGTTAGTACAATTTTTAAAAACTCAGGAGTTTTATGAACCATACCATCAAACTTGGTTTTGTGCGGTTGCGGTACGGTTTTGCGGTTTTTTCAGATAAACTTTTTTCATGTAATTTTTCTTATATAGTCGATTTCATGGTTGACAATTATATAAAAGTTAATATAATATCTTACAAACTATTTTTTTACATTAAAAAAAAGCATCGGAAAAGAAAATGTTCACATATTTGACGCTATAATTCAACCTAATTAAATAAAATTAATTGATTAATTATTTGATCATTGTTTTTATTATATGAAGAAACTTATTATTTGCTATTTGTTGTTTTGAATTTTTGCATTTTAAGTGTTAACATATAATAAGTTTAATTTGTTCAAAATTCGAGTATATCTTTTTTTAGCTGATCACGCAATATAGTAAAAATAAACTATGATGGACTATAAGATAAATTATAAATAATATAGTATTAGATATATTTGAATAATAAATTTAAAAATATAAATTTATATAACTTAGTTGTAAATATAAAAAAATGAATAATTAATTCATATTTCTTGTTAATTTTGGTAAGAAATCTAAAACCAAAATCATACCAAAATCCTTGATACGATTTTTGTTTATACTAAGACCTTCTATTTTAAAAAAAAATCCTAACATTCGATAATCGGGACGGTCGAAAGCTATTTTAAAAACCATGTGCCCTACTTGGGGTGGGTGAATTCAATTGTCAACTGCAAGGTCTTGTTCTTATCTGTAATTTGGATTATTTATTACACTACACTCCTATTGAACTTTTCTTCCTACCCTCCACTTGTGACGTTTCTTTCCTCAATTGAAAAAAAAAATCCACCCATTCATCCTTGATCCATTCATTAATTACCATGTGATTTTGCTTGGTGGTATATTAATTATATGGTATACTTTTTCCCTTTTGATATTGGAAAAATTAACTCATAATTAATCTACAATGAATCAAGAAACGAAAGATATTAATCAAAATAGTTTTGGTGATAGTAATTCGGAGACGACTGTGATTCAATTTGCAGATTCCAATGCCAAGTCAACTGGGTCAACGCTGGAAAAGGGAGAAGATGAGTGTGTGATAGATATAAGCACTGATGAATTTGTGGGAGAAAATCAAAGGGTTTGTAGGATATGTCATTTGAGTGCAAAAGAAAGTGGTAAAAGTTTTATGGAGTTAATGGAGCTTGGTTGTGGATGTAAGGGCGAGCTTGGATTTGCACATTTGCATTGCGCCGAAGCTTGGTTTAGAATCAAAGGGAATAGGTAATTTAATTTGATTTTTATCAAGATTTATACATATTTAATTTAATTCTTTGGTTGTGTGTTGTTATTTTGAATTTTGTTTGTGTTTGGTTTTATTCATTTATGTAACTTGCTATGTATTCTATACTTCATTGATTGTTGTTGTACCATTGACTTAGATATGATTTCGAGAGAACCCTACCTAAAAAGCTAGCTATTGAACTGGGAAAACTCGGAGTTGTGTAACTCAAATAAGTAATCCATATTACGAATGTGGGATCAACGTATCACCTCATAAAACTAGGATCATTAATTAGTTCATTACATTCTACCACGCTTTCGTAGTCAACACCCACGTCGACCAACTTTATTTACCCACGTCGACCAACTTTAAGCAACTTTGATCGTCTGACGGCCCTTTCTTACTCATCCCAGGGCTTTTTTGTAGGTTGTCCCTTCCGTGTAATATGACCGTAAACGAAGTATACTTTAAAAGCTAGTTATTGAAGTTTTACTTATCAAACAAAAAGAAAGATATTTTGTTTGAATTGGATATTTTAGTATAGTAAAAGTTTTTTCCCTTTGTGGTTTTGGATATTTTGGCTTGAAATTTCAACACTGAGAACAAGAACTTAGACATTGTAAATGACCAAAATTAACTGTCATATGACTGCAGGGTGAAGGTCAATTTACCCCTATGCATAATTTTTAATTTACATCCCTGTAATATGAAAAAGAGCACTTTACCCCCCTGTGAAGAAAATTTTAACTGAGCATTTTAAAACCTCCTTCCAGTGGAGAGTATAACACATTCGCTGAAATTGAGAATGGGCATCAAAAAGTTGTGTAAAAGGACAAAAGTACCTTTCTGGGCGTAAAGTATTACATTTAACATATCACAAGGGGTAAAGTGCCAGTTTATCATATCACAAGGAGGTAAAGTGTCACGTTTATCATAGCTAGGGGGTAAAGTGCCACATTTATCATAATATAGGGGGACTAAAGCGCAACATTTATAATAACATCGAGGATAAAGTGTCACATTTATAAGCTGACTGAGTAAAAGTAGAGGAAGAGGGGTAGTTTTGTGACATTGTACTTTTTTTTAAGTTTAAATAAGCCAGGGAGGCAGTGTGAAACCTTTTTAAGATTATCGGGTGGTAAAGTGCTAATCTTTTTCAAATTTCAGTGGGGTGAATTTAACATTATGCATATTACAAGGTGGTAAATTTCCAGTAACTCTATGGCTGCATATTGTGAGGTTTCTCAGAGCTTTAGCAGCTCTTGATGTATATATGGTCGATCCATAGCTAAAGGTTCTCAATGATGACTTCATTGACTTGTTCAACAATATATGATTTGCTTCGATATATGGTTGCAGATTGTGTGAAATTTGTGGGGAGAATGCAAAAAACATAACGGGCATGCGTGATAATGGATTCATGGATTCGTGGAACGAAAGAAGATCTGGTGCTGATACTGGTATTGACTTATCTTCATCAGATGAAAGCAGAAGATGTTTACGCGGACAACCATTGTGTAACTTCTTAATGGCATGTCTTGTAGTAGCATTTGTTCTTCCCTGGTTTTTACGCGTAAATATGTTTTGATTCATTCACATAAACAACAACACAAACATCATTTTATTCTTTCGCCTATTCGCTTTTGACAGTGTGTATAGGCAGATTGATCACCATTTGTTCTGCAAATTGTTTTATTTTGGTTATCTTCATTGAGCATTTTGTCAAACTATTGGATAAGTTTAATGTGAATTGCAAACTGAAATGGCCGAGTGTGGTAGTCTTATTTAAAAAACTGTATTTTTTGCAATTCTACTCTTCATTGGCTTAAGCCTACTTTGCACCCCAAAAAGGCTTATTTTTCATTTTGCACCCTCAAGAAATTTCGTAGTAGGTTGCACCATAGAAATTATGTTTTCGATTCACTTTGCATCCTGCTTGTCTTTTCGGTCATCTGACTCGTCGATGCGAAGGTATTTAGTCAAATCTCATTAAACATCAGCACCATTATTTTTCTCCATCCAAGAATAGTACAACGAGTTATTTCTCTCCAAAATTTCTCATCACAAATGAAGAGGAACCTACTTACATTGCTTCTATGCCCCGAAACATCACATCCTCCCCCACCCTATTTTCTTAAAAAAAATCATATATAGTTTAGGGGTTTTCTAACTTCAATCTCATGTCTTCAATAAAAATGATGCCAATCTTGCTCTGAATTTGAAATTCGTCGAGTGAAAAATGAAATTAATTAAACCTTTACTCATATTATTTCAAAGAAAATTATTATTTTTCGAGTTATTTTTGGTATAATTTGTTAATTATACCCTTACTCACACATTTCACTTCACATGACGTTATTTTTAGAGGGAACGAGGGATGATATTTAATAGGAATGGACTAAATTACCCTCTCAAGATCAAGTCAAATGACAAAAAAAAAAAAAAACACTCTGTTGTAAAGTGAAACAAAGAATATAGTTTTCAAAGTGCAATATGCTATTAAAAAATTTTTAAGGACGCAAAACACAAACTTAGTCTATTTACAAGGTGTAAAGTAAAACTAGGCCAACTGTTATTGGTTTTGTGAGGCTTTAGTTCAACAAAAATAGGAAGGCAAAATGAAAAGATTTTTCCGTTGCCGGGACTTGAACCCGGGTCTCTCGGGTGAGAGCCGAGTATCCTAACCAACTAGACTACAACGGAGTTATGTTTAATGCTCAGTTTTTAAATATAATAAACATTAAACATATTTTGTTCTTTTTGAATTTCAAAATAAATACACTACCAACTTCCTCCATCGCATTATTTTTTCGAACAACTATAATAAATATTTTATTTTAACAATAATTTAATAATATTATATAAAACCATATATATTTGAAAGCTTTAAATCTCATTAAATGTACAAAATTCAACTTAATAAGTTAGATATAAAATTAAAAGTTTGACTTTACATTGTAGCTAATTGAGTAAAAAAATTTGGGACAGAGATATACAGTAACATTTTTCCGATGAAAACAATAAACCTAATGTCCTTTGATAATTGTACCAAAAAGAAAAAAAAATGTTTCTGGAAAACACTAGACATGTTCATTTTTTTATTTTATTTACTTGAGATCACTAACCAAATAATGACACCAGACGTGTAAATCAATTAATAACAACTTTTCAACTTGTGATATATAACTTATTAATTACTTCATTATACGTATTATAAACATTATTTAATATAAATTCATAATCAATCTTCAATCTAGACAATTTCAGTGTTTGTCCCATGTAATTCAAAAGAAACTAGCTTTCAAACCCTTCAAATCAAACCAAAATAGCATGTACCATGAAGCGATGCCGTTTACTTGAAATAACTTGTGTAGCAGTCCGCATGGGCAGCTCAACCGGTCTCAAAGGGGGAAGTTGGAACAAATAACTTGTGTAGCTACTTTTATACTGCAATTTAAACATAAAAACAAAATGTATATTTATTGCTTAGATAGATAGAGAGCATTCCATTATTACAATTAGGGCTGTCAATGGGGCGGATTTCAATCCGGATCCGTCCGAATTCGATCCGATTTATTAGGATAATTGTTCGATTAGAGATTCGATGGACATGATCCGATTATAAAGATCCGAAATCCGAAACTCATGGAGCGAATATGGATTTAGGTCGATCCGATCCGTTGAAGATCCGTATCCGACAACAAATAAAAGAAAGATATATATACAAAATGATTTATAAAAATAAGTATCATTAATAATATTTCAACGTCAATTTAAGAAGATAGTAATTTATAATTCGTTTATAAATTTATTTAAACCAATATATTCATTCTACAAATATGAATATAGTAAAGAAACTTTGAAATTGTGAGCTAAAATTAAATAAAATTGAAAAGATAATAAACTTATTTTAGGAAAAAAATATTAATTTAACTTTTTAAATACAAATTTATTGGATCCGAAAAATATCCGATATCCGGCCAAATCCGACCAAAATCCGTTGGATTCAAAAAATCTAGATCCGAGCATAATCCGAGCAAGATCCGAATCCGACAGGATTCGATCCGATATAAATGGAGCCGGATCTGGACGAGCCTGATCCGACCAGAATCCGACCCATTGACAGCCCTAATTACAATAGTTAGCTATATACAACTTAAATAAATTTTAAAGTATTACAAATAATATAGTAAATTGTGAATTTATATGAATAATAATTTGTCAACATTAAATAACACCATAAATGTCAGGATATTCTTTTTTAAAAATAATTCAACATGAAAAGCTACTCAAAATATTAGAAAGTTTGATTTTGTACAACAAATGGAGTAAACGTTTTGAAACATACAAAGTAGCAAATAAACTGAACATTACGCATTTCATAATATTGAGATATACCAACGAGCATTGGGACTAAGAAGGGACTAGTCTCCCACAATACGAGCAACCCAAGTCCATTCTGAAAAAAATGCACCGGTAATGTGCTCGATCTGCCTCGAAGGGAT
The DNA here is from genome assembly GCA_003313485.2 of Penstemon barbatus. NCBI lineage: Eukaryota > Viridiplantae > Streptophyta > Magnoliopsida > Lamiales > Plantaginaceae > Penstemon > Penstemon barbatus. The sequence goes on along the minus strand of CM064883.1, from coordinate 66,227,827 downwards.
TAAATTAGGTATAAGATCTGGATACCTTTAAAAACCAAAAGAAATACGGAGATAGAATAAAACCATTGTCAATAATCCAAGTGTAATTTATGATCTGATTAAGAGCTCTACAAGTTCACTCTTCTTAAGTTTTGAATAACCCTTAATTCCTTTAGACTTAGCAATTTCTTTCAATTCAGTAAGTTTCATATCCTCAAACTTCTTTGATTGTTCATCATTGTCATCATCTATTACCGGCATTAATGCTTCATTTTTCAGTTGAACTCTTGGGGTTGATAGAGGTGTAATTGGGGACCTTCTCGAGAAATTTGACGGCGGCCTTGTGGCTTTCAAGTTGATGGTCGATGAATGTTCCGAGCTCTCCTTTTCCTTCAGTGAATCATTTTTCGGAGCCACCAATTTATTCTCTTTCTTGCCTAATGTTTTCCCTGCAAGAAATCAAGAAAGTAAGATCAGATCAATAATACTAGGGTAATTACACTCGGACCTCTTCGGTTTATCGTAATTATAGGAAACCTCTATGGTTTTAAAAATTACAAGAACACCCCATAGAGTTTTTTTTTCCTTATAAACATTTTCAGAAGTTGCAGGGGTGTCCCTGTAAGATTCTTGAAGCCGTAAGGGGTCTTTTGGCACATAGTCCAAAGAAGAGGGAATCTCCTTGTAATATCTGAGACATGACAGGGTTCCTTGTGAGACGACTAAACCTCATGGAGTGCGATCGAAAATCAAACATTATACTAATATATTAACAATAATGAGAAACAAATGGAGATTTTTAACTAAAAATTTGGAGTGTGCTTGAAAATCAAACATTATACTAATATATTAACAATAATGAGAAACAAATGGAGATTTTTAACTAAAAATTTCTTCTCTCAATGAATGAAATATTATCTCGCTAACCTTTTCCTCGGGTTCTAGATTGACGAAGAACTTCAAGAAGTGATTCAGCTGATGGCTTTTTTCCTTCATTTTCCGTTAAACTTCTTTTCTTAGAATTTATAGTGTCCCCTTTAGAAATTGAGGACTGTATTCGCTTAAAGAGAGCTAGGATCTCTTCCTTAGATGATGAAGCTGATGATTTACCATTATCATTTCCCCCCTTTTCGCCTTTTGATGAAGTGTTCTTTGGAGGTTTTTCACTCCGGTCTCCATTAGCTCTTATGCTTGAAACAAAAGGAAGCCTATAATTTGCTGTTTCTGCCAAATTGAACAAGCTGCATCAAGAAATGATGCCTCAGTTTCATGTTGGCAAAAGGTTCATGTATTTTGATTGATTTTGCAATACCAATCTTCTCAATATAGATTTCCCACACACTATGCGGAGTTACTGGAATTTTGCACCCTCGAACTACATTATTTTGACACTTTGCACCCTCAAATTAAATTTGGGGTGCTTTGTACTCTCAAATTGCATATTCTTGGTATAATAATGGCATTTTGCACCCCAGTAGGGTGCATTTCACCAAAGAATATGCAATGGAATGTGCCAAAGTTTTAATTCCAGTATACAAAGTGTCAAAATGATGCATTTTGAGGTGCAAAATGCCAAATACTCGACTCTATGAAGTAATCACATAAGTTTAAAATTTTTAGTCATAAAGATTCAAATATTCATTGAAAGGGTCGTTTCATTGTGTTTGTGTTAATTAGTACCTCTAAACTAATTATATTGTCTATATCAACCAAAAAATGGTAACATTGCATATAAGAAATACTTATAAAATTATCAAGCAAATTCATAGGGGGCGAAAATATGTAGGCAATATTATGCTAGATTATCATTTCTTTTGTAGGGTATTTTGAAAATATTTTCAATACCAATCTTCTTAATATTGATATCCGACAGACTATATGGAGTTATTGACATTTTGCACCCCAAAATACTTTATTTTGGCACTTTCTACCTTGAAATTAAATTTTTTTGACACTTTTCACCCTGAAATTGTATATTCTTGATATAATAATGGGCATTTTGCACCCAAATAGGGTGTACAATGTGCTAAAGTTTTAATTTTAGGATGTAAAATGCTAAAATTATGCATTTTGGGGTGCAAAATGCAGTAATCACATAAATGGATTACATAAAAGTTTAAATCATTAGGCATAAAGATTCAAAGAATCATTAAAAGGGTCATTTCAGTGTGATTGTGTGTAAGTACTTCATTTCAACCAAAAAAATAGTGACATTGCATATAAAATAGTTCTTATTAAAACGAGAACATAAAGCTAGGATTATATAAAACAAAGAAATTGCCCAATAGTTTCCAATTTTGTCTGTGAATTCGAAAACTATCAATAGATGAAGAACCGAAAAAAAATGGTTTGGGCAAACCAAATAATGCGGAAACACAGACAAGAAGATAGATATAATTTATAAAATTAAGCTTATAGATATGAAAAATTAAAATTTATATACCATTGAAGGACAAAATAGGATTTCCGAATTTGGGTCTGCTCCCATAAAAGGCAGAAATGGATGGCAAGTGAAGAACATAATGCGGATAGAGAACAGCTCCTCCCATTACAAATCAAATGTTGCTCACACCAAGAAAAATGTGTGGTAGTAGAGTAATTTTATCTTGAAATGTTGGCTTGGCTTTTAGTTTGATGATTTTTCGGATCTTTTGTAGTATTTATAAAAGAGGTAATTGCACTTGTGGTACCAAATTATATATCGATTGTCACTTGTGACACTACACTACTAGAAAAACTCAAAATTGCAACCGATTAGATCAGTTGGAAATTTGAGTAAAATTGCAACCGAAAAATTTATGTTGGAATATATTCCAAAATTGCGACCGAAATTAATTCGGTTGCAATTGTGGGTGGGACTTACAAATTACCGCGTACAATTTGCAACCGATTCCGGTGTTAAAATTAATTCATAATTACTTAAGCATAAAATTCTTTAAGCATGAAGAAATCATACTTGGATGATATATAGTCCACATTGACAACCTTAAGAATTACCTAGAATTGCATTCTAGTTAACCAAGGCAACCATTAATTAAGATCGAAGTCACTAAGAATTATATAGAATTGCATTCTAGTTAACCAAGGCAACCAATAAGATCAAAGCCTTAGCATTGAAGAACTATAAAGAAGCTTCGTCATGCATGCTTAGCCACTAAATTTGAATTAAATTAATTAATGTATCCAACAAATTAATCTAGTTGCTTCTAGCGTAGAGTATAAAGGTGGTTCATAGGACTATATATATATATATATATATATATATATGTATGTATGTAGTGTGTACAATTTTACACAGAAAAAATCAATCAATTAGCAAGTTAGTTTTGAGAAGATAAATTATTCTCTTTTATGAAGGCTTAGTGCAAGAAGTTTCAAACTATTGTAGCCTTATTATGTTGATGAAATATTAAGTTTACTTTGTCTTGCTAAAATAATTTTCTTAGCTTTCTATATCCCAAACACTCAACAGATTGTGGTATTAGAGCCACGCTTAGCCTGGTAACCCCTCACATATATTAAAAAATGAATCCAAGCAATATAAATGAGTTTGCCTTCACATATTCCCAATAAGGTGTTCCCATCTTTGTTGGTCAAGACTACGAGTTATGGAGCCTTCTTATGAAGACGTTATTCCAGTCCTAGGATCTTTGGGATATCGTAGAAGAGGGATATGAAATATATACTCCGGAGGAAGAATCTACGTTGACTGGAGCCAAAAAGAAGGAGCATAAAGTGAACAAGACCAAAGATGCAAGAGCCTTGCCATTTATGCACCAAGGAGTAAGTCGATCTATATTTCCGCGTATTACGGGTGTTAAATATTCAAAAGATACATGGGATATTTTGAAAAAATAATTTGGTGGCTATGAAAAAATTATCTTCATGAAACTGCAAAATTTATTGCTAGAATTTGAAAATATACTCATGAAAGATAGAGAGACTATGCAAGAATTTTTTTTCCATAGTTTCTACAATTGTTAATTTAATTAGAGGCTATGGTGATTCTACCGAAGGTAAAAGAATTGAAGAAAAAGTCTCGCGAAGCTTGCCAGTAAAATTTGAGCACATAGTTGCTGCGATTGAAGAGTCTAAATATTTATCAAAACTTTTTTTAGACGAACTCAAGATATCTTTAGAAGCTCATGAGACAATAATGCAGGAACCTCTTAAACTCTCAAACCATTAAACACCCTCAACTACTCCTTTAATAGTGAATAATGCAAGGAAATATGTAAATTTACATAAGTATGATTAACTTTAAAAAATTCTTAATAATAATGAAGAAAATTTAGACAACAAAAAACATATTCAAGCATGTTTATCGAGAAACTTATTGTTCACGTAGCAGCGAAGAATACTATTACATCAAAGTTCTTAACTGAAAATTCACTTGCAACACATCAGAATATTAATCATACTAATTAGCTATTTTTAATAACAAGAATTATTCTATTAAAATCGTCTTCATTTGCCTTGGTGTAATTAATATTTCCTTTGAACGATTCGTCCAACAACAACTCAATCAATTTTGCGGTGTCCTCCTCTGTCCAGACCATCGCCATGTTGTTGATCGAATCAAATCAATTGTTACTAAACAAAAGATTAGTCTTAACATATAATTTTCCTTGATACAAACAGGCATAATATATATTAATGTTCTAGAACCAGTCTAATTAAGTAAAGACTCTTCAACCTTCTTATTCAAACTTTGAAAATATACAAGAAAACTTTGAACTATATTTAATCGATAATAATTCTAGAAGATTGATGGTTCAAAGTTCATTTATTCCAATACTAACATTTAAGTTCACAAATCTCATATAATTTCACACAAACACAATTTCACGCATTCTGTCACACCCTATTCAATAATAAATGAAAGTATTCGATGCAATCAAATCACAAAATACAAGAGATATCACATTATGGATCATTACCTTAAATAATTTTTAATCAAATCTTCATAATATATTCGAAGGCCCAACAATTGGAAGACCCACACATTGGAAGGCACAATCTGAAAGGAATTACCTGATAAAGATACATCAGCCAACACATTGGAAGTCCCAACATCAATGTTCCCAGTAAAACCAGCATTGATAGAAATAGTGTCCGACAAGCAAACTGTATGGTTGTCATTTAATGTAATAAATGTAGGAACTATTCAATTTTGATTAATAAATGCACTTTATTATATGGTCAACTTTATCTTATATAATAATTATCTACGCATAAGGATAGAAGTCCTTAGATCACAGGGCTATGGGACAACCCATGGACTGATCTCCAAGGCCATGATCTAAAACATATTCAAGAGTCGTAGAATCCAATCGAGATAGGACATCGTTGGATTCGGTTAGACTCTCACTATTGTCTATACTCCGATGAACTGGAGAATGCTGGGGTCCACGAGCGTGACTGGGATAGTCGATACACATAAGTGGGTGACTTGCTGGGATGGCAAGTTCACTGAATACCCCAATTAGGAAATAACTCACCATGGAAATGGCAGTCGCATATCGGGGTTGAAGTTATTTCAATTTACGATAGTATACGAGGAACGATCCCTAATACTTGAGGTGATAGGATTTATCTGGTACGAGAACGTTTATACTTAGATGTGAGTTCCGATCGACTGGAGATTACCAGAAAGTCTCTGTGGACTCATGTTGGGTATAGAGGAACTCGTATGCAGGTTCATATCATCAACAACGGATCCATTGATCCGACTTGATAGGTTGGGAATTTCTCCTATGGATTTCTATGAGAAATTAATTCTGGTAAAATACTTGGCCAAGGTGTCTAACGACTTTATGAAAGTAGCTCATAATGATTAAGTCAAAGAGAATTATTTCGAGACCAGAATGCATAAGGTCAAGATGAAAGAAAAGGGAACCGATGAAAAGTCCATACTCTTAAGTCTCGACTGGGAGATTGATCGATTGAGAGATTGAGAGATTATGTTGTATATGGAAATTGTAAATGATTAAAGGTTCACTGAATTAATTCACCACTGATTAGGCATCATGGACTTGTGGCCAGACATCGACCGTGGAGTGTGGGAGAATTCCCAATTTGGCAAGGGTGCTAATTTTGGAATGATCAGTCGACAGAGTGTTCGAATGATTTAGAGTATTTAATGCTCGAGTAATTAAATAAATATTTAATTATAACCCACGGTCAATTATGTGGTGAACCTACGGGGGCATACACAATACACATGAAGCGAAAGCGAGGAAAGGAAGAACAACTGGGTCGACCCAATTGGAGCAAACGTGATCCGATTGGAATTAGATCAAGGATTAAAATGGAATTTAATTTATGGGCAAATTAATTAAATTGGATTTAATTAATTAGGGAATATTTAATTAAACAGACTTAGAGTCTAATAAAGTGAGAAATAAATTAATTGGGCTATTTAATTGGAAAATTAAATAAAGAGCCAATTAATTAAATCAAGTATGGGCCATGAATTAATTGGAAGACTTAATCTTCTAATTAAAAGGGCCATGACCCATGTAGGAGACTTAGAGGCTTGGATCGCTTTTACCGAGGGAGAAACGCAACGACTTTGCTTGCTGCCGGGATTTGCAAGGAAACAGATATAGCTTAAAACTAAGTTATTTATGTCATTTAAATATTCATATATATACAGACATTTTAGTATCCTGACAAGATTCTGTAAGAGGCCCTAAAAATTATTAAATTTCGCTGCCTGTAGGGATGTTTATCTTACCGAATCCCAACAGTGGTATCATAGCTAACTCTGGCTTTGTCTATATATGAATTTGCAAATTTTGTGTTTTAAATCATATGTTTGATTTATGTATGACTAGTTCTTTAACTGTGTATGTTTTAGAACGTAGATATGTTTAACTTGGAGTTAAAGCAAAGAAAATTTTGATTCAAAATTTTATCACGTTAATGTTTATTTTGGATTAGGATTTAATTAACCGATTGGTTTTTAATTAAATCATATAGTAATCGAAACAACAAATTTTTTTTAATTGGATCCAACCGCGGTGGCACGCGGCGGTGCGCGGCAGCGCATCGCGGCTGGGCGGCCACCGCGCGCTGCTGCCCCCGCGTGCGGCACACGACAGCAGCCTACGGACTGCTTGACGCGTGCTATCACGCGTAGCCGTACATTGCCACGTGCAGCAGCGGCTACTACGGACTGCCCACGCGGACTTCGTAGCCGCGCGTGTGTTGTCCATGTGGCAGTTCTTGATTGGCCGCGATTTGGTTGATTTTTTGTTGGACTCTAATTTTGCCTATTTTGAAAAATCTGAAAATACTGGAGATAAGTGAGATAAGGAACCTTGGTGTTTTGGATAAGGTAGAAATCTTGGTAGATTTGGGTACTACCTTAGTTAATCAATTTAGTCAAAATAGGATTATCTTGAGAATCTTGGAGATTTGAAAATTGGGAAACTTAGAGTTTTGGATAAGATAGGAATCTTAGAGATTTGTAACTATCTTAAATAACCAACTTAATCAAGATAAGAATTGTAGATTACTTATAACTCAAGTAAGAGTTAATTCAAAATTAATTAACCAACTTAATCTTAGAGATTAATTGTTAATTCAAAATTAATTAACTAAGATAATTTTTGTGAATTAAAATTGAAGGAGCCGGTAAATTTACTTTTTGCTATTATGTGAATTTATGCATGTTCTTGAGTGAATATGTGGATTCGTCGATTTTGCCCATAAGCAATGTGTAGTTTTGTTTTATTTATTTTATGGGTTGTAATTAAATAGGTCTGATTGGTGCCCCTTGCTTGCGCAATTAAATGTAATAGAATATGGCCATTTTTTTGTAAGTTAGACTTAGTTTAGGCTTGGAGCCAAGAAGACCTCATGAAGACTTGGAGATCCACGTGGAGGCCCATAACCTTGGAGGACATCGAGGCCCAATTCGATACATGGAGGCCCAATCAAGGAGGATATTACAAGAAGGCCCATGCATGTATGAGTTTGAAAATTGTAATAGTTAGGACATTTAATTTTCACCCTAGACTGACCAATTGATCCATCGCATGGCTCGTGATGTATGTTTACTATTATTCTTTGATGTATGTCTTTCATGCTTAGAATAGATCACGTAAACAAGATAAAGCATAATCTGATGAGACCTCACACAAGAATACTTTAAACCTCCAATTGAACTTTAAAACTCAATTATAATATTAAATCGAATAATGAGCACATATGAATAGTGTCTACGGTCTGAGCCTATCCAGTTACTAGGTCTTAGGCATATTTTACGAATATATCTCGATGTCTAACGAGTCGTAGGTCGAGCTATAGGAAGATAATATGTCTATTACCTCGATGCACGAGTTTAGTGCCAAGGGGGGGGGGGGGGATAGCAAGGTTCTAGGCACTGTCTCACGAGTCGTGGGGCGTCTAAAATTGAACTATTTCTCTCCACGAGTATTTGACATGATTTAACGCTAGTAAGTATGGACGTCTCACGAGTCGTGGGTCCATAACGAAAAACGAGGCTAAATGAACTCAAGGTTAGCTGCTATGGTTAACCGACGATGATGTCAACTACCAAGTGAATCAAATAGTATGGCCAACGAGTAGTGGGTATTAGGAGATTGCATTTGGGCCTTGAGCTCGCTAGGATATTTTAAATTCCCGAAACTTATGTGGGGGCATAAGATTTTGATTAAAATAGTACGAGTATTTTACAAAAAAAAACTCATGTTTGTAAATTGTGCATTTAAAATTAATCTTTCGCGTATTTATTTCTTCTACCGTCTTTTTATAGATATGATGTCAAAAGAGCTTATAGCACTTAGAGATTTGTCCATCTCATCACTTGAACGTAACATTTTAACTGGACCAAACTTGCATTTCTGGACGCACAATTTAAATGGACTTTCTTAAGCTGAAAACATCTCATATGTTTTGTCTGTACCTCCACCCGTTGTTATTTCACATGATGTTCCCGATGAGCTTCGGAAAAGCATCACCAAATGGAAATTGGATGATGGCTTAGCTCGTGATTACATGTTGGAATATATGTCACTTGATCTGCGGTTGCAACATGAGCATATGATATCCGCGAAAGAGATTCTCTCGAATCTCAAATTCCTTTATGGGATTAGAGATGGTCATCGCAGATTCACGATAACGAGAGAACTCTTGCAAGCAAGAAAGAGAGGGGAAACTCCTATCGGAATCCACGTACACAAGATGATTCGACTTCTGACTTAACTCGATGATATGGGTGTCGTGATGGACAATGATTTCCATGTGGATATTATCCTAGATCATATGACAGATTTATTGCGGACTTGAATCTCCAAAGGCGAAAGATCACTGTGCACGTCCTGCGACAAATGCTCGAGGAACATGAGGCTTCTTTTGGAAAGAAAGCGAGGGTTGGCGAAAAGACTGGGTGGTGTTCAAAGTCAAAGCAAATGGAAACCAAAGCTCCTTATTGCACAAGGTCAAGGGAGAGTGATAGAATAGTGTCCTGCAAGCCAACTATTTTGGCTGCATTTAATTAAAAGGACCATTCAATTGGATTAATAAATGCGTTATATTATTATATGGTCATCTTTATCTTATGTAATAATTATCTACGCATAAGGATAGAAGTCCTTAGATCACAGGGCTATGGGACAACCCGTGGACTGATCTCCAAGGCCGTGATCTAGAACATATTCAATAGTCGCAGAATCCAATCGAGATAGGACATCGTTGGATTCGGTTAGAGGCTCACTATTGTGTATACTCCAATGAACTGGAGAATGCTGGGGTCCACGAGCGTGACTGGGATAGTCGATACACATAAGTGGGTGGCTTGCTGGGATGGCAAGTGCACTGAATACCCCAATTAGGAAATAACTCACCATGGAAGCGGTAGTCGCATATCGGGGATGAAGTTATTTCAATTTACAATAGTATACGAAGAACGATCCCTAAATACTTGAGGTGATAGGGTTTATCTGGTGTGAGAACGTCTATACTTTGATGTGAGCTCCGACTGACTGGAGATTACCAGAAGGTCTCTGTGGACTCATGTTGGGTATAGAGGAACTCGTATGCAGGTTCATATCATCAACAAATGATCCATTGGCCCGACTTGATAGGTTGGGAAATTCTCCTATCGATTTCTGTGAGAAATTAATTCTGGTAAAATCCTCGGCCGAGGTATCTGACGGCTTTATGTAAGTAGCTCATAAAGATTAAGTCAAAGAGAATTATTTCAAGACCAGAATGCATAAGGTCAAGACAAAAGAAAAAGGGGAACCGATGAAAGACCATACCCTTAAGTCTCGACTGGGAGATTGATCGATGGAGAGATTATGGCATATATGGTAATTGTAAATGATAAAAGGTTCACTGAGTTAATTCACCAGTGATTTGGCTCTATGGGCTTGTGGCCAGACATCGACCGTGGAGTGTGGGAGAATTCCTAAATTGGCAGGGGTGCTAATTTTGGAATGGTCAGTCGACAGAGTGTTCGACTGATTTAAAAGTATTTAATGCTTGAATAATTGAATTAATATTTAATTATAACCCACGACCAATTATGTGGTGAACCTATGGGGGCATACACAATACACATGAAGCGAAAGCGAAGGAAAAGGAAACAACTGGGTCGATCGAATCGACTGGGTCTGAAAAATTGACTGGGTCGACCCAATTGGAACAAATTGGATCCGATTGGAATTGGATCATGATTATAAATTAAATTAGAATTTAATTTGTGGGTTAATTAATTAAGTTGGATTTAATTAATCATAGGAAGAATTAATTAAATAGACTTGTAGTCTAATTTAATTAATTGAGAGAGTAGTTAATTAATTGGGCTATTTAATTGGGAGATTAAATGAAGCCTGATCAAATTAATTAACTGGGCCATGAATTAATTAGGAAGACTTAGTCTTCTAATTAAAAGGGTCATGGCCCATGTAGGAGACTTGGAGTCCTAGTCCTATGAGGATTAGGTTAATGAGATACCTATAAATAGGGGACTTGATGTCATATCTCACACACAACTTTAAGAGCCAAAAACCAAGTCAAGAAAAACACTCTCTCCCTCTCTCCCAGTGAAATCGGCCGAACCCCTTTTCTTCCGTGGAAGAATTTTTCGATTTCATCCTTGTTCCAAATTCGTTTCCTAAACCCAGATCTTAATATATCCTGTGTTCTAGCCGATTAGGGTATATTAAATTTTGTGTAATTGTGGTATATCAACCCATAGAGGCGCAACACGTGGGGCGTTGTTGCAGGGCATATGATCGACCAACTCGAGGGAGGAACTTGACTTCGTTTGCCAATTGGGATTTGCAAGGAGACAGGTTTAACGTGTAAATTGGTTATACTGTCGTTTATTTAATATTCATATATATACACTTAGAGTAATATCCTGGCAAGATTCCGTAAGAGGTCCTAAAAATTTTAAATTCCACTGTGCCTATGGCTGTTTATCTTACCGAATCCCAACAGTGGTATCAGAGCCAACTCTAGGCTTTGTAAATATATGAATTTGCAAATTCTGTGTTTTAAATCATATGTTTGATTTATGTATGGCTGGTTCTTTAACTATATATGTTTTAGGACATAGATCTGTTTTAACTTGGAGTTAAAAGAAAATTTTGATTCGAATTTTTATCACGTTAATTTTTAATTTTTGGATTTGGATTTAATTAATTGGATCTGTTTTAATTAAATCAAAAGTAATCGAAACAACAAAAAAAAATTTGGATCCAACCGCGGCGGTGAGCGGCAGCGTGCTAGCAGCACGCTGGCTGCGCGTGCGGCACACGGCAGCAGCCTACGGGCTGTCTACCGCATGCTGTCACGCACAGCCGCACGCTGCCGTGCGCTGCCACGCGCAGCCGCGGCTGCCACAGACAGCCCACGCGCGGACTTTGTGGTCGCGTGTGTTGGCCACGTGGCAGTCCTCGATTGGTCACATATTGGCTGATTTTCGGTTGGACTCTAATTCTGCCTATTTTGATAAATCTAAAAATCTTGGAGATTTGATTGTTATGAAATCTTGGTGAATCTTGGATTGATCTTTGCTGCGGCGGAAAACCATTGGGGATGGTGCGAGGTGGGGCTGCGGGGTGGCCTGCGGGGCGGCTGGGGTTGGGCTGCGGGCTTGGGGCGGCACGGGAAGGGGATCGTGGGCGAGTGGATGGGCGGCTGCGTTTTTGGAGAAGATGCGGCACCTGATTCGTCCATTTTTTTTTTGTTTTTTGTTTTCTTTTGTGTTGTATTGATGTGTGTATTTATATATTTATGTTGTGTATTTATGTATATTGTTGTGTATTTAAATCTAATTAATGTTGTGTTTTGTTGTAATTAATGTGTTGTTTTAATTAGTGTTTTATTTTAATTAATGTGTTGTTTTAATTAATGTGTTGTTTTAATTAATGTGTTATTTTAATTAATGTGTTGTTTTAATTAATGTGTTGTTTTAATTAATGTGATAGGTTTTAATTATATATTATATAATATGATTAATTATTTAAAGTAACAAATAAATAAAATTATGATATTTAAAGATACTGCTATTGTTTACTTAAGCACTCATACAAATAATTTTTTTTTTAAAATATGAAATTCGTTAAAAATACAAAATAAACACTCGTACAAATTAAATATTTAAATATATTCTAAAATAGACAAGAAAAGTAAATTTAAACACTCAATTTTAACCGTATTTTGCATAAACATGTTCTATTAAGTCTTTTTGAATTCTACGGTTAGTCGCCTTGGAACGAATTGCTTCATGACCCAGCATATAATTATCCAACGTTTGCCTTCTTGGTGCAACATCTTGAAACTGTACTCCTCGACGGTCAATAATTCTAGTGCGTGCTCTACGAGACGTGCTAATGTCAGTATCATCATCGTCCTTGTATTCGTCACGTTCATCCTCCACAATCATGTTGTAGAGTATGATACAAGTTAACATGATATTGGACAAATCTTGCGTATGCCACCCCCTGCCGGGTTGATTAACGATTGCGAACCGAGCTTGGAGAATTCCGAACGCTCGTTCAACATCTTTGCGGAACGATTCTTGAAATCGCGAGAATACTTGTTTTGGATGTGTTCTCGGATTTCTCACCGACTGTATTAGCGTTCCCCACTTCGGATATATACTATCCACAAGATAATAAGGCATGAAGAAGCAGCGAGATTGGCAGTCACAGAAAAATTACAAGAGGAACGGATTATGGCGATGGACTGCTCATCAAATAGCAAATAAAAATCTTCCAACGAACTTATTTGGAGATTCATCGAATGAAGGATCCGATTGGTTTTCGGGGAGAAATCAGTAAAATATAATATTTTCATGTGTTTCCTTTCTTGTATTTCCCGTATTTTCTATTTCTTGTATTTTCGATTTCTTAATAGGTGAGAGTGGGCAAAGGAAAAAAATTGAATTAATTCCCCCACGGAGCCCCAACCATTGGAGACGACCAGGCAGGGCCCCGGGCTGGCCCTGGGCTAGCCCGGGGCTAGCCCTCAACCATTGGATATGGCCTAATTAACAAGGAAACTTAGAGTTTCATTTGTAATAAGACATTTAATTAGAATTAATGTCTTCTAGTTAATTACCAAGATTAAAGATCTTAGAGATCTTATTAATCAAGGAAACTTGGAGTTTCAGTTATGATAAGAGATTTGATTAAAGTTAATCTCTTCTAGTAAGTTACCAAGATTAAAAATCTTAGAGATCTTATTAAATTAGGAAACTTGGAGTTTTGGATAAGGTAAAAATCTTGGTGGATTTGGACACTACCTTAATTAACTAATTTAGTCAAAATGGGATTATCTTGAGAATCTTAGAGATTTGTAAAATTGGAAAACTTAGAGTTTTGGATAAGATAGTAATCTTGGAAGATTTGTAACTATCTTAATTAACCAACTTTACCAAGATAAGAGTTGTAGATTACTTAGAACTCAAGTAAGAGTTAATTAATCTAAGAGATTAATTGTTAATTCAAAATTAAATTAACTTGGATAATTTTTTGTGAATTAAAATTAAATGAGCCGGTAAATTTACATTTATGCCCTTATGTGAATTTATGCATGTTCTTGACTGAATATGTGGATTGGTCGATTTTGCCCTTAAGCCCTGTGTAGTTTTGGTTTATTTATTTTATGGGTTGTAATTAAATGGGCATGATTGGTGCCCTTGCTTGCGCAAATGAATGTAATAGAATAGGACCATTTATTTTTATAAGTTAGACTAGATTAGGCTTGGAGCCGAGAAGACCTCATGAAGACTTGGAGATCCACATGGAGGCCCAATTCATTACATAGAGGCCCAATCTAGGTGGATATTACAAGAAGGCCCATGATGTATGTGTTTGTAAATTGTAATAGTTATGACATTTAATTTCCACCCTAGACTGACCAATTGATCCATCACATGGCTACTGATGGATCGCATAGGATGGGCAATCGATCAATCATATCATGCTAGGTGGTGAATGTTTACTTTTTCGTAATTATTCTTTGATGTATGAGATGCATGCTTAGGATAGAAAAACGTAAACAAGATAATTGATAATCTGATGAGACCTCGTACTTGAACATTTCATAAAACCTCCAATTGAACCTAAAATTCAATTATAATATTAAATCGTAAAACGGGCGTATAGAATGGTGTTTATGGTCCGAGCCTATCCAATTACTAGGTCTTAGGCATATCGTACGAATATATCTCGATGTCTCACGAGTCGTGGGTCGAGTTATAGGAAGATGGTATGTCTATTGCATCGATGCACAGTTTAGTGCTAAGGGAGGGGATAGCATGGTTCTAGGCGCTGTCTCACGAGTCGTGGGGCGTCTAGGATTGAACTATTTCTCTTCACGAGTATTGGACATGATTTAACGCAAGTAAGTATGGATGTCTCACGAGTCGTGGGTCCATAACAAAAAACGAGGCTAAATGAACTCAAGGGTTAGCTGGGATGGTTAACCGGCGACGTGATCGCCCACCAAGTGGATCAATTGGTATGGCCAACGAGTCGTGGGTACTGAGCGATTGCATTTGGGCCTTGAGCCCATTAGAAAATTTTTATTTCCCGAACCTTATGTGGGGGCATAAGTATTTGACAAAAATAGTGGGAGTAATTTACAAACGAAAACCATGTTTGTAAATTATGCATTGATATAAATCTGCCGCGTATTTATCGTCATCTTTATGACAGTTTTTCATAAGTTATGTATCCATGAATATTTACCATCATACTTGAATCAAATAAATTGACTGAACCCAAATGAATTTTGAATGACTTCAAAACTTGAGAAATTATTCTCCTTACAAAGATTTCATTGTTTTTCCTTTCGAGTTACACTTCGACTGGAATGGTGATAGGTTTCACCAAGCTGCCTTTTTCGAAGTTACTCTTCAAATAAGAAAGGTGATATGTTTCACCAGAGGGTTGAGGATGGTTCTCAAGTCCAAATTTTCTTGAAGGCAAACATGAAGTCTCCCATAAATGGGAAGTAACATCTCGTTGAAAAGCTCAAAAGACTTACGAGATGGAAGAAGAGGAATGAATCCTCTCTAAAGGGAAATAACCTTAGAGGTTTTTCTGTAAGGATGATAAGTTGTAAAGTCAATCAAAAAGGTTCTTCCATGGATTAAGATCAAGGGAAAGAATGAATTGGACCTAGTCTTTCTGATGGGGGCTATTTCGCACCCCTTATAATGTGCGGATCGACTAAAGAATAAAGGATCGGTTCGACCAGACAAGTCAGTTCGGGATCATCTTATCGACCCGGCCGAATACAACATTCTTCGACAAGAAGACTACACTCCGGACTCAAGAAGGACAATTGGGCCGAGTCCTATTAGGATTGTATTTCCTTGTAATGCTAGGTTTAGTATGATATAAATACCTAGTTAATCAATGTATTAGAGAACTTTTTGAATACACGGCAAATACGTTACTAAACTCTGCATAACAGCAGAACCCAATATTATTCAATAAGAAAAGAGCTTTTTCTTCATATTCATGTTATTTTACGTTGGTTATCATAATTACTTATTGTTCCTTCGAAATTGTTCTTCTTTGAGATTGATCCATCCTGAATAAAGTAACAGAGCCCTTTAAATTATATATTGAGAATCCCCAATATCCCATATTCACTGAACCAGCATGATGCGTCTGAGGATCTACAGGGCAATACCGATAATAACGCCCGTGTATCCAACGACAGCCAGCAACCGAATGAGCATCGTCAGAATCAGGTGGAACCACAGGGGATCCCTGCTGGCACAATACCAGAAGAACATGTGACTCCAACAATCCCAGTCCCCCTGTCAGATACTCAGGAGAAATTTCGACAGATCGCTATGCTCCTTAAATCACTCTCTCCAGAGGAATTACTTGTACTCGAACAAGTCCCCCAAAACGTTAGGACTACTAGAGCAAATCCCGCTCAAAGAAAGCCGAGGCAGAACGATCAAGTCTTTCAACAAGCTGATAGCCCGGCAAGCGAGCGACGCTCGCTACACAGTCCGCAGCAGGGCAACTCAAAACCCTCCGATGACAACATCCGAAGAAAAGCGGATCGAAGGAGGCCACTGATGGGGGCTATTTCGCACCCTACATACTGTACGGATCGAGTAAAGAACATGAGATCGGTTCGACCAAATCAAACAGTTCGGGATCATCTTATCGACCCGGCCAAGTACAACTCTCTTCGACTAGGAGATTATATTCCGGACCCAAGAAGGGTATTTGGGCCGAGTCCTATTAGGACTATGTTTCCTTGTAACGCTAGGTTTAGCATGATATAAATACCTAGCTAATCATTGTATTAAAGAACTCCAAAAACTGGGAATCATAAGGCAAATACGCCATTGCATCCTGCTAAAAACAGCACAACTCAATATTATTCAATAAAGAAAGAGCTTTTTCTCTTCATATTGGTGTGTTCTTTGCTTTGGTTTGTGTGTTTACTTCTTGTTTTTACAATATTGCTTTTCTTTGTGATTGATCCATCCGGAATAAAGTAACAGAGCCCTATAATATATATAAATATTGAAAACCCCCAATATCACAAATTCACTGATACCCTTTAACCCGACGAAATCCGGTTAAATCAGTTGGCGCCCACTGAGGGGCTAGGTTAATTATTCAATTGACACATGGCTCGCCCAAGGAAAAGCGCTCGTATTGGAGCGAGAAGTAATACAACCACTGGCCATAACACATCGGAAGACATACAGGACAACAACGATAATAACGTTCCCAACACCAACGAAAATTTCCAAGATGCCCGCCCCCGTCAGCAGGAACCCCAAGGAGGTCTTCCCGGTGCCATACAGGAAGAACCGGAAGTCCCTGAAATCCCCGTTCCTCTCCCGGGCGCTCAGGAGAAACTGCGACAAATAGCAATGCTCTTCAAATCACTCTCTCCAGAAGAATTACTAGTTCTAGATCAAATTCCTCGAAACGTTAGGGCTGCCAGGACAACTCCTGCTCCAGGAGCGCCAAGGCCAAACAAACAAACCTCTCAACAAGCTGACAGCCCAGCAAGTGAGCGACGCTCGCTACACACTCCGCAGCAGGGCAATTCGAAACCCTCCGATAATCATCCCCGAAGAAAACCAGGACAAAGAAAACCGCAGCCGGGGCGTTGTGGCTCCAAGGAACGTACGATAATCCCTATCGAGGATGATATAGACGATGCAATCCCAGATCTACCACGAACAACCCGATTCTCGGAAAGAGAAATCGAAAGGATGGTACAGGAGCGACTGGAATAACGCCTACGATCTGTCCAAAACCCGTGGGCCCGGACCGCGGAACTCCAGGAGAGCCTTGCAGCTTGTTCTCCCTTCTGCAGAGAAATAAAAGAGGCGCAATCCATTGGACAGGTCCCGGGTAGACTACCCCGATATGATGGAACCACCGACCCGGATGATTATATTTTTAGCTTCACGAATATAATGAATTTATATGCCCACTCTGCCGAATTCACAGCCAAGTTAATGTTGACCACATTCGAAGGACTCGCGTTGGATTGGTTCGCCAAACAACCTGCCAACTCCATATTCAGTTTCCGGGAATTATGCAATAAACTGACGCAGCAGTTTGCCAGTTAGAAGAGGCAAAAACTCCCGATGAGCTACCTAGGAACCATACATCAACAAGAAGGAGAATCCCTGAGGAACTGGTTGGCGAGATTTAATGTGGAATTACTCAAAATCGATTCTCCAAATATCGATTACATAATTTCTATTCTCTTCGACCTCACAAATAACAGGCAGTTCGGAAACGCCCTCAGTCGAAAACAACCGAGAACGTTTGCCGACATCATGAGCTTGGCGTCTAAGTATATGACCCAAGAAGAGATGAATTCTTTTAAGGATAAAAACAAAAATAAAGCCACAGCTTCAGGCTCCAAACGGCATGACAGGATTCCTGCCCAAAGATCCGTGGATTATGAGCGATCTTTTAGGAAAGGCAACGTTTTCCAGCGATTGGAATACAGCAAAGCCGACCAAGAAAGGCAACCTAATTTCTACCAAAGACCAAGAAACCCCGAACAACCGATCAGAAGCAGGGTGAATCAAGTGGAACACCCAAGGTTAAATGCTCCAATGGAAGAAATATTGGAAGTTCTAGAAAGAAATAACTGGATCCCCGAAGCGAGGAAAATCGCTCAGCCCAGACCAGGGTCTCGAAACTACGACCTATACTGTAAGTACCATAGGGCACACGGACATCGAACAAAAAATTGTTTTCACCTTAAGAGAGAAGTTGAAAAACTGATCGAACAAGGAAAACTAGACGAATACGTAAAGCGAGATAACCGCAAAAGGGAAAGAAGTAGAAGCCCTCGGAATAATAATCAAAGAAGGAGTTCTCGTCGAAGGTCACCCGAGCGTGGACCTACACAGGAGTTGAACCACGACAGATCAATGGGACTATCCATACAATATCCGGAGGACCCGCGGGTGGAGATAGTCGTAACGCCCGACGAAGGACAGCCCGATCCATAATTGGAAACTCAAAATACCCAAAAGAAATATGGACTCTGGAAAACAAGCCGTCGAACCACCAGCCGATCAGCTTTAACGAAGGCGAAGTACCTAAAAACATCATTTGGGACACAAAAGAGGATAACCCCGATTTCCCGATGGTGGTGTCGTTAGAAATAGCGAATTATAATGTCAAAAGAATCCTAATTGATAATGGAAGCTCAGCAAATATCATCTCCCGGGAGGTTTTAGCCCAAATGAACTTGGGGCAGATAAACCTACAGAAAGTAGCTACGTCGTTAGTAGGCTTTGGAGGGTCCAAAATCATCCCCAGCGGAACGATAACCTTAAGTGTGTCGCTCGGGAAGAAACCGCACCGGACGGTGAAGCTAGTGAAATTTCTAGTGGTAGAAACTCCCTTCGCTTATAACGCAATATTGGGACGACCTGCTCTCAACCTATTCCGAGCCGTTGTCTCTACTTATCACCAGAAGATAAAGTTTCCGACCGATAGAGGTATCGGAGAAATAACGAATGATCACTGTATGGCGTGGGATTGCTACAGCACCTCGTTAACCTTGAAAGAACATCCAAAATCAATCACTCCGAGCAAAAGAAAACTTGAAGAAGATCTTGTTAGAAACAAGGTTGAAATCCCCATTACTGATCGAATAGACAAAAAGGGAAAAGAACCGCTAGATTTAGCCTTAAAACCCTCAGAACATAAGGATATAATTCTAGTACAAGGGGACTCTTCTAAAATGACAAGAATAGGTACTGAATTGAGCAAGGAAGGGGAAGTAATGTTAATTAACTTCCTCAGAGATAATGTCGACGTCTTCGCCTGGAGAGCGAATGACATTGAAGGAATTGATCCTCGAGTAATCAAACATTCCCTAAAAATTGATCCTATGGCAAAACCTGCCAGACAAAAGAAGAGAAATCATGGCCCAGTAAAAGATAAAATTATCAAAGCCGAGGTAGAAAGACTACTTGAAGCAAAACAAATTCGAGAAATACACTTCTCAGAATGGCTGTGTAATGTTGTGCTGGTAGCAAAAGGGGATAAAAAGGACAACAAAAGGAGGATGTGCAATGACTTTACCGACCTTAATAAATTATGCCCGCGCGACCCGTACCCCCTCCCAAGGATCGACTTATTAGTGGACTCAACTGCGGGCTTCGCGATATTCAGTATGATGGACGCCTTTCAAGGGTTTTATCAAATATACATGGATGAGCGGGACCAAGAGAAGACTGCATTCGTAACCGAGCAGGGAGTATATTGGCCTACCATCAATAAAGATGCCGCTCAGTATGTCCAAGAATGTCATCACTGCCAAGTTCATGCTAATGTATGTCATCGACCAGCAGAAAACATGCACCCAATCCCGATATGTTGGCCTTTCGATCAATGGGGAATGGACATCGTGGGACCTTTCCCAGCGGCTAGATCCAAGAAAGCTTATGTCCTGGTCGCTGTAGAGTATTTCAGCAAATGGATAGAGTGCATCGCCCTCGCACGAATAACTCAATTCCAAGTGATCGACTTCCTATGGAAATTCATAGTTTGTCGATTCGGCATCCCTAGGATCCTAATTTCTGATAATGGAACCCAATTCGCGGGAAAACAGGTAATAGAATGGTGTTCAAAACTGGGAATCCAACAAAATTTCACTTCGGTCGGGCATCCTAGAGCGAACAGACAAACCGAAGTAGCAAACCGAGAAATAATTAAATCCTTGGAAAAAAGATTAGGAGCGGCCAAAGGAAAATGGCTTGATGAACTCCCAGGAGTACTTTGGGCGAATCGAACCACAGTCAGAAGCTCGACCGAAGAAACCCCGTTTAGCTTGGTATATGGTTCGGAAGCTGTTATTCCTGTTGAAACTCTGATTCCAACACCAAGAATTGAAATGTACGACGATCATGAAAACGAAAAGACAAGAGAAAATGATGTCGACTTAACAGAAGCTTTAAGAGAAAAAGCCGTTGTACGCTTGCAAGCCACTAAAGCAAATATGGAAAAAGCATACAATCAAAAAGTACGTATCCGAACCTTCAAAGAAGGAGACCTGGTCTTGAGAAAGGTAGAGGTATCCAAGCATGTGGGAAAGTTACAACAAAATTGGGATGGACCTTACGTTGTCATTGGCGTAGGAAAGAAAGGTTCATACAAAATTGCACACTTGGATGGAACAGCCTTACCAAGAACCTGGAACGCAGTCAACCTTAGAAAATACTATGGTAAATAAATTTTAGCAGATCATACTGCATAGTTTTATTTTACTTCGATGAGTTTTAGTCTTTGTAATAAAAGGCCTTTGCCTACAGTTCAATTATTAAAAATTTTTTTTCGATTGTTCTGGAAAACACTCCTTCGAATTCTACTATCATATTGGTTGAGATTGGGACAAAGGAGATAGGTATACATTGATCAGCTCAATAAACACTCCTCAATCCGACCACAAAAACGAGTCGAGTATACATTGATCCGCTCAATAAAAACTCCTCGTCCGTTATTCACGGAGATTAAAAAAGACTTCAGGTATTAAAAACCTAAGTCTAAGTAAAAACGAGTCGAGTATACATTGATCCGCTCAATAAAAACTCCTCGTCCGTTATTCACGGAGATTTAAAAAGACTTCAGGTATTAAAAACCTAAGTCTAAGTAAAAATGAGTCGAGTATACATTGATCCGCTCAATAAAAACTCCTCGTCCGTTATTCACGGAGATTAAAAAAGACTTCAGGTATTAAAAACCTAAGTCTAAGTAAAAACGAGTTGAGTATACATTGATCCGCTCAATAAAAACTCCTCGTCCGTTATTCACGGAGATTAAAAAAAAAAAAAAAGAGAGACTTCAGGTATTAAAAACCTGAGTCTAAGTAAAAACGAGTTGAGTATACATTGATCCGCTCAATAAAAACTCCTCGATATATATTCAACAATCAAAAAGACTTTTGGTATTAAAAAACCTAAGTCTAAGTAAAAACGAGTCGAGTATACATTGATCCGCTCAATAAACACTCCTCGATATATATTCAACGATCAAAAAGACTTTTGGTATTAAAAAACCTAAGTCTAAGTAAAAACGAGTCGAGTATACATTGATCGGCTCAATAAACACTCCTCGATATATATTCAACGATCAAAAAGACTTTTGGTATTAAAAAACCTAAGTCTAAGTAAAAACGAGTCGAGTATACATTGATCCGCTCAATAAACACTCCTCGATATATATTCAACGATCAAAAAGACTTTTGGTATTAAAAAAACCTAAGTCTAAGTAAAAACGAGTCGAGTATACATTGATCCGCTCAATAAACACTCCTCGATATATATTCAACGATCAAAAAGACTTTTGGTATTAAAAAAACCTAAGTCTAAGTAAAAACGAGTCGAGTATACATTGATCCGCTCAATAAACACTCCTCGATATATATTCAACGATCAAAAAGACTTTTGGTATTAAAAAACCTAAGTCTAAGTAAAAACGAGTCGAGTATACATTCATCCGCTCAATAAACACTCCTCGATATATATTCAACGATCAAAAAGACTTTTGGTATTAAAAAACCTAAGTCTAAGTAAAAACGAGTCGAGTATACATTGATCCGCTCAATAAACACTCCTCGATATATATTCAACGATTAAAAACACTTTTGGTATTAAAAAACCTAAGTCTAAGTAAAAACGAGTCGAGTATACATTGATCCGCTCAATAAACACTCCTCATTATATATTCAACGATCAAAAAGACTTTTGGTATTAAAAAACCTAAGTCTAAGTAAAAACGAGTCGAGTATACATTCATCCGCTCAATAAACACTCCTCGATATATATTCAACGATCAAAAATACTTTTGGTATTAAAAAAACCTACGTCTAAGTAAAAACGAGTCGAGTATACATTGATCCGCTCAATAAACACTCCTCGATATATATTCAACGATCAAAAAGACTTTTGGTATTAAAAAACCTAAGTCTAAGTAAAAACGAGTCGAGTATACATTGATCCGCTCAATAAACACTCCTCGATATATATTCAACGATCAAAAACACTTTTGGTATTAAAAAACCTAAGTCTAAGTAAAAACGAGTCGAGTATACATTGATCCGCTCAAT
Organism: Penstemon barbatus; assembly: GCA_003313485.2. Taxonomy (NCBI): domain Eukaryota; kingdom Viridiplantae; phylum Streptophyta; class Magnoliopsida; order Lamiales; family Plantaginaceae; genus Penstemon; species Penstemon barbatus. The sequence goes on along the minus strand of CM064883.1, from coordinate 66,204,727 downwards.
AAACACTCCTCGATATATATTCAACGATCAAAAACACTTTTGGTATTAAAAAACCTAAGTCTAAGTAAAAACGAGTCGAGTATACATTGATCCGCTCAATAAACACTCCTCGATATATATTCAACGATCAAAAAGACTTTTGGTATTAAAAAAACCTAAGTCTAAGTAAAAACGAGTCGAGTATACATTGATCCGCTCAATAAAAACTCCTCGATATATTTTCAACGATTTACTTATGACGATTAAAAGGCTTTTGGGTTAAAAACCTAAGTCTAAATTATAACGAGTTGAGTATACATTGATCCGCTCAATAAATACTCCTCGATCTAAGTCTAATCAAACAGAGCTGAGTATAAATTGATCCGCTCAATAAAAACTCCTCGGTATATTTACAACGATCAGAAAGATTTTAGGTGATAAAAACCTAAGTCTAAATTATAACAAGTTGAGTAAACATTGATTCGCTCAATAAACACTCCTCGATCTGTTCCTAACGATCTAATAGATCTGCTAATACTCCTAAAGTTTTGAAGATGAATTGAGTATGAACCCGTCTGCTCGGAAAATGCTACTCATAAATAAAAATTATGACAGAATTAACGACAAGGAAGATGCAAGGGATAAAAGTAATATTTTATTCATCAAATCAGTTACATACAAAAGTCCTACGTTACAAAGGTCTACATACTACATAAACACCGTTACAATGGTTTAGATGAAATGATCATTTAGATCGGCGATCTTCACGACAATGTCCACGGAAACACCAATCTCCTCCCTAGTACCTTGTCGATTATGATAAACCACCTAAGAAGCATGCTGCTCAGGATGGTCGACTTCTTTAGTTCGATGGCCAGGGGCGGAAGATCAAATGTTCTTCCAGACGAAATGATCATTACCAACCAGATGACCGGCAACACTCATTCACCCACAACGAGATACTGCTTCTACTTTAGGACTTAATATTTTATCCTAAAGCAGCATCTCTTCGGGACCGTCGCAAAAGAAAAATTAACCAGCACACCCCGGTGGTCTATCACCCCTGAGGTGACATCCAAGAGCGGGGGTGACTGGCAAATATGAACCCTCCATGTGCAAACAGAAACCACGGACCTCAAATCTGTGAAAACAACATTTGAGGCCTCATGGGACCCGTTAGTACAAGGTAGGGCTTCCATGGGACCCGTCAGTACAAGGTAGAAGAACATCAAGCTATTACAGTATGAATCACGATAATGTGACTTTTTGAATATTATGGGATCTGAAGGCAAAATAAAATTTAAGGAAGCTGAGATCTCCATTCTCTTTGGGAAATTGCAAATGAAGAATGCAAACCACCACCCTATTTATAGGGATAGACCTAAGCAATCCAACGGCTGAAAAGGTATTTGATCAGCAGACATAAATGCGACTCTTTAACTCCCCGTAATAAATGCAAGTAAGTTGGAACGGCGCTATTTAGTCGACTCAACCAATCGATAACCAGAAAGACGTGGATCGAAGCGATCATCGTTTGGACACCTAATAGAGCTCCGAACTAAATAGACCAAACACAAACGAAAGCATACAAGTCTAAGATCGTCGTGAAAAGATTACTTGCTCGATAAAAGATAAATCCTCCACCATGCGAAGGCCGTCACTGCCTCATACATCATATGGGTAACCATTAACTGAGCCATACAAGAACTCCTTTGGAGTCCAAGATATCTGACATAGAAATCAGGAGAATAGTCCTCCTTATTCGAAACCGCAAAGAAGTCACTGCCTAACATACCAAAGAATTGCTGAAGGAGGTCTGAACAGATCAGATCTGACCAAGACTTCTACACTTTCCAATTCCTCCCATATCAAAGAAATGACATGACAATACACCGATTGAGGAACATATAGTTCAAAGTTAATGCTGGGAAACATAAAGGTTTGGAAGATACTGAAAGGGATATTTTTCCTTAGTCTGATGTAAAGAAAAACGGAGTTCAACAAAAGGGACATTAGCCTCCTTATATAAGATTTAGATCACAAAAAGACAAAAGTACAGGGCATAGATTGAACATCGACCAAGATGATGAGCGTTCCTTAACAACTATTGTCGATATGAATGACCTATTGTCTAAATTTTGACGTAAAACATGTTGGTGCATATAATCCAAGGGACTATACTGGGTTAATCAACAAAAGACTTGATTTGCAGAGCAAACATTATACCATTCAGTTACTCAAACAGTGACCAAGCAAGATCAAGCTACCGTTTATCTATCCTGACTATTCTCCGCAAAGATCAATTTCAGATAAGTATGCTAATCTATACTGATTATATTTATGCATAAAGGCAAAATGTGCATAACAAAGTATATCTACAGAAAAAAATTGATCAAGGCAAGAATCTGCCTACAAAAAGGTCATAATTTCCAATTTAGTAATTTCCCCATTACAAAAATTTCAGCCCGAACAAATACACAAAAGTTGGGCAGAGAAAAAAAAAAAAAAAAAAAAGAGACAGTCCAAGGCCTGCCAGGCCGAACAAAGATCACTGTGAAGAACGGTCAACAGGTCGACTACTAGAAACAGTCCTCCGAGGAGTCAAGTTGCCAGCAAACGCCATCAACTCCTCTTGACGCTTTAGATAACCAGCGTCATATCCTTCCTCATAGGACCGCCGTTGAGACTCCTCTGCAAGGGCAGCAGCCCGAACCAAGTCATTTTTCTCTTGCTCCCAGACAGACTTCTCCTCCTACAATTTTTTCAAATCATCATTGGCAAGCTGCAGCTGGAGAGTCTGCCCTGCGACCTTCGCCGATTCCGACTCCAACCGTCTTTGGTAGGCATCCTTACTATTCCACAGATTATCGTTCTGCACACCCAGCTGAAGGGCAAGATATTTGGACTGAAAAAGAAGGAGAATGAGAAAAACCCTCACACAACATGAAAGTCGAAATAAAAGCAGGGAAAATTATCGAAAGATATGTCTACCTGCTCGCACATCTTAACTAGAGACTGAACAAGGCGTACATTGGAAGTACCCTCAAGTTTCCTCAGCTCACCAGGCAAGATAGTGCTCAAACCCAGATCCCAAGACAAAGCATCAGGCTCAACTGAGCCAGGCAATTCACTATTAGAAGGGACACCGTCAGGGCGTGGAGTCTCTGACAACATAATATCCTTAACTTGCTCAAGGATGCATCGATCATCTAGCAGACGAGGAGAATCTCTCTCGTTGGGGCTAACAGAGGTCTCCTTGCCCGAAGCAGAAATAACGGTTCGACGACCAGACCTCGACCCAAACCGACCCCCAGAAGGTCCCCCAGATTCAAAAGAAGTAGTCATCACCGTGGTATCACGAAATAAATAGTCAGGACAATCCTGCAAAATAGTTTGTGTTGTGGAAGGATTGACAAAAAGGCCATCACCAGCTTGCCCTCCGCTGGCGATTGGGGCAGTAAAAGTAGACAAAGGAAGGGAAATAGCAAAATCCCCTCCATGAAAAACATGCTCGAAGGAAGAAGCACCTGAAGTAACAGGTATATTATAAGTCGGTTCCTCATTGGACATATCGCCAAAAGCTACCCGACCAGGGGAAGGCATACTTCCTACTTGAGTGGAAGAAGAAAAGATTGGTTCTGAAAACGACGAGTTTACTACAGAAAAAGGTTCGGAAGGAATAACACGAGTATCAATCACCGACCTAATTATTGGGGACGAACGAGGAGGCTCCATCGACGGCCCATCTCTTCGAGATTTTTTGGATCTATTATCCCTAGCGCTCTCACGAGAAGGTCGTTTCGAAGTATTGCCGAAAAGATTACTCATGATCAAATTGTTGAAGAATATAAAGCAAATAACGAGAAAGTTTATCGACTAGCCAAAGAAAGAGTATTCTATTAAAAGAGACGAGTATAACGGTAAATAACAAGTCAAGTTTTTACCTTTAGTATTTATGCTACACGAAAAGACGCTACAGACCTAAAGAAAGGGCGCGAAATAGAAAAACTGACCTTGGAGCAAACGCTAGAATTTGAAAAGACACACGCATAATGATTACGGCGAACTTAATGACTTGTCTGAATTATTACGGCGAAAATGAAAAGACACGACTTTCAGAATACGAAACGTTTAGCGTACAAAGGGATGAAAAGGTAAAATTACAATTAAACCTACGGGTAAATAATTACAAAGATTATTTCAAAAATCACTATTTCAAGAAGCCTGGTCGCTATCCGGAATTCTCTGTTCACTACCGACGTTCTCGGTCGTGCCAATATCGTCTTCTTCTTCTTCTTCGTCTTCTGGATCGATAAAAGTATTATCAAGCTCATCGTTAACATCAGAAGGAGGAATCGGCAATGGTTTTCCGAATTCTTCGACAAGGTGAGCCAAAGGAAAACCTTGATATACGACATCTGGAAGCTCAGAAGGAGAATAAATTTCACCATAACGATTCAACCGAATGTGCGCCGCCTTAAAATACTCCTTTCGACGGTCGTCGATCATCTCTAAGGCGACCAGCTGATGAACCGCCTTTTTGAAAGTACTCTCCAGAAGAGGACCGACCATCTGATACACCAACGCCGTATGAACAGGAGAATTATTCGCGGATAACTCTTTCATCAGGGTTCCTACCGTATCGATCCCTAAGTCCACTAAGAGGGACATCCTTTTCATACTCCTCTAAAGAAGTTTGAAGACTTGATACTTGAGATTCTAGCTCACTAATTCGAGCCGTACTCTGAAATTGGAATTCCTCTAACTTTTTAGCCATTTGACTGGCTTGCTCTTGAGCACGAGAAATCTCCATAATCCTATTTATGATCTCTTGATCTTCAGTCTCAGTAGCACGAGTCTCTACGACAGGAACGGAAGAAGATGTTGAGGGACCAACCTCTGAACCAGAAAACTTACGAAGTAGAGCTTTATTTTTCTCATCTAGAAACTCACATTGCTGTTTCCAGAGTGCGGTTTCGTATGCGTACGAGGCTAAACAAGTCTTTGTCTGAAAAAGCAAAAGGGTAAAACAAGAAATGAGTTAGCAAGAATGTCTTCGGAGTAAAGAATATCCTATAAAGCGAGCTCAACAGAAATTACCTTTTCAGCATAAAGAGAAGCTCGCTGAAATTTCTCCAGAGGATCCTTGCGGAAAAGTTTGTTCAAATCACAAGTAAAAACCCCGGATAAGAGAACGCGAGTCGCCTTGTCAACCACATTCTCGCTTTCGTCATGGACAAGTGAATCTTTCTCGGAATAACCAGCGGCTCTCTTCCCCTCTAAATGATCTTCGATCATTTCAACCAAAGTAGGTTTCGGATGACTGTCGCCAGGTAGAAAAAGATCATTGCCAGAACGACCATAATAGCTCCTTTTTCTCCCCACCGGGTTATCGCTAGGATGAGGCATCGACCAACTACGACATCCTCGAATTCCCAAGGATGATCTAAGCTGAAGAGGGGGATAACCAGGCCCAGTCCCTTGACGAACAGGGGAATCTTGTGAAGAATTTGGAGACTCCTCTCCATTCTCCTCGGACTCATGACTCAACTCCAGTTTCCTCTTCCGAGAAGCTCTCTGCTCGATCGGGTTGATCTCTATAGACTTAGAGGATTTGGATAACACCATCTTTCCCTTTGAAGAATGTCGAGAATTTTCTACCATTTGAGCTGAACAAGAAACAAATTAAAAGTTAGTTTCTCTATATAAGAAAATATTATCGTAACACTAAATTAAAGAGAAATGCTTACCCAGTGATTCTAATGATGAATTGATTGGAAAAGTATGAACACTCAATCCTGCTTTACGAAGGAAAGTTTCCCCAATCAGAAGAGCACTCTCATATTTGTTTACACGCAAATCAGGGATTTCAGCAATAAACTGAGCATCGTCAGGAATGAATTCACCAATCGGCAAGCGACCTCCATATACCCATTGGAAATCATGATCCCACGAGAAGGGAATAGTCGAACCATCCACCGAATGAAGATAAGGTGGGGGGCGAACAAAGAAAAAGTGAGATTTCCAAAAAGGATTGCTAGAAACAGGGGCGTCAAAGATCGCTCGACTAGGTCTCTGACTGGTGAAGAAATACCCACGATTAGAAGAACTAGAAATGTTGAACCGGAAAAGTTGTGTAAAGTTACGAAAGGAAGGTTTAAACCCTTTCGCGATCATCAGGACAGAAAAGCAAACCAGGAAAGCCACATAATTTGGAACTAATTGTGTCAAGGACACACTAAATATTCTCAAGATATCAAGGAAGAAGGGAGACAACGGAAGACGGAGGCCGCTATTAAAGTGAGCCGTATAAAAGGCGCGACATCCTTCCGGTGGAGAAGTGACCCTATCAGAAGGCGAAGGAAGAATTATCTCGGAACCCTCTGGGAAATATTTGGCATAATTGTTCACGACCTCCGGAAAAGTATCCACCGTATAAGCACAAGCTAGGTCCTCAATTGGTTCAGAAATCTGAGGAGCAGTACCTTTGCCCTTTTTGGCTCGGGCAGCAACCTCTGTGTCAGAAAGGATCTGTACCTTAAAAGTATCTTCTATAGGAACAACGAATTCAGAAATTGCAGATTGTTCGCCCAAAAAATTAGAGCGCAACTCCTCCTCGTTATTAGGAGCAACATTCTCCCTCGTGGAAGAAGAAGATTTTCTCAAAGAAGCCATATTTTCAGACTCTCGAAGGATATATGTCGATAAAAGGAAAACTTTATGTTGGATAAGGATGAAGATGAAGGCACTAAAGGAAGTTTGATAAGGGAGGTTTTGATGCATTCCAAAACTTCTTATTTGGCTAAGTATGGAGTAACTTAGCTGATAAACTTATCAAAGAATTTTGACTAAGTAAAGAAGACATCAGAAGAGTCAAAATCTCAAGGTCCAAGACTTCTGATCTGCTGAAGAAAAGTTATCAGACTGGTGAAGATCAGTCGACTCAAATCAGATTTGTTCAAGTTTGAGATCAGCTTTGTTCGCCATCAGACGCGTACTTTTATCAGCCAAGTGAAGAAGATCATTAAGTGTTCCCAACGGTAATAAATGCCCCTTGGAGTAATAAATGCTGAAGTACAAGGTTATTAAAGATAAATGATTGAAGAATTGCTTCACATCAGCTGGGTGCATTTAATGCTGCCTGCAGAATAGTACTGTTCACAGTACGGACAGACTGCAAAAGAGCCGTTCGCGGATTTTAAGGACCAGTACTCGAGGAATTTGAATCTTGTCTCTCTTCAACGGACACTTTTCAATCCTCAAGTATAAATAGCTGAAAGAGACGAAGAAGAAACAAGCAACACAATCTCTGAGAAATTTTCGAAGCAAAATTCTTTAAGTCTCAAGAACAGCTCACTCATCAGCTGAGTCATTTGTTGACGAAAGCAGAGTTGAAGAACCAAGCCAAATACATCTTCTGAGTGATTTTGTAAACATTGAGTGTTGTGAGAAGTAGATATCCGTCTTAGTGAGTGATATTACTTCAGAGAAGTAGGATCTCTTTGTGATTTCTTACTGCGAACTCACGGCCTGTTCATTTGTTGTAAGGCGTAAGCAGAGTATACTGATTACTGTGTGTTTTTAGTATAACCCAAGATCTTTGTGACTTGGAAGAGTGGACTAAAGGATATTCAAATCCATATAACCACTATAAAAATTGTTTGTGTTTTTATTTGCATTTTACCTGCATATTTTTCAGTCGCATAAAACACATTAAGTTAACTGTTTGAAAAAGAATTCAAAAAGGAGATTTTACAAATCTGGGGAAACACTTTTCAAACTGCTAAGTTTACTTGTGAAAAACACTTTGAAAATCCACTGCAAGTACTCTAAGTATTAAAACTGATTTCTACAAAATCAGCTAAGTAACTATCAGACGAGTGGTCAACAAAGCTGTTCAAAGATTTGTTCGCGAACATAATTGTAACTTACTAATCTGATCAGCTTAGTCTGCTCAGTGAAAGAAAAGTTTTAAAGTTAAATTTGAAGAAAATTTTAAAGAGGTTTATTCACCCCCCCCTCTAAACCTCTTCTGACCACTTGGGACCAACACTTTATATGACGAACGACTAAGCAAGAAAATGACTATGAACTATGAGCAAGTATAAAGGAAAAATGACGAACTCAAAAGTCACCTATTTATACTAAGATGAGAAAAGACGTTTCGAACTCATCGCAATTAATCACATTCCCGCCAAAAACGGAAGGAGATGAAAAGCCTCCAGAATAGACGCGTGGCGATTCGTAATCGGACAGAGAAAACGACTATCTATGATATGTAGCACTCTTTTCCTTACTTAAGATTTTTTCCCACAGGGTTTTTTCTTAAGAAAGGTTTTTAACGAGGCTCCATTCATAGATAATAAACAGTCGTAAAGAATTATCTACTTCTACGAGCTTCTATTATCTATACGCTCGAAGAAGTGAGGGAGTACTGATGGGGGCTATTTCGCACCCTACATACTGTATGGATCGAGTAAAGAACATGAGATCGGTTCGACCAAATCAAACAGTTCGGGATCATCTTATTGACCCGGCCAAGTACAGCTCTCTTCGACTAGGAGATTATATTCCGGACCCAAGAAGGGTATTTGGGCCGAGTCCTATTAGGACTATGTTTCCTTGTAACGCTAGGTTTAGCATGATATAAATACCTAGCTAATCATTGTATTAAAGAACTCCAAAAACTGGGAATCATAAGGCAAATACGCCATTGCATCCTGCTAAAAACAGCACAACTCAATATTATTCAATAAAGAAAGAGCTTTTTCTCTTCATATTGGTGTGTTCTTTGCTTTGGTTTGTGTGTTTACTTCTTGTTTTTACAATATTGCTTTTCTTTGTGATTGATCCATCCGGAATAAAGTAACAGAGCCCTATAATATATATAAATATTGAAAACCCCCAATATCACAAATTCACTGATACCCTTTAACCCGACGAAATCCGGTTAATTCAGCCACAACCCAACGAATCAAAGGAACACACCATAATCCCCATCGAGGATGACATTGGCGAGGCGATCCCGAATCGACCAAGAACTATGCGATTCTCGGAAATAGAAATCGAAAAGATGGTACAAGAACGACTCGAGCAACGCTTACGATCCGTTCAAAACCCGTGGCCCAGAACCACAGAACTCCAGGAGAGCCTAGCAGCATGCTCTCCCTTCTGCAGAGAAATAAAAGAAGCACAGTCAATCGGACAGGTTCCGGGTAGACTACCCAGATATGACGGAACCACTAATCCGGACGACTACATCTTTAGTTTCACAAACATAATGAACTTGTATTCTCACTCAGCAGAGTTCACCGCTAAGCTGATGGTGACCACGCTAGAAGGATTGGCTTTGGACTGGTTCGCCAAACAACCAGCTAACTCCATATTCAGTTTTCGAGAATTATGTAACAAACTGACACAGCAATTCGCCAGTCAAAAAAGACAAAAATTGCCGATGAGCTATTTAGGAACCATTTATCAACAAGAAGGTGAATCTTTATGGAACTGGTTGGCAAGATTTAATGTCGAATTACTCAAAATCGATTCCCCCAATATCAATTACATAATCTCGATTCTCTTCGACCTCACAAAGAATAGGCAGTTTGGAAACGCCCTGAGCCGAAAGCAACCAAGAACGTTCGCAGGCATCATGAGCCTGGCATCTAAGTATATGACCCAGGAAGAGATGAACTCTTTTAAAGATAAAAACAAAAATAAAGTTACGACCTCAGGCTCCAAACAACAAGATAGAATTCCTGCCCAAAGATCCATGGATTATGAACGATCTTTTAGAAAAGGCAACGTCTTCCAGCGATTAGAATATAATAAAAACGACCAGGACAGACGACCTAACATCTATCAAAGAACTAGAATCAGCGAACCAGCGATCCAGAGCAGGGTCAATCAAGTAGATCACCCAAGACTAACCGTTCCAATAGACGAAATCTTGGCTATATTAGAAAGGAATAATTGGATCCCAGAAGCGAAGAAAATCGCTCAGCCCAGACCAGGTGAACGAAACTATGACTTATACTGCAAGTATCACCGGGCACACGGGCACCACACGGAAGATTGTTTTCACCTTAAAAGAGAGATCGAACAGCTGATCGAACAAGGAAAACTAAATGACTATTTGGAGCGGGATAACCGCAAGCGAGAAAGAAGCGGGAGTCCTCAGTATAACCACCCAAGAAGAAATCCACGAAGAAAGTCCCCTAATGAAGGTCCCCCTCAAGAACTAAATAATGATCAGGTCAACGGAACCATACACACGATCTCAGGGGGACCCGCAGGGGGAGATAGTCGTAATGCTCGTCGAAGGACCGCTAGATCCATAGTTGGAAGCCTAAAATACCCGAAAGAAATATGGACCTTAGAAAACAAAGCAACGACGCACCAGCTGATTAGTTTCAACGAAGGAGAAGTACCCAAAAACCTTGCTTGGGACACGAAAGAGGATAGCCCCGACTTCCCGATGGTGGTATCCCTAGAAATTGCAAATTACAACGTCAAGAGAATCCTAATCGATAATGGGAGCTCTGCAAATATCATCTCTAAAGAGGTACTAGCCCATATGAACTTGGGGCAAATAACATTCCAAAAAGTAGCTACGCCATTGGTAGGATTCGGAGGATCCGAAACTGTCCCCAGTGGAACAATTAATTTGAGTGTTTCACTCGGAAAGAAACCATATCGAACAGTGAAGCTGGTAAAATTTTTAGTAGTAGAAACTCCGTTCGCCTACAATGCAATTTTAGGGCAACCAGCCCTCAACTTGTTCCGAGTTGTCGTCTCAACTTACTATCAAAAAATTAAATTTCCGACTGACATAGGTATCGGGAAAATAGTGAACGACCATTGTATGGCATGGGATTGCTACAGCACATCGTTAACTTTGAAAAGCCCCCCTAAAGCGATTACCCTGAGCAAAAGGAAGCTCGAAGACGACGTTAGTAGAAACGAGGTTGAGATCCCTAGCACTGACCGAATAGATAAAAAGGGAAAAGAGCCAGTGGATTTAGCCTTAAAACCACCAGAACATAAGGATGTCGTACTAGTACAGGGGGACTCATCGAAAACAACAAGTATAGGAACGGAGTTGAGCAAGGAAGGGGAAGTAATGTTGATCAACTTTCTCAGAAATAATGTGGATATCTTCGCCTGGAGCGCGAACGACATTGAAGGGATTGACCCTCGCGTAATCAGTCATTCCCTAAAAATCGACCCTCTGGCAGAACCTGCCAGGCAAAAGAAGAGAAATCATGGGCCAGTAAAAGATAAAATCATTAAAGCCGAAGTAGAAAGGCTACTCAAAGCAAAACAAATTCGAGAAATACACTTCTCGGAGTGGCTATGTAATGTCGTGCTAGTAGCAAAGGGAGATAAAAAGGATAACAAATGGAGGATGTGCAATGATTTCACCGACCTTAACAAATTATGCTATCGAGATCCATATCCTCTCCCAAGGATCGACCTATTAGTCGACTCCACCGCTGGTTTCGCAATTTTCAGTATGATGGATGCCTTCCAAGGTTTCTATCAAATATACATGGATGAGCGGGACCAAGAGAAAACTGCGTTCGTAACCGAGCAAGGAGTGTATTGCTTTATAGTGATATCGTTCGGCTTAAGGAATGCCGGGGCCACCTACCAAAGGTTAGTTAACCTGATATTCAAAGAATTAATTGGAGAAATAATGGAAGTATACGTGGATGATATGTTGGACAAAAGCATGAATGAAGCTGATCACGTGAAGCACCTAGATCGATGCTTCCAAATACTAAGAAAATATCGAATGAAGCTAAACCCTGCCAAATGCACTTTCGGGGTTAAATCAGGAAAGTTTTTGGGATATCTGGTGCATCAACGTGGAATTGAGGCCAACCCAGAAAAAATTCGAGCGATAACTGAAATGAAGCCCCCGAAAACGATCTCCCAAGTACAGAGCTTGGTAGGCAAAATCGTGGCGTTAAACAGATTCATATCCAAATCAGCTGACAGGAGTTTGCCGTTCTTCCAAACGCTTCGAAAAGCGAAAAAATTTGCTTGGACTGATGAATGCGACCAGGCTTTTGAACGATTAAAAGAATACCTAACGACGCCCCCACTTTTGGCCAAACCGACCGAAGGGGAACTGTTACATCTATACATATCGATCTCTGAAGTGGCCATTAGTTCGGTACTAGTTAAAGTGGATGGCTTAGAACATAAGCCTATTTATTACTTAAGCAAACTATTACAAGGGGCCGATAAAAACTACATGGAAATAGAGAAATTCGTCTTAGCCTTAGTAGTGGCAGCAAGAAAACTTCGACCTTATTTTCTGACCTACAAAGTTGTGGTATTAACCAATCAACCATTAAGGTAGGTCTTAGCAAAACCAGAAGCCTCTGGAAGATTGATCAAATGGGCGATCGAACTCGGTCAATTCGACATCGAGTACAAACCAAGAATTGCAATTAAAGCACAAGTCCTAGCCGATTTCCTACTAGAGACTCCGAGTCAGGAAGTTGAAAATCCTGAATCAACCAGCCATACACATGATATCTTGATTGTAGAAAATCAAACCTGGTTAATGCACGTCGATGGCGCTTCATGCCGAGAAGGAGGAGGTACTGGAATCAACTTTACCGGGCCAAATAAGGAGGATATCAATTACGCGATAACATTAGACTTCATCGTGACAAACAACGAAGCAGAATATGAAGCATTGATCGCAGGAATGGAAATGGCAATCAAAGCAAACATAAAGAATCTTAAAGTATTAACCGATTCAGAGTTAGTACAAAGACAAATAGATGGGCCTATATGAGGCAAAGGAATTTAACAATATCTGGCTAAAGTGAAACAACTGGCGGAAAAGTTCGAAGAATTTGGGAAACAAAACATTCCAAGATCGGAAAATAAATGGGCCGATCAACTCTCTAGATTTACAGCGTCCAACGACGGAAAGAATGAAAGAGTAATCACTTGGCTAATGTCTAATACACCAGCAATCGATATCGATGAACACCGATCACTCAAATAATGGAAATCGAAGAGGTAGAAGCAAATTGGATGACTCCAATGATAGAGTACCTTCGAGAAGGAAAATTGCCGCTCGACCAAAACGAAGCTCGCAAAATAAAATATCGTGCTCCAAAATATACGCTGATAGAAGAAAAACTTTACCGAAGATCAGTATCGGGAATTCTTCTAAGATGCATCTCCGAATCTCAAACCAATGATATACTCCGAGAAATACACGAAGGAGAAGCAGGGAATCACATCGGAGCAAGGGCGTTAGCTTTAAAATGCCTTCGAACTGGTTATTTTTGGCCTACCCTCAACAACGATGCCATACAGTATGTCCAAAAATGTCATCATTGCCAAGTCCATGCTAATATATGTCATCGACCAGCAGAAAACATACACCCAATACCAGTGTGTTGGCCCTTCGATCAATGGGGAATGGACATCGTAGGACCTTTCCCTACAGCTAGATCCAAGAAAGCATACGTTCTGGTTGCTGTTGAATACTTCAGCAAATGGATAGAATGCGTCGCCCTTGCACGGATAACTCAGTTCCAAGTGATCAACTTCCTCTGGAAATTCATAGTATGTCGATTTGGCATTCCGAGAATTATAATCTCTGATAATGGAACCCAATTTGCGGGAAAACAGGTAGTAGAATGGTGTTCAAAACTAGGAATTCAGCAAAATTTCACTTCGGTCGGGCATCCTAGAGCGAACGGACAGACTGAGGTAGCAAACCGAGAAATAATAAAATCCTTGGAAAAAAGATTAGGGGCAGCCAAAGGAAAATGGCTTGATGAACTCCCAGGAGTACTTTGGGCTAATCGAACCACTGTCAGGACCTCAACCGGGGAAACCCCATTTAGCCTAGTATATGGCTCCGAAGCTGTTATTCCGGTCAAAACTCTAATCTCAACACCAAGAATTGAAATGTATGACGACCAGGAAAATGAAAAGACAAGAGAAAATGATATCGATTTAAGAGAAGCTTTAAGAGAAAAAGCCGCAGTACGTTTGCAAGTCACTAAAGCAAATATGGAAAAGGCGTATAATCAAAAGGTACGCATCCGAACCTTCAAAGAAAGGGACCTGGTCTTGAAAAAAGTAGACGTATCCAAGCATGTGGGAAAGTTACAACAAAATTGGGATGGACCTTACGTTGTCATTGGCGTAGGAAAGAAAGGTTCATACAAAATTGCACACTTGGATGGAACAGCTTTACCAAGAACCTGGAATGCAGTCAACCTTAGAAAATACTATGGTGAATAAATTTTAGTAGATTATGCTGCTTTATTTTATTTTTTAATCTTTGTAATAAAGGCCTTAGCCTACAGTTCAATTATTAAAGATTTTAGCAACTTTAAATATTAAATCAAGATTGAGTATAAATCGATTGTTTCGGTAAACACTCCTTGGAATTCTACTATCATATTTGTTGAGATCAAGACACAAGGAGTTAAATATACATTGATCCGCTCAATAAACACTCCTCGATCCGACCATACAAACGAGTTGAGTATACATTGATCCGCTCAATAAACGCTCCTCGATCTAAACAACAAACGAGTCGAGCATACATTGATCCGCTCAATAAACACTCCTCGATCCAAATATAACGATTGAAAGACTTTTGGTATAAAAACCTAAAGTCTAAACAACAAACGAGTCGAGTATACATTGATCCGCTCAATAAACACTCCTCGATCTACTTATGACGATTAAAAGACTTTTGGTATAAAAACCTAAAGTCTAAACAACAAACGAGTCGAGTATACATTGATCCGCTCAATAAACACTCCTCGATCTACTTATGACGATTAAACGACTTCTGGTATTAAAAACCTAAGTCTAAACAAAGAAACGAGTCGCGTATACATTGATCCGCTCAATAAACACTCCTCGATCTACTTATGACGATTAAAGAATTTTGGTATAAAAACCTAAGTCTAAATAAACAAAACGAGTCGAGTATACATTGATCCGCTCAATAAACACTCCTCGATCTATTTTTGACGATTAAAAGACTTTTTGGTATATAAACCTAAGTCTAAACAAAAAGAGTTGAGTATACATTGATCCGCTCAATAAACACTCCTCGATTGTTTTTAACGATTATAAGGCTTTTGGTATAAAAACCTAAGTCTAAACAAAAAGAGTTGAGTATACATTGATCCGCTCAATAAACACTCCTCGATTACTTTTCAACGATCAAAAAGGCTTCTGGTATTAAAAACCTAAGTCTAAATAAAAAATGAGTAGAGTATAAATGAATATGCTCGATAAACGCTCCTCATAAACAGGATATCAATGACAAGAAGAATGAAAAAGAATAATAGTAAAGTTTTATTCATCTGTGTTCAAGGAACATGCAATAAATTACATACAAATAGCTCTGATCATATTACAAAGATCTATTTACGATTTACACATCGTTACAACTATTAAACGATCCTATCCTATGGATCTGAGATCTTCACGACAATGTCCACGGAAAAACCAATCTCCTCCCTAGTACCTCGACGATTATGATAGACCACCTAAGAAGCATGCTGCTCAGGATGATCAACTTCTTTAGTTCGATGGCCAGGCTCTGAAGATCAAATGTTCTTCCAGAGGAAATGATCATTACCAGCCAGATGACCGGCAATACTCATTCACCCACAACAAGATACTGCTTCTACTTTTGGAGTTAATATTTTATCCTAGAGCAGCATCTCTTCGGGACCGTCGAAAAAGAAAAAATTTACCAGCACACCACAGTGAACGACCACTCCTGAGGTAACATCCAAGAACAAGGGTGACTGGCAAATATGAACCCTCCATGTGCAAACAGAAACCACGAACCTCAAATCTGTGAAAACAAAGATTGAGGCCTCATGGGACCCATTAGTACAAGGTAGGGCTTCCATGGGACCCGTCAGTACAAGGCAAAAGAAAATTAAGTCATTGTGATGTAAATCACGATAATGTGACTTTTTGAATATTATGGGATCAGAAGGTAAAATAAAATTTAAGGAAACTGATATCTCCATCCTTTTTGAGAAATTGCAAATGAAGCTTGCAAACCACCGCCCTATTTATTAGGATAGAACTAAGTAATCCAACGGCTGAAAAAGTATTTGATCAAGGGACGGAAATGCGACCGTTTGACTTCCCTTAATTAATGCAAGTAAGTTGGAACGGCACCTCTCTGATCGACTCAACAAATCGATAACAAAGGAAACCTTAGATCGAAGCGATCAACGAATAATCCAAGCGAACCTGAAGGAGCTCCGGACCAGAAAAGATTGCACGCTCACATATGATAGTCGCTCGGCAGAAAACTTAAGATCCTCAACGAAGGCATGCAAGTTTAAACCTTTGTAAAAAGGATACTTGCTCGCCTAGAGATATAAGACCAAACCCTCCGCCATACGAGGGTCGTCACTGCCTTATACGTCATATGGGGAACTATTGACTTAGCCATACAAGAACTCCATTGGAGTCCAAGAAATCTAACGTCAATACTGGGACGATAAATACCACCATACCAGACTGCACTGCCGTCACTGCCTAATATTCCAAAGAATTGCTGAAGGAGGTCTGAGCAGGCCAGATCTGGCTAATAATTCTACGTTTTCCAATTCCTCCCATATCAAAGAAATGATATAATGATACACTGGTCGTTCTGTTTGAGGAACATGTAACTCACAACCAGTACAGAGAAACATAAATTTTAGGAAGATACCTAGAGGGATATCTTCTCTTCAAAATTAGTCCTATGGAAAGAAAAGCAGAAGAGGGAATAATAGCCTCCTTATATAAAGATATACATGACAAAAAGACAAATTTACAAGGCATGGATTGAATATCGACCAAAATGCTGAGCGTTCCTTAACAGTTATTCAATCGATTATCGATACGAGTTGCCTACAGTCTACATTTTAACGTCTAATGTGACTTTGGATATGACCCAAGGAACCATACTGGGTTGATCATCAGAAAAGTTTGATTTGCAGAACAAACATTATATCATTCAGTTACTTAAACGCTGACTGAGCAAGAATAAGCTACCTTTTTCTCTATTCTGAATATTCTCCGCGAAGATCAATATCAGATAAGTATGCTAATCTATGCTGATTATTTCATGAAGTTATATTTATGCTTAACAGCAAAACGTGCATAACAAAATGTGTCTACAGAATAAAATTGATCAAGGCAAGGATCTGCCTGCAAGAGATCATAGTTTTTAATTAAATCGTTCTCCCAGTACAAAAGCTTCAGCCCAAGCAACTACACAAAAAGTTGGGCACTAAAAAAAAAAAAAAAAAAAAAAAAAAAAAAGAGACAGTCCTAGGCCTGCCAGGTCGAACAAGATCCCCGAGAAGGGTTGTTGTCAACAGGCCGACTAGCAGAAACAATCCTCCGAGGAGTCAGGTTACCAGCAAACGCCATCAACTCCTCTTGACGCTTTAGATAACCGACGTCATAACCTTCCTCATAGGACCGCCGTCGAGACTCCTCTGCTAGGACAGCAGCTTGAACCAAGTCACTTTTCTCTTTCTCCCAGACAGACTTTTCTTCTTGCAATTTTTTCAAATCATCATTGGCAAGCTGCAGTTGGAGACTCTGCCCTTTGACCTTGGCCGACTCTGATTCCAAACGACGTTGATAAGCACCTCTGCTTATCCACATATCGTCATTTTGCACACCCAGCTGGAGTGCAAAGTACTTAGCCTGGAAAAAGAAAACAGTCCTTACGTAACAAGGCAATCAAAATGAAAACATAAGCTAATGAAAGATAGGTCTACCTGCTCGCACAACTTCACTAGCGACTGAACAAGGCGTACATTGGAAGTACTCTCAAGCTTCCTCAACTCACCGGGCAAAATAGTGCTCAAGCCCAGATCCCAGGACAAAGCGTCAGGCTCAACAGAGCCCGACAGCTCACTAACAAGAGGGACATTGTCAGGGCGGGGAGTCGCTGACCGCAAGATATCCTTAACCTGCTCAAGGATAGAACGATCATCTAACAGACGAGGGGATTCCCTCTCGTTAGGGCTAACCGAGGTTTCCTTACCCGAAGCAGATATAACGGTCCGGCGACCAGGCCTTGACTCAGTTCGACCTCCAGAAGGCCCGCCAGATTCAAAGGAGGCATTAACAATAGTTGTATCATGGAATAAAAAATCAGAAAAATCATGAGACACACATAGACGAATCCAAAAAAGAATCTTCACCAACTGCCCCCGCTGCATCTCCCCTTAGGGGTCCGCTGACAAGCTGGGCGGTAGAAAGAGACGAAGAAACGGAGCTATTAGCAACCTCTCCGTGAAAAGCATGCTCAAAGGAAGAAACACCTGAAGTAACGGGTATATTATAAGTCTGCTCCTCATTGGACATATCGCCAAAAGCCACCCGACCAGGGGAAGGCATACTTCCAACTTCAGTGGAAGAAGGAAAGATTGGTTCTACAAATGATGAACTAACTACAGAAAAAGGTTCGGAGGGGACGACAAGGGTATCACTCACCGACCTACTAACAGAAGATGAACGAGGAGGTTCCATCGAGGGCCCCTCTGTTCGAGACTTATTCAATCTGGGATTTCTAGCGTTCTCACGGGAATGACGCTTTGATGTATTACCGAAAAGATTAGCCATGATCGGAATTCAAGAAGTAAATTTAAAATATTGAGAAAGCTTATCGACCTGATAAAGAAGGAGTATTCTATTGAGATATAAGCAAAGCGGTAAATAGCGAGACACGTTTTTACCTTTTATATTTATACTATACGAAAAGACGCGATAGACCCAAGGAAAGGGCGCGAAATAGAAACTGACCTTGGAATAAACAGTAGAATTTGAAAAGACACACGCATAATGATTACGGCAAAGTTAATGACTGGTCTGAATTATTACGGCAAAGATGAAAAGACGCGACTGTCAGAATATGAAACGTTTAACGTACAAAGGAGCAAAAGTGTAATATTACATTTAGTCCTAAGATAGATAATTACAAAGATATTTCCATGGATCAATATATCATGCAGCCTGATCGCCCTCCGGAATCTCATGTTCGCTAACGACGTCTCCTTCTTTTGCTGGCTCAATAACCTCTTCCTCTTCTTCTGGATCGATAAAATTGTCATCGAGCTCATCATTAATATCAGAAGGAGGAATCGGCAATGGATTTCCGAACTCTTTGACGAGGTGAGCCAAAGGAAAATTCTGATAAACGACGTCTAGAAGCTCGGAAGGAGAGTATACTTCGCCATAGCGGTTTAACCGAATATGTGCCGCCTTAAAATATTCCTTTCGACGATCCTCTATCATTTCAAAAGCAACCAACTGATGAACCGCCTTCTTGAAAGTACTTTCTAGGAGCGGACCAACCATTTGATATACCAACGCCGTATGGACAGGAGAGTTAAGAAATTCACGAATCACTTTTTCATCAGGATTCCTACCATAACGATCCCTGAGTCCACTAAGAGGAATGTCCCCCTCATACTCCTCTAAAGAGGCTTGAAGACTTGATACTTGAGATTCCAACTCGCTAATCCGACCAGTACTCTGAAATTGGAACTCCTCTAACTTTTTAGCCATTTGGTTGGCTTGTTCTTGAGCACGGGAAGTCTCCAGAACCCTGTTTATAATCTTCTGGTCTTCAGCCCCCGTATCCCTAGTCTCTACGACCGGAACGGAAGAAGACGTTGACGGACCAACCTCTAAACCAGAAGACCTATGAAGTAAAGCTTTGTATCTCTCATCCAGAAACTCACATTGTTGTTTCCAGAGAGCAGTTTCATAGGCATATGAGGCTAAACAAGTCTTAGTCTGAAAAAGTAAAGGGGTAAAACAAGAAATAAGTTAGCAAACTAAAAAGATCTTTGAAGGAAAATATCCTATAAAGCAAACTTAAAAAGAGGTTACCATTTCAGCATAAAGAGAAGCTCGCCGAAATTTCTCCAGAGGATCCTTCCGAAGAAGCTTATTCAGGTCGCGTGTAAAAACGCCGGACAAAAGAACAAGAGTTGCCTTATCGACCGCGTTCTCGCTCTCGTCGTGGACAAGTGAATCTTTCTCAGAATAGCCAGCAGCTCTCTTTCCCTCTAAATGATCCTCAATCATTTCGACCAAAGTAGGTTTTGGATGATTGTCGCCAGGTAAAGAAAGATCGTTACCAGAACGACCATAGTAGCTCCTCTTTCTCTCCACCAGATTATTGTTAGGATGAGGCATCGCCCAGCTGCGACATCCACGAATACCCAAGGATGTTCTAAGCTGAAGGGGGGATAACCGGATCCAGTCCCTTGACGAATAGGGGAATCTTGAGAAGAATCTGGAGATTCCTCTCCATTCTCCTCGGACTCATGACTCAACTCCAGCTTTCTCTTCCGAGACGCTCTCTGCTCGATAGGGACGTTCTCCATGGATTTGGAGGATTTGGACAACACCATTTTTCCCTTTGAGGAATGTCGGGAATTTTCTACCATATGAGCTGAAAAAGAAACAAGATAAAAGTTAAATTCTCTGTAGAGAAGGTATCATCACAACACTAAGCTAAAGTAAAATGCTTACCAAGTGATTCAGATGATGAACTGATTGGAAAATCATGAGCACTCAATCCCGCTTTACGAAGGAAAACTTCCCCAATCAGAAGAGCACTCTGATATTTGTTGGCACGCATAGCATGGATTTCACCAATAAACTGAGCATCATCAGGAATGAGTTCACCAGTCGGCAGGCGACCTCCGTAAACCCATTTGGAGCCATGATCCCACGAGAAGGGCATGGTCGAACCATCCGCCAAACGAAGATGAGATGGGGGGCGAACAAAGAAAAAATGAGATTTCCAAGAAGGGTTGCTAGAAACTGGGGAGTCAAAGATTGCTCGACTAGGCCTCTGACTAGCGAAGAAATATCCACGATTGGAGGAACTGAAAATATTAAACCGAAAAAGTTGTGTAAAGTTACGAAAGGAAGGTTTAAACCCTTTCGCGATCATTAAGACAGAAAAACAAACCACGAAGGCCACGGAATTTGGGACTAATTGTGTCAAGGACACACTGAATATTCTTAGGATATCAAGAAAAAGGGGAGACAACGGAAGACGCAGACCGCTATTAAAATGGGCCGTGTAAAAGGCTCGAAATCCTTCCGGTGGTGATGTAACCCTATCAGAAGGAGAAGGGAGAACTATCTCAGAACCCTCCGGGAAATATTTGGCATAGTTGTTCACAACCTCAGGGAAAGTATCCACCGTGTAAGCACAAGCTAGGTCCTCAATTGGTTCAGAAATTTGAGGAACAGTACCTTTGCCCTTTTTGGCTCGGGCAGCGACATCTGTATCAAAAAGAATTTGAACCTTAAAGGTATCTTCAACAGGAACAACAAATTCAGAAACTGCAGTTTGCTCGGTCGAAGGATTAGAATGCAACTCTTCCTCGTTATTGGGAGCGACATTCTCCCTAGAAGAGGAAGAAGATTTTCTTAAAGAAGCCATATTTTTGGATTCCCGGAGGATATAAGTCGATAAAAGGAAAACTTTATATGATGAACTACTAAGCAAGAAAATGACTACGAATTATAAGGAAGTATAAAGAAGAAATGACAAACTCAATAGTCACCTATTTATACTGATAAGAGAAAAGACGTTTCGAACTCGTCACAACTAATCACATTCCCGCCAAAAACGGAAGAAGATAAAAAGCCTCCCCGAAGGGACGCGTGGTGATTCGTAATTAGAGAGAGAAAATGACTATCTATGATGCGTAGCACTCTTTTCCTTACTTAAGATTTTTTCCCACAGGGTTTTTTCTTAAGTAAGGTTTTTAACGAGGCACCATTCATAGAAGATAACAGTCGTAAAAAATTGTCTACTTCTACGAGCTTCTATTACCTATACGCTTGAAGAAGTGAGGGAGTACTGATGGGGGCTATTTCGCACCCCTTATAATGTGCGGATCGACTAAAGAATAAAGGATCGGTTCGACCAGACAAGTCAGTTCGGGATCATCTTATCGACCCGGCCTAATACAACATTCTTCGACAAGAAGACTACACTCCGGACTCAAGAAGGACAATTGGGCCGAGTCCTATTAGGATTGTATTTCCTTGTAATGCTAGGTTTAGTATGATATAAATACCTAGTTAATCAATGTATTAGAGAACTTTTTGAATACACGGCAAATACGCTACTAAACTCTGCATAACAGCAGAACCCAATATTATTCAATAAGAAAAGAGATTTTTCTTCATATTCATGTTATTTTACGTTGGTTATCATAATTACTTATTGTTCCTTCGAAATTGTTCTTCTTTGAGATTGATCCATCCTGAATAAAGTAACAGAGCCCTTTAAAGTATATATTGAGAATCCCCAATATCCCATATTCACTGATACAATTAACCCGACGAAATCCGGTTAAATCACTTTTCATAAGGGATGATTACATTTTATTGAACTTAACCTTATGGTCAAAGTAATGCATAAGGGGGTTGGACGCCCAATGAAGTACTCATTGATGCATTCAATGCATCCAAAGCCATGAATTATTTAGATCATTAGAATTTGCTTATACCATCCCTTGTCTTAAGGGATGTGATAGTTCCATATTAGTTGGAACTGATTGCGCTATAAGATTTATACGTAAAAGGTGAACATAAGCAAATAAGTATGAATACTCATATAACGACTAAATATAGTATGCATAGTCAATAAAATATAAATAATCAAGATTTCACACACTTGAGTTGTTGTAAAAACCGAAAGGCGATACACGAGCACTAAATCATATTTCCGAATTAAAGATTCAAAGAATCTTGCTATACATAGTAACCGACTTTCGAATCTTGCTTAACGGAAATTAGATTTAGTAGTTGGTTGCTAGGCAACCAAGAGGGATAAACAATTGCAATGGATTCCATCCATTTAAAAGTGTGGAGAAACACTAAAGCATTAGTGGGAGATAAGGCGTCTCTTGTACCCTCATGGGTAAAAGTATGTTGTGATGTACAATTCCAAATTATTTTTGGAATAAAGAAGAGAGCCTAATCAATGAAAGCATGTAAGAGATTTGGATCAATTCAAAATCGAACATGCATCAACAAATACGCCATTGATTATTTAATAGAGAATTAGATTCTCGAAATGTAAGACTCGCTCAAAACCTTGTCAGTTGTTGAGCATTCTGGACATGTAAATGTCCATTAAGAAATCTTACATGAAATTCCTTATTCAATCAAATAAAAAAAAAAAAACTTGATCGAGAAAATCGAAGATATTGGGCTAAGTATCTCTGAAGCCACTTCCAAAACATATCACGTGATATGAGTTTTGGTATTGTACCTTCATATGCATTCATGCGCATATGGGGTCTCCCGCTTATGTGAATAAGCTAGTGGGAGATCCATCTTATGCAATTCGTGGGGTACGAGTTCTATGATCCTACAAGACAAACTACATTTGTCTCAAGGAATGCAAAGTTCCTGGGGAAGGATTTCTTGGTGGACAAGAAGGAACACAACGTAGAACTAGATGAGGTCACTGAGGCTGAAAAGGCCAAAGAGGTCGATCAAGCTGACCCATCTCCACAGGCAGTGGGAGAACAAGAGCATGAAAGTGCACTAGAGAGTACAGATACTTCGTAGGTCAGAAAGACAACGTAGAGAACCCGAGAGGTACTACGGTTTGCTGCACGAGACTGGACAGTCTCTAATCGACCCAAAGACTTATGAAGAGGCTATGCTAGACATAGACTCGGGAAAGTGGCGCGAAGCCATGGAATTCGAATTGAACTCCATGCACTCGAACAAGGTCTTGGCCTTGGTAGATCCACCAGTGGGAGTGACTCCCGTGGGTTGCAAGTGGATCTATAAGCGAAAGCCTGGAGTGAACGGAGAGGTAATAACCTACAAGGCGCGACTAGTGGCAAAATGATACGCTCAAAGGCCAGACATCGACTTTGAGGAGTCCTTCTCGCCCGTTGCAATGCCTAAATCCATTTGAATCTTGCTGGCCATAGCTGCGTGGTATAACTACGAGATATGGCAGATGGATGTGAAGACAGCCTTTCTCAATGGGGACATTGACAAGGAGATCTACATGGAGCAACCAAAAGGATATGCATCCAAAGGAGATGAACACAAGGTGTGCAAACTCCAGAGGTCCATTTATGGACTGAAGCAAGCTTCCCGAAGTTGGAACATTCGTTTCGATGAAACAATCCAAACTTTTGGATTCATCAAAAACATGTTCGAACCTTGCGTATACAAGAAGATCAGTGGGAGTACAGTAGAATTTTTGGTGCTTTACGTTGATGACATTCTTCTCATTGGAAACAATGTGAAAGTGTTGTCCGAAACTAAAGCATAGTTATCTACACAATTCTCAATTAAGGATTTGGTAGAAGCATCCTTTGTACTAGGTATAAGGATCTACCGAGATAGATCAAAAGGACTGCTGGGCCTCTCTCAATCACAATACATAGATATAATATTAAAGATATTTAATATAGAAGAATCCAAGAGAGGATTGCTTCCAATGAGACATGAAATTGCACTCTCTAAGTCTATGGCCCAAAAGACGCCTGAAGAGAGAATCAATGTCTCAAGAACCATATGCATCCGCTATAGGAAGCATAATGTATGGTATGTTATGTACGAGACCAGACGTAGCATACGCTTTAAGCGTTACAAGTCGCTACCAGTCTGATTCAGATGAGCAACAATGGATAGCCGTAAAGGCAATTCTGAAGTACCTGAGAAGGACTAAGGAATTGTTCTTGGTATACGGTGGAGGAGAATTGAAATTGGAAGGCTGTACTGATTCTAGCTTCCAATGTGATGTAGACGACTTCAAGTCGAGATCTGGATACGTATTCTGCCTCAATAGTGTTGCGGTAAGCTGGAAGAGCTCCAAGCAAGACATTACCGCAGATTCAACCACCGAAACAGAATACATTGCCGCGTGTGAAGCAGCAAAGGAAGGTGTTTGGATGAAAAAAAAAACTTCATCCAGGAATTGGATATGATACCTAGCTTTGTCGAGACATATCTTCTATGATAATAATGGAGCTATCTTGCAAGCGAAGGAGTCGAGATCTCATCAGAATCCAAGCACGTACTAAGACGATACCATTTGATATGTTATATCATTGGTAGATGAGACATAAAGATGGAACGTGTCACCTCAAAGGATAATACGACAGACCCGCTATCTAAGCCGTTGCCTCAAAGGCATCCGAAAACATCTGTCTAAGATGGGAATCAGAAGTATGAAAAGTTGGCTTTAGTACAAGTGGGAGATTGATAGAATAGTGTCCTGCAAGCCAACTATATTGGCTGCATTTAATTAAAAGGACCATTCAATTGGATTAATAAATGCATTATATTATTATATGGTCATCTTTATCTTATGTAATAATTATCTACGCATAAGGATAGAAGTCCTTAGATCACAGGGCCATGGGACAACCTGTGGACTGATCTTCAAGGCCGTGATCTAGAACATATTCAAGAGTCGCAAAATCCAATCTAGATAGGACATCGTTGGATTCAGTTAGAGTCTCACTATTGTGTATACTCCGATCAACTGGAGAACGCTGGGGTCCACGAGCGTGACTGGGATAGTCGATACACATAAGTGGGTGGCTTGTTGGGATGGCAAGTACACTGAATACCTCAATTAGGAAATAACTCACCATGGAAGTGGTAGTCGCATATCGGGGATGGAGTTATTCCAATTTACAATAGTATACGAGGAACGATCCCTAAATACTTGAGGTGATAGGGTTTATCTGGTGCGAGAACGTCTATACTTTGATGTGAGTTCCGACTGACTGGAGATTACCAGAAGGTCTCTGTGGACTCATGTTGTGTATAGAGGAACTCGTATGCAGGTTCATATCATCAACAAATGATCCATTGACCCGACTTGATAGGTTGGGAAATTCTCCTATGGATTTCTGTGAGAAATTAATTCTGGTAAAATCCTCGGCCGAGGTATCTGACGGCTTTATGTAAGTAGCTCATAAAGATTAAGTCAAAGAGAATTATTTCGAGACCAGAATGCATAAGGTCAAGACAAAAGAAAAAGGGGAACCGATGAAAGACCATACCCTTAAGTCTCGACTGGGAGATTGATCGATGGAGAAATTATGGCGTATATGGTAATTGTAAATGATAAAAGATTCACTGAATTAATTCACCAGTGATTGGGCTCTATGGGCTTGTGGCCAGACATCGACCGTGGAGTGTGGGAGAATTCCTAAATTGGCAGGGGTGCTAATTTTGGAATGGTCAGTCGACAGAGTGTTAGACTGATTTAAAAGTATTTAATGCTTGAATAATTGAATTAATATTTAATTATAACCCACGACCAATTATGTGGTGAACCTATGGGGGCATACACAATACACATGAAGCGAAAGCGAAGGAAAAGAAAGCAACTGGGTCGACCGAATCGACTGGGTGTGAAAAATCGACTGGGTCGATTGGTGACTGGGTCAACCCAATTGGAACAAATTGGATCCGATTGGAATTGGATCATGATTATAAATTAAATTGAAATTTAATTTGTGGGTTAATTAATTAAGTTGGATTTAATTAATTATATGAATAATTAATTAAATAGACTTGGAGTCTAATTTAATTAATTGGGAGAATAGTTAATTAATTGGGCTATTTAATTGGGAAATTAAATAAAGCCTGATCAAATTAATTAACTGGGCTATGAATTAATTAGGAAGACTTAGTCTTCTAATTAAAAGGGTCATGGCCCATGTAGGAGACTTGGAGTCCTAGTCCTAGGAGGATTAGGTTAATGAGATACCTATAAATAGGGGACTTGATGTCATATCTCACACACAACTTTAAGAGCCAAAAGCCAAGTCAAGAAAAACACTCTCTCCCTCTCTCCCAGTGAAATCGGCCGAACCCCTTTTCTTCCTTGGAAGAATTTTTCGATTTCATCCTTGTTCCAAATTCGTTTCCTAAACCCAGATCTTAATATATCCTGTGTTCTAGCCGATCAGGGTATATTAAATTTCGTGTAATTGTGGTGTATCAACCCATAGAGGCGCAACACGTGGGGCGCTGCTGCAGGGCATATGATCGACCAACTCGAGGGAGGAACTTGACTTCGTTTGCCAATTGGGATTTGCAAGGAGACAGGTATAACTTGTCAACTGCTTATACTGTCGTTTATTTAATATTCATATATATACACCTAGAGTAGTATCCTGGCAAGATTCCGTAAGAGGTCCTAAAAATTTTAAATTTCGCTGTGCCTAAGGCTGTTTATCTTACCGAATCCCAACAGAGAGGATCAAGTTCTCACCCTTGGAGAGTTCGACATGTATATTCCTTGTTGAAGTTAATTTGTCAATTAATTGTGCATCTTGGGTGTTAGACACTGCTTGTGGTTCTCATCTTTGTAATGATTTACAAGTGATGGGAGCAACAAGGCCACTTAGGCCAGGTGATTGGATCCTGAGATTTGGCAATGGAGCTAGAGCTGCTGCCGAGGCCATAGGCGAAGTGGAGTTAGATTTAGGTGGTAATAAATTAGTTCTTAGGAGCGCTCTTTATGTACCTGATTTAGTGAAAAATATTATTTCTATTCCTGTTTTGGATAATGAAGGTTTTAATTTTGCAATTAATAAAGGTTCCTTTCGTTATTCATGGATGATAATTTGTTTTTCACTGGTACATTAAAAGATGGACTATATACCATAGAACCACCTAAGTTAGTTAAGCACGTACAACAAAACAAAAGAAAACAAGATAATGAAATATCTGCTCAATTATGGCACGCTCGACTTGGACATATATCCAAGTCAAGGATTCAAAAGTTAGCATCATCTGGTGCGCTTGAAATCAATCGCATTGATGAAATGCCAACATGTGAACCATGTCTAAAGGGTAAAATGGATAAGCTGTCATTTAAGGGAAACCCTGAGCGAGCCAAACAAACATTGGACTTAATACATACTGACGTATGTGGACCACTAAGAAAAAGTGCCCAAGGAGGCTATGATTACTTCATCACTTTCACTGATGACTATAGTCGTATGTGTTCTTGTTGAAACACAAGTCTGAAGCCTTTGAGCGATTTAAAGAATTCAAGATGGAAGTAGAAAACAACTTGTTCATACGATAAAGGCTCTTCGTTCTGACCGAGGTGGAGAATTTCTTAGTAACGAATTTCTGAATTATCTTGTAGAGCATGGAATACTATCACAGTGGACTCCTCCTGCAACACCCCAATTAAATGGAGTAGCAGAGAGAAGAAATCGAACCTTAATTGATTTGGTTCGATCCATGATGAGTGCCACTAACCTTCCTCTTTCATTTTGGGGACATGCCCTCCTCACGGCAACGAAGATACTGAATACTGTACCTTCTAAATCTGTAGAAAAGACACTATACGAATTATGGTTTGGCAAGATACCCTCATACGCATTCATGCGTATATAGGGATCTCCCGCTTACGTTAAAAAGCTAGTGGGAGATAAATTGGACACTAAATCCACTTTGTGCAAATTCGTGGGGTATCCAAAAAACTCGATAGGATACGAGTTCTATGATCCTACGAGATAAACTACATTTGCCTCAAGGAACGCGCACTTCTTGGAGAAGAATTTCTTGTTAGACAAGAAGGAACACAACATAGAACTGAATGAGGTCACTGAAGCTGAAAAGGCTGAAGAGGTCGATCAAGCCGACCCATCACCACAGGCAGTGGGAGAACAAGAGCATGAAAGTGGACCAGAGAGTACACCGCTACTTCGTAGGTCAGAAAGACAACGTAGAGAACCCGAGAGGTACTACGATCTGTTGCACGAGACTGGACAGTCTCTAACCGACCCAAGGACATACAATGAAGCTATGGAATCCGAATTGGACTCCATGCACTCAAACATGGTCTGGACCTTGGTAGATCCACCAGTGGGAGTGACTCCCGTGGGTTGCAAGTGGATCTATAAGCGAAAGCTAGGAGTGAACGGAGAGGTAATAACCTACAAGGCGCGACTAGTGACAAAAGGATACACTCAAAGGCCAGGCATCGACTTTGAGGAACCTTCTCGCCCGTCGCAATGCCTAAATCCATTCGAATCTTGCTGGCCATAGCTGCGTGGTATAACTACGAGATATGGCAGATGGATGTAAAGACCGCCTTCCTCAATGGAGACATTGATAAGGAGATCTACATGGAGCAACCAAAAGGATACGCATTCAAGGGAGATGAGCACAAGGTGTGCAAACTCCAAAGGTCCATTTATGGACTCAAGCAAGCTTCCCGAAGTTGGAACATCCATTTCGATGAAACAATCCAAACTTTTGGATTCATCAAAAATGTGTTCGAACCTTGTGTGTATAAGAAGATCAGTGGGAGTACAGTTGAAGTTTTGGTGCTTTACATTGATGACATCCTTCTCATTGGAAACAATGTAAAGGTGTTGTCCGAAACGAAAGCATGGTTGTCTACACAATTCTCAATGAAGGAATTGGGAGAAACATCCTTTGTACTAGGTATAAGGATCTACCGAGAAAGATCAAAAGGACTGCTGGGTCTCTCCCAATCACAGTCTATAGATAAAATACTGAAGACATTCTGTATGGAAGAATCCAAGAGAAGGTTTGCTTCCGATGAGACATGAAATTGCACTCTCTAAGTCTATGGCCCCAAAGACACCTGAAGAGAGAATCAATATATCTCAAGTACCATATGCCTTCGCTATTGGAAGCATAATGTTTGGTATGTTATGTACTAGACCAGACGTAGCGTACGCATTAAGCGTTACGAGTCGCTATCAGTCTAATCCAGGTGAGGAGCACTGGATAGCCGTAAATGCAATTCTGAAGTACCTGAGAAGGACTAAGGAATTGTTCTTGGTATACGGTGGAGGAGAATTGAAATTGGAAGGCTTTAAAGATTCAAGCTTCCAATGTGATGTAGACGACTTCAAGTCAACATCTGGATACGTATTCTGCCTCAATGGTTGTGCGGTAAGCTAAAAGAGCTCCAAGCAAGACACTACCGCAGATTCAACCACCGAAGCAGAATACATTGCCGCGTGTGAAGCTGCAAAGGAAGGTGTTTGGATGAAAAACTTCATCCAAGAATTGGATGTGATACCTAGCATTGCTGAGCCCATTACTATCTTCTGCGATAATAATGGGGCAATAGCGCAAGCAAATGAACTATTCAATTTTGATTAATAAATGAAGGAACTATTCAATTTTGATTAATAAATGCACTTTATTATATGGTCAGCTTTATCTTATGTAATAATTATCTACGCATAAGGATAGAAGTCCTTAGATCACAGGGCTATGGGACAACTCGTGGACTGATTTCCAAGGCCGTGATCAAGAACATATTTAAGAGTCGTAGAATCCAGTCGAGATAGGACATCGTTGGATTCGGTTAGACTCTCACAATTGTGTATACTCCGATGAACTAGAGAACGATGGGGTCCACGAGCGTGACTGTGATATTCAAGAGTCGTAGAATCCATGTTAGAATTAGGAAATAACTCACCATGGAAGCGGTAGTTGCATATCGGGGTTGAAGTTATTCCAATTTACGATAGTATATGTGGAACGATCCCTAATACATGAGGTGATAGGATTTATCTGGTACGAGAACGTCTATACTTAGATGTGAGTTCCGACCGACTGAAGATTACCATAAAGTCTCTGTGGACTCATGTTGGGTATAGAGGAACTCGTATGCAGGTTCATATCATCAACAAATGATCCATTAATTAGGGGAATATTTAATTAAACAGACTTAGAGTCTAATTTAATTAAATAAGAGAGAAATAAATTAATTGGGCTATTTAATTGAAAAATTAAATAAAGACTCAATTAATTAAATTAGAGTCCTAATCCATGAATTAATTGGAAGACTTAGTCTTCTAATTAAAAGGGTCATGACCCATGTAGGAGACTTAGAGTCCTAATCCTAAGAGGATTAGGTTAATGAGATACCTATAAATAGGAGACTTGATGTCATATCTCAGACACACAACACAAGAGCCAAAAATCTAAGTCAAGCAAAAACTCTCACCCTCTCTCCCTTAGTGATCGACCGAACTCTCTCTCTCTTTAGAGGAGTTTTAATTTTTCGACTTTAGTTCCAATCTTGTTCTCTAACCCTAGATCTTAATATATCCTATGTTCTAGCCGATTAGGATATATTATATTTCGTGATATTGTGGTGTATCAACTCGTAGAGGCGCAACTCGTGGGGCGCTACAACAAGGCTTGAATCGATTTTACCGAGGAAGAAATGCAACGACTTTGCTTGTTGTCGGGATTTGCAAGGAGACAGATATAACTTAAAACTAAGTTATTTATGTCGTTTAAATATTCATATATATACAACCAGTTTAGTATCCTGGCAAGATTCCGTAAGAGGCCCTAAAAATATTAAATTCCGCTGCCTGTAGGGCTGTTTATCTTACTGGATCCCAACAAGCATGTGATAACCCAACAGAGGCAGATGGAGTAGAAGCTAGACCAACACACCCAACATAATATGATATATTGAAGATGGCACACTAGATGTCCTAGGATATCCACCAAGCACAAGCAACACATTAGAAAGCCCAACATCAAAGTTCCTCGTAAAACCAACATGTGATAACCTAGCAGAGGCAAGTGGAGTAGTAGTTAGACCAACAGACCCAACATAATATTTTATATTGAAAGATGACACACTAAATGGCCTTGAATATCAACCAAGCACGACCAACACATTGGATGACCCAACATCAAAGGTCCCAGTAAAACCAGCATGTGATAACCCAGCAAAGGCAAAAGGAGCAGAAGTTAGACCAACAGACCCAAGAAAATATGGTATATTGAACGATGACACACTAGATGGCCCAGGATATCCACCATACACGGCCTGAAAGGAACTAGCAGATAAAGTCGTGTACGGTAGAGGTTCAGCCCAAGTAGGAAATCCAGAAGCAATAGGTTGTCCAACACTTTGATAATCTAATTGATTGACTTCCTCTTCATAATATGCTTCTGTATAATGACTGGGCATGGTATCACTGCCTTCTTGTTCTTCATCAAAATTAATTCAACTTGTCGTCTATCAGGATACAAATATCACAGATGAGACTTGGGCTGCGAATTGAATCTGAGATAATTTTTATTTCTTGTACTCAAATTATTTGTGAGTATATTCGGAACTCAAATCATGTACTTAGGGTTCTTAATTTACCCCGAAATAATTTTTCTTTCTTGTATCTCTCCACTCACGGTTAGGGTGGAAGGATTATTTATTCTACAATAATATATCTCGATTACTTGTGAGCACTAGAGTAAAACCAACATGTGATAATCCAGCAAAGGTAAATGGAGAAGTTAGACCAACAGATCCAACCAAATATGGTATATTGAAATATGGCACCATAGATGACCTAGCCACAACCGGAAAAGCCTCTCGTATCTTCGGATGAGTCCCTTATGTAAGCTCCGTAGTGCCTTAAACTATTGCGGCAATAACTTTACTAGTACATGATCGCCATTTTGAAACTTGTGAGCCTGTCTCCTCTCGTCAGCCCACTTCTTCTTGCGCTTGCGAGCTTTCTCCAAGCAAGAACGGGCGAGATCAACGTGCTCCTCCCAAGATTTGGCCATCTTAGTTGCCCCCAGACTCCTTGCACTCTCAACGATGTCATTAAGGCATGTGGTGTGAGTGGTTGTTGTCTCGTGACAGGCTCGAACAGACTCCGTCCCGTGGACTCACTCATTTGCAAGTTATAAGAAAACTGTGCCACATCAAGTAGTTTCACCCAATCCCTCTGATTGGCACTCACGAAGTGTCGTAGGTAGCATTCCAACAATGCATTCACCCTCTCGGTTTGGCCATCACTTTGTGGGTGAAAACTTGTGGAAAAGTTAAGTTGTGAGTCAAGTATTTTGAAAAGTTCCGTCCACAACTTACCCGTAAAGCGGGGGTCCCTGTCACTCACGATGCTCCTCGGAAGCCCCCAATACTTGACCAGAATATTGAAGAATGCCCGTGCAGCCTCCTGCTGTGCAGTCCTTCGTGCATGGGATGAAGGTCCCATACTTTGAGAACCGGTCCACAACCACCATAATCGACCCGTACCCCTCGGATGATGGTAAAGCACTGATGAAGTCCATGGATATGGAGGCGCTTGGGTATGGGCAAAGGATCCAATAGTCCCGTCGGTTGCTTGTTCTCGATCTTGTCTTGTTGGCATACGAGACAAGTCTTCACATAAAGCTCCACTTGATCTAGCACGTGAAGTCAAAAGTAAGATGTCCCCAAGAGTGCCAATTTCCTCCGCTGCCCTGGGTGTCCAGCCCACTTAGTGTCGTGACACTCTCGGATCAAGTTGCTCTGCAAGTCTCCCCACTTCGGCACATATATTCTCGGCCCTTTGGTGTAGAGCAACCCGTTCTTTCCTTGCTCGGCCATCCTCATAAGCTCCTTAGTCGTTGAGTCATGCTCCAGTCCTTCTTTGATGCTCTCGGTTAAGTCCCCATTTGCTAGACTCACGACTGCTAGCTCCCCCTTCCGACTGAGTGCATCGGCTAAGACTTTGGCTTTACCAGGCTTATATTCCAACGTGTAGTCGAACTCGGCTAGAAAGTCTTGCCAACGAGCTTGCTTCGGTGATAGCATCTTTCGAGTCTGGAAGTAGCTAGTGGCAATGTTGTCGGTCTTTACGACGAACTTGGCCCCGAGCAAGTAATGTCTCCACACCCGGAGATAATGCACAATAGCCGTCATCTCCTTCTCTTGCACGGTGTACCGTCGCTCCTTGTCGTTGAGTTTACGGCTCTCAAAAGGCTAGAGGATGACCCTCCCACATGAGCACCCTGCCAATAGCAAAGTTTGAGGCATCCGTGTGCAACTCGAATGCCTTAGTGAAATCGGGTAAGGCAAAGACTGGCTCTTAGCTTACCGCTGCCTTTAAGTCCTCGAATTGCCCCTGACACTTCTCGGACACGTTCCATCCCTTCTTCTTTTTAAGCAGATCCGTTAAGGGCACTGCTCATGCGGAGTATCCTAAGATGAATTCGGTTCAATCAAATAATTTTCCTTGATACAAACAGGCAGAATATATATTAATGTTCTATAACCAGTCTAATTTAATAAAGACTCTTCAACTTTCTTAATCAAAATTTGAAAATATACAAGAAAACTTTGAAGTAAATTTAATCGATAATAATTCTAGAAGATTGATGGTTCAAATTAAATTTATTCCAATAGTAACATTTAGGTTCACAAATCTCACACTTTCACACAAACTCAATTTCAAGCATTCTGTCACACCCTGTTCAATAATAAATGAAAGTATTCGGTTCAATCAAATCACAAAATACAAGAGATGTCACATTATAGATCATTACCTTAAATAATTTTGAATCAAATCTTCACAATATATTAGAAGGCTCAACACATTGGAAGGCCCACACATTGGAAGGCTCACACATTGAATCAAATCTTCACAATATATTGGAAGGCACAACCTGAAAGGTACACATTGGAAGGCCCAACATCAAAGGTTGCAGTAAAACGAGCATGTGATAACCCAGTAGAGGCAACTGGAGTAGAAGCTAGACCAACAGACCCAACAAAATATTGTATATTGAAAGATGGCACACTAGATGGCCTAGGATATCCACCAAGCACAACCAACACATTGGAAGGCCCAACATCAAAGGTCCCAGTAAACCATGTGATAACTCAGTAGAGGCAAATGGAGTAAAAGTTAGACCAACAGACACACCATAATATGGTATATTGAAAGATGACACACTAGATGGCCTAGGATATCCGTCAAGCACGACCTGAGGCCATCTCCAACCCGGAGGGCTATTCACAGCCCTGGGGTGTCAATCTCCACCCGGGTGAATCTGCATCCCTTAAGCATCGTCTCCAATCCATAGGACTATCTCCTCCAATTAATTAAAAAAAAAAAACTTCCCCACTCTCACCTATATTATCTATAAATATATAATAATGGTAATAGTAATAGTAATAGTAATAATAATAATAATAATAATAATAATAATAATAATAATAATAATAATAATAATAATAATAATAATAATAATAATTTTAAAAATAAGTAATATTAATAATAAATATGAAAATGCATAATAATAATTTTAGAGACAATAATAATAAAATTAAGCATAATAATATTACATCGGGGACAAGAAAAACAACGATTACACGGAAACAACAACGAAATTGCAACGATAAAGACAACATAGAAAATGCAACAATACATCAATGTAAACAACAAGAAAAATGCAACGATGGAAACAACAATCGTTAGGCGTTGGGAAAATAATCAAAAGTGTTGTTTCCTGAATTAGATGACCCTCCTCCAAACAAGTCTTTTCGAAGTTGTTTTTGTTGTATATGTTTCCTTTTAGGCTTAAATAAAGCTTTTGTATCTGGAGTGAAGGTAGATGTATCCATCGTAAAAAATATTCAAATTGTTCTCCTCCTCTTTCATCGCCATTAACTCAGCGTGCCTTCGAACACGTCCTTCTTCCAACATGCGATGTACTTCGTTTATTTCTCGAATGCTTTGAGAATATGATTCTAAAGAGGCAGAATTAGAAGAGGCCTTGGCCTTGGCCTTGCCCTTTTTTGCCTTTTTAGTTCCCATTGGTCTCCCTGATGTAGTTTCTTCACTTGGAGTCCCCAGGCTAGGAGGTGTATCAAATGTAGCCTCCTCAGGTGTAAAGTTAAAATGTGGAGTATAACCTGGTGGTGGGGACTCCATTTGTTGGGAGGAAAAGTGCGATGATTGCATTTGGAATCGATCGGGACTAGTTTGCGTTTGAGTTGGAGCGGAATACAAAATACGATCTTGCAAAATTGCCCAGCAGTGGTGCAAAGTAAAAGTCGAGCCATATTGATTCTTAAATATTGCGTGTGTCATACCTTGCTATAAATTGAGAGTTAATATATATCATATAATTGAGTATGAAATCCTAAAGTCCGGAAATTTACCTCGTCTTGAAGGTTGGTTCCACTTGCATACGCTCTTTGTGCTTCAGTGAGTGCGGGATACCATTGTTGCAATCTCGGTAAATTACCTTCTTCCATCGACACATTATTGCTTCTTTGGATCGATGTTCAGTCTGGATGCCTTGAGACGCGATTATTTCATGCATTGTGTCGATGACATTATTCCATAAAACCTTCTCTTTTTGGTTATTTCCGCAGATTGGATCCTCAGAATGTTGGATGTATGCTCTGCAAAGAGCTTCATCTTCGTATGTAATTTTAGTTATCTATATAAGTTGTTATATGTATCAACGTACGTGCACCAGTATTTTGCGTAATTTAATGCAAAATTGTATTTCTACGTTTTGTCCCAATTGTACATTTAACATTTATGCTATATTAGAGTTTAAATAAAATTTAAATATTTCAAATTAAATTTTAAATGTGGTTAAATAAATTATTCTTTTGTAAACAAATATATAATTTCAAAATGTGGTTTATACTATAATGTTTTTTAATTTTGCTTTCATAGGCAAATTTTTATATTTAATAATGTTACATCTTTAATTTAAAATAAATTGTTATTGAAACTACAACAACTTTTATAATTAAATGCAACTTTTATTTTTAGTTAATTAAATTAAACAAGGTATTGTTAAATTCGTAGTTAATTTTTTTTAACTTTTTTTTATTAATAATTTATTTATTAATACTTATTTTTTAATTTAATAAAAAAATTAAGGAAATGCACCAGGTGGCGCCAAGTGGCACCACCTGGTGCTAGATGGGAAGGGACGCGCTCATATTGAGGGTTGTAAGCTGGGCTCTCAATAGCCCAGCCCACAGCCCTGGGCTGTGTATATAGACAGCCTTGAGGGCTGTACTTTTTGGGCCATCTCCACTCAACCCCAATTGGGTTGGAGATGACCTAAGAAACACCTTCCGTGACCGTGAGGGCGTAAACAAATACTCCACCGTCCACGGATCCCCAATGCAAACTCCCCACGGCCCAAATTATTTCAGAAAATAACAATAGTTGAATCATTTAAGGAACTCATTTTCTATTAATTTGGTTTTTCTACTATTTATATTTCCTTTTACATGACAGAGACTTGGTTAATTAATATTTTATCAACTTTTAAATTGTTTATTTAAAACAAATCTTAGGGTCAATTGCTAATATTTTTGGATAGTGGATTTAAAGTTTTATATGTGAAATAAATCATGGTCTATATATGGTTATTGGTTTCTACAAAAATGTTTTTTTTTTTTTATAAATATGATTTATACTTTCTTAAGTTTGTTATTTTCGAAGGTTGCAATTATCACCTTACTTCTTAATTCCGAGGTATCTTATTTTAATGATAAAGTTGAGGTCCGACATCCTAAAGGTTTTGGATTTGAATTCCACTAAAAATATGGTTATTTATCTGGTGTAATTATTGTTTGTTAGTTAGCTGCCAAAATACATATATTTTATGGCCGATGAATTGACCCCAAAATTCACAAGTTTAAAGCATTTAAATCACAATTGCCATAATAGTTAAATTAACAATCCTATTTACTAAATTTTATATATTATATAATATTTTATATAAAATCTGAAAAAATAAATATAAATTAGTTTTAACATATAATATATAATAATTAAATAATATTTTATATAAATTTGAAAAAATAAATATCAATTGAACTTCATATATTTTTTAAATTTAAAATAAATCTTTTAAACTAATTAGATTTTACATATGATATTTACAAATTAAATAATATTTAATATAAAATCTGAAAAATAAATTAATCTTTTTGAAATGCAATAATCCCTCTTTTTATCTATCCAATACAATTTTTTTTTATTGTCCTTAACCCAATATAGAAGAAAATGAATAAGACTGGAAGTACATATAGTGTTTTCCTTTTAATAATAGAGAGAATTTCACTTTTCATATCATAATTCAACATACTTTAGGGATTTGATACCACAACTTTTTCTACCGACACATTTAATACCATAACTCAAATCAACTCGACACATTTGATACTTCCGTCAAATTGAAAACGGAATTGTCACGTGATTGTCACGTGGCCTTTAAAACTTTGCACATTTGATACCATAACTTATGTTGACTGATAATTTTACCCCATAACATTTCAGGTCATCAAAAAAGCCCCACTTCTCCAAATTTATTGACGATTTTAGTCCACATTGTTGCCAAATTTCCAAATTTGCTCGAATAAGACCACGTGCTGACCAATTTAGAACTTTACAAATTTGATACTATTATTTATGTTGATTGATAATTTTACCCCATAAGATTTCAGGTTACCAAAAAAGCCCCACATCTCCAAATTTAGTGACGATTTTAGTCCACATTGTTGTCAAATTTCCAAATTGACTCGAATAAGACCACGTGCTGACCAATTTAGAAAATTTTACTTATTTTATTTAAATAACTAATTTAATTTATAAATATTATTAATAAATTAAATAATACATTAACATAAATATCACAAAAATAAGAAAATATATTCTTTTTAAATATAAAATTTATATAATAAAATTGATATATTTAATATTTATTAAAATAATAGATTATATAATTTAAAACTATTAAATAGTTATTAAAATATTAAATAATAAATAATTTTAATTTAAAAAAAAATCCCCACCCTACCCACCACCTCCCCACCCTTCCCCCCTACCCCCGATTCCCAGGCCGCCGCAGGCCTGGGTCTTCTGTCCCAGCCCACCGCCGGCCTGGGACCGAAGATCCCAGGCCGGCAGTGGCCTGGGATCTGAGAACCCAGGCCGACAGCCTGGGTTCTGTTCAGGAATCGGGGGGGTAGGGGCAGGGGTAGGTTGGGTTGGGTGGGGTGGGGTGGGGTGGGGATTTTTTTATTAAATTATAATTATTTATTATTTAATTTTTTAATAAATATTAAATAATTTTTAATTATATAATTTATTATTTTAATAAATATTAAATAGATTAATTCTATTATGTAAATTTTATATTTAAAAAGAATATGTTTCTTAATTTTGGTGATATTTATGTTAATGTATTATTTAATTTATTAATATTGTTTATAAATTAAATTAGTTATTTAAATAAAATAAGTAAAATTTTCTAAATTGGTCAGCACGTGGTCTTATTCGAGTCAATTTGGAAATTCGGCAACAATGTGGACCAAAATCGTCACTAAATTTGGAGATGTGGGGCTTTTTTGGTAACCTGAAATGTTATGGGGTAAAATTAGCAGTCAACATAAGTAATGTTATCAAATGTGTAAAGTTCTAAATTGGTCAGCACGTGGTGTTATTCGAGTCAATTTGGAAATTTGGCAGCAATGTGGACTAAAATCGTCACTAAATTTGGAGTGTGGGGCTTTTTTGGTAACCTTAAATGTTATGGGGTAAAATTATCAGTCAACATAAGTAATGGTAT
This sequence comes from Penstemon barbatus, assembly GCA_003313485.2. Lineage (NCBI taxonomy): Eukaryota > Viridiplantae > Streptophyta > Magnoliopsida > Lamiales > Plantaginaceae > Penstemon > Penstemon barbatus. The sequence goes on along the minus strand of CM064883.1, from coordinate 66,165,280 downwards.
CAAATGTGTAAAGTTCTAAATTTGTCAGCACGTGGTCTTATTCGAGTCAATTTGGAAATTTGGCAACAATATGGACTAAAATCGTCACTAAATTTGGAGATGTGGGGCTTTTTTGGTAGCCTGAAATGTTATGGGGTAAAATTATCAGTCAACATAAGTTATGGTATCAAATGTGCAAAGTTTTAACGGCCACGTGACAATCACGTGACAATTCCGTTTCCAGTTTGACGGAAGTATCAAATGTGTCGAGTTGATTTGAGTTATGGTATCAAATGTGTCGGTAGAAAAAGTTGTGGTATCAAATCCCTAAAGTAGGTTGAATTATGGTATGAAAAGTGAAATTCTCTCTTTATCCAATTCTTACATCTGTCGTAAATCTAAAAGAAGAAATGAATAAGTATGGAAATATATTTATTATTTTTCTTTGTATTATTTGAATTGTTCTATTGTCCTCATTCCGAATTTAATTAAATGAGAAAATGAACAAGCCTTTTTTTTTAAATGAGAACATTAACAAGTTTGGAAATACATTTATTCCTTTTCTTTATATCTATCCAATATTGTTCTAAACCCAGTTGAAGAAAATGAATAAGATTGGAAGTACATATATTGTTTTCCTTTTAATAATTTGCAAATTCAGTCCAAGTCTTAGGGTGACTTTGGCCTAGCGGTTGGAGCTCTTAAAATCACTTATAGATCTCTATTGTGATTTTTGAAGTGTTTGGCCCCGATTATAAAAATAACTTATGCTCAATCGTGATTTTCATGGTGTTTGGCCCCCAAGATCATAATCACTTTTGGGATCTCGAAAAGCAAAAAATCAACATATTTTAGAAGCTACTAAAGTGTTACTTTTGTAAAAGCTATTATACAAAAGCAATTATTCTATAATTAATTTTTATTATAATCAATTATTACCAAAATCAATTATACTAAAATTAATTCTCCTATAATTGCTTCTCGTAAATCCAACAGAAGAAATGAGTAAGTTTGGAAATACATTTAATATTTTCCTTTGTATATGATCAATTCAATTCTTTTAATTTCGACAATAAATTTCATCATATCCTCTAATAACCGTGAAAGCAGATTGTAGTCAAATTCAGCCATTGGATTTGGATTCAATAATATATAGTTGAATTCAATACCATAAATATTCCTTTGAACTTGATCTCGAAATAAATAGTCTGCAATTAAAGAACATGTCAAACTTGATTCTATAAGATCAATATAATAATGAGTAACAATTAAAATCAAATCTACAACTCTAGCAACCAAGCATCACACAAAGGGTATTTACGTAACTTCCTTCCAGGCTCACGCATCCCTCTCCTCCCTATATAAAGAATCCCAAACCCCCATCCAAAACACACACTCCCAAAATCTCAGAATTCAAATCATTCCAACAAATTAAAATGGCATCCCACCGCGTAAACGCCGAGGTGTACACCGGCCACGAATTGAGCAAGGCGAAATCCGTAGAGCTTCTAGAAAAAATGAACCTCCCCAAAGGCCTCCTCCCTCTGGACAACATCCTCGAAGTCGGCTACAACGAGGAAACCGGATTCGTGTGGCTGAAGCAGAAGGAGAAAAAAAATCACGTGTTCCGTGCCATCGGTCGTAGCGTTTGGTACGACAGGGAGGTCACGGCGTTCGTCGAGGACCGTCGGATGAAGCATGTGACCGGTGTCAAGAGCAAGGAGCTTCTGGTCTGGCTCACAATTCATAATATTTCGATTAAGGACCCTAGCTCTGGCAATATTACGTTCTCAACCGCTACTGGGCTGTCTAGGACTTTCCCATTGTCGGCGTTTGAGGAGGAAGAGGTGGAGAAGAAATGATTAGATTAATCATTGGATCGGGATGGTAGACTTTGGGATTGGATTTTATGATCTTCAATCCTTTCTTTTGTTTTTCTGCTACTTATTAGTTGAAGTGTTTGCTTGAAGGTTTAACCAAGTAATTAATTGGGTGTGTTAAGTATCTGAACTGTAGAGTGTGGATTAATTATCCACACTTACGGTGGAATACTTGATGTATTTAGTTAATTAAGTTTGGTATAAAGTAAATTATATTACTATTGCTGTAAAATATTAATGGTTAAATCTATTAAGAATCGATTTGTTTTGTCTATATGCCTTGAACTTGGATTTTTTTCCGATAGGTTAACGACAAATTATATAAAATAATAATTAAAAATAAATAAAAAGGTAGTTCAACGGCAAATTATGAAGAAAAATAAAAATAGGTCAATGGCATGTTCATCTGAATATTCTGAGTTTATTGCAAATTACATCATGTGATATATATATATATATATATATATATATATATATATATATATATATATATATATATAATACTATTTAATTTACCTTCATGTTATTTGAAAGAAATTTTTTTTACCTTTTTATAATTTCATAAAAGTTTAATATTTTCTCCTAAACATTTGTTATTTTGCTTCAAATTTTTAGACATTTTTAAACTTGAACAAAAATTGACAAAAACTACAAAAACTTAAACAAAAGTTTAATATTTGGTTGAAGCATGAACTAGAAGACTACAATATCAAGATCAGTAGAATTTCAATCTACTGTGACAATACAAGTGTAATCTCTCTTACTCAGAATACTACAAGTCATTCGAGGACAAAGCATATTGAGATCAAACATCATTTTATTAGAGATCATGTGAAAAAAGGAAATGTCATTATTGAATATGTTCATACAGACAATCAGATTGCTGACATCTTCACCATACCACTAAGCGATGCAAGGTTTTCTACTCTAAGAGCATAACTAGGACTATTCAATTTAGATTCATAAGCTGAGGGGGAACTTATCAGAAGACTCAAGTTCATCAGCTTACTAATCTCTTATCATCTTCAAGGTTAACTTTCAACAGACTAGTTAACTGATGGATTTTTCAACAGACTCTTGATTTAAAGATGAAATTTATAGATGACAGTTAGTTGAAGTTATGTGTTTAGAAGATATGTTCTTAATTCTTGAAGACTGAAGATTAATTTATCTTGCTGAATTGACAAATAGCAGAGGAAAATTAATAGCTATTGGCTTTCACTAGTAATATAGATTTCAGATCACTAGTCTGTCAGATAAGTTAATTCTACTCATCTGATATTTTATATAAGTGTGGTACTAAAAACGTTATATTTAAAACACGCTTTTATAAGTAACAGATTAGTGTAGATTGACTTTCCCGCCCATCTGACATTAAAATATATAATTTGAAATCCGTAAATCTCGCTCACACGATTAGAAACTGTCTAAAAAGATCAAATGGTTCACGTAAATCACGAAAACCGACGCAGATCGAAATCTATAAATCCAGATCTGATCAGACGACTCGACCTTACGCACCCAGAATATTCTAAGTTCAAAAGAAGTTACTAATTTGTTGTGCTCTATCTTAAAGCAATTCAATCTCTATCTGTAAATCAATTTAACTACTCAAATGGCTGGCGCTGAAGGAAGATACTTGAATTGTGAGAAATTTCTTGCCTCTGGAACTCCTCTGATGAAAGAACTAATGGTGAAAATCAAGGAAGCCACCCTTGTGAATGTATTGGAAGCGCACAAGGACCACGTTTTTGTGGAAGATGTGACTGATTTCTACAAAACAAGGAAGAACGACCTGACAAAGAACGCCATGGTTGCAGTCGTTGGTGGGAAGACAATATGTGTCTTCCCTGCTGTGTTAAATGTCTAGCCTTCTACAATTCCAGAATCCGCTGTAATAGAAAACTATGTCCCTCCATTAATGAGTATGCACAATATCTACAAAAAAAAGAGGTTCTCTGAGAGGAATCCGTTTTATCATCTCATCAAATAGACCTCAAACAAAAGAATATGTACAAACCTCCAAACATGATAAGTGTGATCTCCTTTATTCTAAAAAGGAACAATATATTACACTTGTTATCCCACAAGAATACATCAACTCCTGGCAAAGAGAGGGTTACACTCATCTGCACTTTGGTGTAGTTCATTTGGTTCTTTCCTTCCAAAGAAAAAAAGGTCTCCCTATCACGGCTAGACTTGCTCTCTCAGATACTCGCTTCACCTTATATGAACACGCTGTTATAGGAACAATTGTAACTACACTCAATAATGGAAATGTAGTCCTCACCTACTTCCTCAACTTCGCTCTGTCTTTAAATAACTCCAACCTTTCTAATGCTATGAAGGTACAGGTACAAATCTCCGGTGTAGAACAAGTTGCTTCAGCCATAACAACAACTCTCTATCATCAACTGGTCTATCGCCTACAAGACCATGGACTCGATCTTCAAGGATCAGGATCTCCGGATACCTTAATGATTCTTGCAGAATCAGGATCTAATACACCAACAATAGTTCAAGTTCCAAGGCAAATTCCTCTCAAGGACTCATGCCTACTGAATGGATCACGAAACTATGAGTCTCTTCAAAAGGTTCATGAACCGATTAGATCTACAACCTATGAGTTCCTGAAGATGACAGATGGCAGAACAAAGACTATCTTTAAGATGCCACAAGATGAAGAACAATCTCCATCCAGAACCATCTTCAAACAGACAATGATACAACCAGTTGAAGACACAAGAGAAAAAATGCGATTGTGTGGAACTAAGATTTATATCCCTATATCATCTTTTAACCATGATGGTTCACATGCATATACCGACAAAATCGATGGCCATTTCTTTTAGGATGTCGATCCATTTACACGTGATCCAGATTGTTCATGTGATGAACAATTAGACTCTGATAATGATGATGACAGTGAAGCCATCAAAAGGAGAAGGAGAAGAAAGGCAAGAAAACAACGGCTTTATTGCAAAAATAATAGATCTGATGATCATCATTTGCTCAACCTCTACATTGCTATAATGAAGCCTTCGCGATTCTCAGAAAGGAATAAAAGAAGTCCTGCAAACAATTTCTGCCACCAGTCATTCCATCTTTCCCTCTAATTCAACCATGTATGATGTTTCATAACTATGATACATAATTTCCTCATTTGAAGAGAAATACAGCCTAATCAGTAACAAGAATGCAATATATTATATCCAGAACTATTGATTCTGATGGATGAACACTTTCTGATCATATTGAGGCAGAAGAAGTCATGAATTGGCAGACTTCCAACTCAAGAGCACATGATCAAATTGATTCTAAAGTTGATAAGGTTTTATCACAAGTTCAAGCCAGTACAAGAAAGGTTGATTCTATGGCATTAGAACTTGAAAGGATCTATAACATAATTGTTAAAAAAATAGATCTTCTTGACAATGAACTCAGACAATTGATTTTACAACACAAAATGTGTCCTCAGTTTGATAAAAAAGAAGCAGAGATTAGGAGACTGAAGAAAGATCTTAATCATATAGAAGAAGATTTATCCCTAGTCTTCATTTTATACAAACACCTACATCTTCATCCTTGTTTGATCTTCCAAGTTCCTCACCTGATTATTCCGAACAATTATTTATGGCCTCAGACATACCATTTAAGCTACGTTCTTCCAAACTAAAAAAGAAACCTTTTCCCTCCAAAAGTGAAAAAATGAAAGCTAAAGTGGATGATCTTCCTAAAACTCTCATGATTCAAGATTTTCCAAATATGAAAATTGATATTGATCAATCATCAGAGAGTTCTTCAAGCTCCATAGGATCTTCTATACAATGTTCTGAGATAGATCAAGATCTTGTAGATATTTCTAAGATTCTCATGGCTGTTCCATCCACATCTAAACAAGATAACCCACCTTGTGAATCTGAAGAAGAAACCATGATGGAAGATCCTCTTCCACCACAGTATACCGAATCTCACCATCTATAAAACCGGCTAATGGCCCATAGTTTACCTTTGATGACATTCCTATTGAAAGAAGACGAGAAAAACATCAATCTTTTGCAGCATGGATTAAATTACAGAAAACTAAGTAACATAATCTTTTTGTTATCCTTAGGGAATTTGTGTCTAGGTTCACAGGAACCTTAAGAGAATGGTTTTTAGCCATCGGAGAATATAGACAAATCAAATTATTCCAAGCCAATGCAGCTCAAGCACTTGGTGGCATCAAGAGTTTCTTGGTGATAGTTCCATTTATGATAAATTGGCTCAACAAAATTATTTTGCAATGAAGTGTTGCACTTCACAAAAAAAAAAAAAAAAAAGATTTGGATTTGCATTTCAAAATAATGTTAGAACTCTACTATACACTGAGTGGAAGCAATGATCCAAATCTCAAGCATGTGTATGTTGCATCTCTTCTGAAAGTGATTCATCCGGAACTTAATAGATTTATCACTACGGCTAGAAAAGAAACAAATACTCTCACTCTTGGTGAAATCCATCAGATAGCTATTGGAACAATTGAAAAGCTTTGTGAATAGTAGACGATGTTCAAACCCTTAATCCAAAATAAATCTACAGTAGAGAAAGCTTGAAAAAATATTCATTTGGAGATAAAGTGTAATTCTAAGGACGATTGTACATGTTACCCCAAAAAATAGAAGTCAAGAGGAGACAAAGAGAAACCCAAGAGGAAATGAAGCCTCAGATTTTTCAGAAGGAAATCATTCAGGAATAAGAGTACAAATCGATGCTATATCTGTAAATACAAAGGACATTTTGCAAAACATTGTCCTCAGAACCGAAATAAGTCGGCCATAATGATATACTCATATTCTGCAGCATACTGATGCTACTCCCGACGATATTGATATCGAATCTCTTTTCTTTGAGCAAGATGAACAAACCGAAAGGAGCATTTTTGCTCTTGAAGAATCGATCTCAGAAGAAAAATCTAGTTCATCCAAGTCGGAACAAGAAACTGAATATCTTCAATTCTTAACTCAGTTACTATCAGTCAAGAAGTTTTTACTTCAACACATATACACATCCATGTACTTCCTTCGAAGTATGAAAGACCAATTATGGTGATTGGATTTATGAATACTGGCGCTGCAAAGTCCAAGATGAATCAAGATATTCTTCCCAAGTTTAAAACTTCTCTTATTACTAAACATCATGGGATTCAATTCTTTTCAAATTGCACAGTATGGATGAAAGTAATTGGAAGCAAGCTATCTAGAAGAGATCTTCTCATATGATTTGACCTTTATCATAAGGCTCAAAAACTATACTCTTTTCAGTTCCCCAAAATAATTTCAAAATATAGCTTCAAAGCTACAAGATTGCTGTGCATAATTCCATGCAGAGTTCACTCATCCTAATCCATTATGCAATAACTCAGAGTTCTTTATTCAGTTACCATTCAAGATGAATGAGGATGTGAACCCTACTAAAGTTTGATAGGATAGTGCCCACAAAGGCAATATTAATTAGCTTGTTAGAGTGATGTTTTCTTATGTTTTATAATTAATACGCCTGTTCATTCATAGTACGTGAATTGAACAATGGCCAACTTCATCTCTCGCGAACTTATATAAGCGATTGGATGAAATCCTAAGGTCACAATAGACTATGGGACGATTCACTTCAGTACTGAATGCAATAATGAAACAGTCTCTAAGGTCGTGATCTTAAAACCGTTCCAAGTCATAGATTCCGAACGAAACGGGGTATCGTAGGAATCGCAAAGACTTGTACAAGTATGCATGATTCACATGGAGTGAATTTGTAGCGTTTCATGAGCAAGGCATTTGAGGCCAGTGCATATGAGTAGGTGGTTCAGTGGAGGATTGAACGCATCAAACGACCCGAACAGAGAAACCCATTGTGGAAGTGCATGACGCATATCGGTGATGGGATGTTTCTCAAGGCTTATAATAGTGTACGATTTAGTCCTTAGACTTGAGGTGCTAGGGAGAATTCGGTGCACGAGTGTGCTTTCTTAGATTTAGGTACTGGTCACGTAGCCTGGCCACAAAGTGCCTAAGTTGGGTGCGTACACAACTGTACTCAAGTGGTTAGTACTAAGAAATGATCTATCGACTCATCCTGATAAGGTGGGAGAATTTCCTGTACGTTCTTCGATAATATGTTCCTAGAAATCCATGGCCATGGTTGGTGACGAATTTGCAAAGGGGTTTCCAAATTTAGCAGTCACACTGGAATTATTATCCAGAATTAGAAAGTACAGAATTGAGATAATTAGAGGTGCCGATTAATTCACACACCCTAGGTTTCGATCGGGAAATTAGTCTTTAGAAGGACCGTATGTACATGGCAATTATAAGAGGTGAGGTTCACAATTATCAATTCACCTTTAATTGGGCTCCATGGGCTTGTGGCTAGACATCGATCAGGAAGTGTGGGTACTCCTGAATTAATAAGAAAATTAATTCTGGAATGGTCAATTAAAAGTTTTTTAATTGATCAGAGCATTTAATTGCTCGTTAATTAAATCATGAAAGTCGTGGGCCTGCTGCAAATTGATGGTGAACCCAGAGGGTCACACACAATACAATTGGACGGTGACTGTCATAAAGGAAATGAATGATTTAAAGTTGTTAAATCAAAGTATTGAATTAAGGCATTAATTCAATGGGAGAATATTAATTAGATATCTAATTGATTAATGTTCAATTAATTAATTAGAGTTATCTGATTAATCCTGAAATTAATTAAAGTAGTTAATTAATGAAGTTGGAAGATTAAAATAATTAACCAATTTTAGGATTGGATAATTATATGGGTTGATTTGTAATAATCTTAAAGTTGGGGATAGGGGGCGATTTTTGTAAGATAAAGAAAAGAGTTTTTGATTCTTGGAAAACAAGTAAGAAGAGATCTATCAAATCTTACATTCCTAAGTTGATAAGGAATAGTGATTTGATAGATAAGGGAAGAAGATATCTTTTAAGAGAATGACTGTTCTCTTATAATACTTCTTCTCTTCTCTTCATTCATAACCCTGAAAACAAAAGAAAGACTTTTGAAAAGAAAATTACTCTGCTGAAATTAAGCAAGAAAATCGATTTTTGCATAAGAAAGAAATCAGATTTTTGAACAAGAATTTTATTTACAAAATCGCCCCATAACTTTCACCCCAACCCTAGTCGCCCGAACCAACTCGGCCGAACCCAACCTGGCCGATCTTGACTTGGCCGAAACCTGATCCAATCGTATAAGTCTTGTGATTGGTCTTCTTCCATTAGATCTCTCAATCCAGATCCTGATCTAAGTCCAGATCCAGATTTACAGAGTCCTTTGTTGGCAAATCTTCAAGATCCAGTTCGTAGCCTACGACTTGGAGGTGTCACTACAATCCGATTGGTGTGGATCAACTTTGGAGGTGAGACACATGGATCACTCATATTGTGGATCGAACGAAACGCCTGGAGGTAACCACCACCGAGCTGTGGTGAGGTAAATTGCAAAAACCCCTTTATGTTTATGTTTTGTTTGATTCAACCTTTTCGTATAATTAACTATGGAGAAAGATTTATGGGACTAATAGGGACCTCGAAAAATTTTAAATTTCGCACTTTGTTGTATTGACAATCGAGCCCCAACTAGAATTATCCCAACAGTGGTATCAGAGTCAACTCCATACGTTTTATACGAAAAGGCCTGAACATAATGTGTGTTCACCGTATATGTTTAATTATGTGTATGAGAACGCGTGATAATTATGTTCTGTTGATTGATTCTTGCTTGTTATGACTGGATCTATGATTGGGTAAAATTGCCTTTTAAGATCTGTGGCAAATTTATAGTTTTTCAAAAAATCAGGACTCTTTGTGCAAAATCGCAAAACATGAAATTTAGGGCTGAAAATTTAATTTTCTGTTTCTGGAATTTTTAGAAAAATATGGGCTGTTTGTGAAGTTCTGATCTCACGTGTTTTTTGGGCCATTTTGCAATTTCCGAAAATTCAAGGACTGTTTTGTAATTTTCAAAAGTTCAGGGGTCAGTTTTCAAAATTCGAAAATTTTCTGGATTTCAAAATTTTAATTTCTGGTCCTTCTGTCCGAAAACTGTTTGGGGGGTATTTTGTAACTTTTCAAAAGTTTTGGGGTCAAAAGTGCAATTTCCAAAAGTATAGGGGCCGAATTGCAATTTTCAAAAGTTGAAAAATCAGAATCTGATTTAAGGCAGATAACTTGTTTTGTTTACCCGAGAATTTATTTTGTCATAATTAGTAGTGACTAAAAAGCAAGAATCATAGAAAGTTAGTTTTAAAAGGTAGTTTTAAAATTAAGAAAGAAATACGTAAAAGTTGTTTGCATGTTTCTTGCTCTACGTGAACTGTTTACGTGGTTTTCCATCACGCCGAGCCTTGACCTTAGGTTAGATGATTGATTTAATTTAATGCATGGTTTTTATTGGGCCTGCGAGCCTGTTTTTATTTTTTGGGCCGCTTTGAGCCTTTGTAATAGAATAGGGCTTTTAATGCTTTCCTAGTTTAGGATGAAGGCCCATTTACAAGCAAGGTGGGAGCCCAAGAAGAATTGAAGGCCATATATGCATGGTACATTTTGTAATAGCATAGGTCCTTTGAGAACCCTCTAGATTGACCAATTGGGCCAACATCATTGGCTCGATGATGGCCCGCATAGGAGGCTCCCGATCGAAAACATATTGTGGTAGTATGCATGCTAGGCATGTATGGCTTTTATTTATTAGTCGATTTATGATTGCTTGTGTGTTTGCGCGCTAGAATCTAGATCGTAAATAAAAGATAAAGCATAATTGAAGCGGTGAGATCTCGAGGAGAGTTTCTTTAAACTTTCAAAACCGAAAATCCCCTCTCGAATAAATATTAAGTCATATTGGGTTAACTATAAAATGAGGTTTTATAAATCCAAGCCTTCCATTAATAAGGACTAGTGTATGTTGTCTACTTATCGATGGAGGTGATCCAGAGTCTGGCACCCGAGTCGAAGAAAGGGGCAATACACGAAATTCCTTGATTCTAGTTTTTCTAAAACTCGACAAGGGTAGGGACTGGTCGGGATGTGAAGAACGACCGATAACTAGTTACGGAGAATTCATGACCGGGTCCGTTGCTTATCATGATTAATGGGTTAGACTTAACGCGTAGTAACATTTATGATGTAGCAATGCTAGATAAATGCGAAAAACGAGGCAAAATAGCTTGAAGGTTGTGTAGTAGACACAATTGGTAAAATGTATACCTACCTAGGGAATTAATTGTGGCCACGAGTCGTGGGTACAACTAATTGCTGCTAGGACGTCAAGACCTACTAGGAAATAGATTTTTCCCGAAACTAGAAGGGGCTAATGTTTCGATAAAATAGTGGGAGAACTTTTTCGATAAAAAGTCCAAATTTCGTTAATTATAAGTATTAACAATAAACTTGTCTGCTTATAGTTGTCTGTTTTATTGTTAGCCATTCACCATCCAAACAATACTTAGTGCGTGTTAGAAACGAATCAACTTTGGGAAGTATGATGTGCAATTACCTTCACGAAACAACCATGGCTAAGTTTAACAATGTTAAGAAATATTGTTGTTACTTAACCAAGATGTTCAAACGAATCAAAGGGCTTGGAGCCCAATTCATTCTCGAAAATGAGATAGAGATTACTCTACATGGTCTATTTGACATCTTCACTCATTTCATGCAACAATGTGATATTCCGCCTGATGGAATTGAAACAAAACAATTTCTTGAGTTGTTAGACAAATATGAAAGAGATCATCTGCAAGGATTTGGACTATATGAAGCAAATTGCCCTATGTGTAAGTACGAAAAGAAAATAAGGAAGCTTACTGAAAAGGAATTCCTGGATAGACTTAACTACGGTATGACTTTAAGTTATACATCTGTTAATTCTTTTCGATGTAAGATATCTGATAAAACTTTCATTTCTGTAAAATAATTTACAGCGGATGACAGTATTCCCTCTCCACCTAAAAGGAGGAAATTCCTTGAAAGGAAGATGCAAGCAGTGCAGAGAGAGTTGAGGGAAAACGAATTCAGGGACTGGGTCAAGGAAGAACTGAACCTAGATATTCCTTTTTAGCGAAAGAAGTTTTACTTAGTTTTCCGTATTAGCATAAGTTTTTCGTTATAATTTATTTTGAGTATTATTTCAAATTTTGTACAAAACTATTTTGCTTTACCATTGAGAATGAAATTTATTTAATTAGAGCAATTTAACTTTGTACAAATGTTGATGTTTTGAAGCATAGAAATAAAACAATGATAAACGAATCAAAACTTCGAAAAACTGCCTGCCGAATCGAAAATGAGTAAGACAAACTAGATGATCGTCCGTACTTAAAATGTTTATTTTGGACATTCTTCCTAAAGATTCGAAAGGAAAGTTTTCATCTACTGCTCTTGAAATAAGGAACTTGGATGAACTCATAACTTTCAAAACTCGAAGGAATAATAACCAAAATAAGAGGATCGCTAAGGCATTCCAAACATTTCAATCGATAAGAACTAAAAGCACTAGTTCAAAAGGATACTACTTCATATATACTTGCGATTTTCAATCGTTAAAGTGTATTTGTACTTTGTTGAAGTACAATTCTGAAAACTGTTGAAGTAATTCAATAGACGTTTTGGAAATGGAGTAACTAGATGCATTATGTCAAAAGCATTTTGATCTAATCAAACTTGCTGAAACATAAGCAACTAACTCCTCGATTATCTATAAGACGAGAATAGAATTCTCATGAAGCAAATCAAAGAAGGAATCGAACTTGGTTCAATTCATGACTGTGATTTTGCTAAATTCCTTTATTAACATTAGGGGATAGCATCCCCTGACTCTTCAAAAGTACTTGGTCTAGTATTTTTTCGAAGTGAGTTCTTACACCGCCATGTCGTTTAAGACATAGTAAAACACCCATATATGAGAAATTAGATGTAGATCTGATTCATATAAAGTTTGTGGGGTATTCAACGAAATTCATTGGATACCTGTTCTACGATAACGAGAAACGAAAGTATCCCGTAAGTAGCATGTTCCTCTGTTGACGAACTCTTGTCAAAGGAAATAAGGAATGTCATAGAACTTGATGAAGTCCTAGAATTGGACCCATCCCCACAAACAGTGGAAGTAAACCCTAAAACATGCTGAACCAATCTTTGCACAAACGCTTCGTAATCTGATCAAATTCGTAAGGAACTCAAAATTCCATTTTACGAAATTGAGAAATTGGATTTTAATCCAAGATTACAAAGAAACTATTAGCCATAGAAAGGTGGTTTTGACTACCAAAGTATGACTATTGGATATGAATCTTGCATCTCACAATTGAAAATTGATGAGAAGATCTCTATTCAAATCCAAAGGTCAATCTATGACTTTTTCCCAAACTTGGAACATGCAACTTGATGAGTTGATCAAGAATGTTGAAGTTGTCAAAAGGCATATGGATTCCAATTGTGCAAAAGGATCAGTGGGAGCATAGTTGAGTTCGTAACGCAACAAGATGATGTTCTGCACATCAAGTATGATATAAGATATCAGAGAAGCACAGACGAAAGCGTGCTCTTCATGCAATTTTCCATGATAAGATTTGGGAATTACATCTCACGTACTGGCAATACGTATTTATAGAGATTAAAGCGAAGTAGATGTTACAATTCACCGAATCTATGTACATAGACTGAATATTGATTAAAATCAATATGGAAGAATCCGAGAAGGATTGTTTCCAAAGAGACAAAATTCCTCTTACTTATTTAATGAGCCCTACATATAAATGAGTAAAGAAGAAATTGTTTCAAGAAGCCTTATGCTCTGGCATTTGGATTGCATGTAGCATGCAAAGTCTTGTACAAGACCTGACTCATCATAAGCACTGACTTTTCACGAGCTGCTGATATTCGAACACCAGTCAAGGAAACTGGACTACCATAAGAGCAATCCTCGAAGATAATTAAAGGATATGATGCTGGTCTATGGTAGTAATGGAAGATTGAAACTCGAATGATTTAGTGATTCGAGATTTCCAGTCTGTAGTGGATGATTCTGTCTCGATGGAGCAGAGGTAAATTGGAATAAAATCTAATAGTATAACATTGCCAACTCAATCAGAATAATCGCACCATTATGATGCTACACAAAGAGAAAGTGTTTAGATGAGAAACTTTCATCTAACGATTGAATGAAATACCTAGCAGGACAAAAGCCTATCATAATCTTAACCGATTTAGATAAGGCAATTGCTCAATGAAAGGGAAATAAGATCTCACCGATAATATGAACAGAATACCATATGATTGAACAAGTCATAGGTAGTTGAGACGAGTAGAAGTAATACGTCATCTCAACAAGGATAATTTAGCAGATCCAGTAATTGAGCTGTTTCACAAATGGGTTCGAAGGACATCTTTGAAAGGATGGGTCTTAGAAATGTTGTGATTGGCTTTAGGGCAAGTGGGAGATTGATAGGATAGTGCCCAGCAAGCCAATACTAATTAGCTTGTTAGAGTACTGTTTTCTTATGGTTTATAATTAATACGCCCGTTCATTCATAGTACGTGAGTTGAACAATGGCCAACTTCATCTCTCGCGAACTTATCTAAGCGGTTGGATGAAATCCTAAGGTCACAATAGACTATGGGACGATTCACTTCAGTACTGAGTGCAATCATGAAACAGTCTCTAAGGTCGTGATCTTAAAACCGTTCCAAGTCATAGATTCTGAACGAGACGGGGTATCGTAAGAATCGCCAAGACTTGTACAAGTATGCATGATTCACATGTAGTGAATTTGTAGCGTTTCATGAGCTAGGCATTTGAGGCCAGTGCATATGAGTAGGTGGTTCAATGGAGGATTGAACGCATCGAACGACCCGAACAGAGAAACCCATTGTGGAAGCGCATGACGCATATCGGTGATGGGATGTTTCTCAAGGCTTATAATAGTGTACGATTTAGTCCTTAGACTTGAGGTGCTGGGGCGAATTCGGTGCACAAGTGTGCGTACTTAGATTTAGGTACTGGTCACGTAGCCTGGCCACAAAGTGCCTAAGTTGGGTGCGTACACAACTGTACGCGAGTGGTTAGTACTAAGAAATGATCTATCGACTCATCCTGATAAGGTGGGAGAATTTCCTGTACGTTCTTCGATAATATGTTCCTAGAAATCCATGGCCATGGTTGGTGACGAATTTGTAAAGGGGTTTCCAAATTTAGCAGTCACGCTGGAATTATTATCCAGAATTAGAAAGTACAGAATTGAGATAATTAGAGGTGCCGATCAATTCACACACCCTAGGTTTCGATCGGGAAATTAGTCTTTAGAAGGACCGTATGTACATGGCAATTATAAGATGTGAGGTTCACAATTATCAATTCACCTTTAATTGGGCTTCATGGGCTTGTGGCTAGACATCGACCATGAAGTGTGGGTACTCCTGAATTAATAAGGAAATTAATTCTGGAGTGGTCAATTAAAAGTTGTTTAATTGATCGGAGCATTTAATTGAACATTAATTAAATCACGAAAGTCGTGGGCCTGCTGCCAATTGATGGTGAACCCAGAGGGTCACACACAATACAATTGGACGGTGACTGTCATAAAGGAAATGAATGATTTAAAGTTGTTAAATCAAAGTAATTGAATTAAGACATTAATTCAATGGGATAATATTAATTAGATATCTAATTGATTCTTGCTCAATTAATTAATTAGAGTTATCTGATTAATCATGAATTAACTAAAGTAGTTAATTAATGAAGTTGGAAGATTAAAATAATTAACCAATTTTAGGATTGGATAATTATATGGGTTGATTTGTAATAATCTTAAAATTGGGACATGAGGGGCGATTTTTGTAAGATAAAGGAAAAGAGTTTTAAACATTGGAAAACAAGTAAGAAGAGATATATCAAATCTTGGATTCCTAAGTAGATAAGGAATGAAGATTTGATTGAGAAGGGAAGAAGATATATTCTAAGAGAAGGATTCTTCTCTTATAAATACTTCTTCTCATCTCTTCATTCATAACCCTGAGAACATTAGAAAACTTTTGAGAGAACAAAATTACTCTGCTAAAATTAAAAGAGAGAAACCGATTTTTGACAGGAAAGAAATCTGATTTTTGCACAAGAAATTTTATTTACAAAATCGCCCCATAACTTTCGCCCCAACCCTAGTCGCCCGAACCAACTCGGCCGAACCCAACCTGGCCGATCTTGACTTTGCCGAAACCTGATCCAATTACACAAGTCCTATGATTAGTTTCTCCTTCCATTAGATCTCCCAATCTAGATCCAGATCTAAGTCCTGATCCAGATCTACAGAGTCCTTTGTTGGCAAATCTTCATGATCCAGTTCGTAGCCTACGACTTGGAGGTTTCACTACAATCCGATTGGTGTGGATCAACTTTGGAGGTGAGACACATGGATCACTCATATTGTGGATCGAACGAAACGCCAAGAGGTAACCACCACCGAGCTGTGGTGAGGTAAATCACAAAAACCCCCTTATGTTTATGTTTTGTTTGATTCAACCTTTTCGTATAATTAACTATGGAGAAAGATTTATGGGACTAATAGGGACCTCGAAAAATTTTAAATTCCGCACTTTGTTGTATTGACAATCGAACCCCAACTAGAATTATCCCAACAAAGTTACTCATCCAGGTATTACTCTAGATGATTTGGTTTTAGCAAAAAATGAATGTCAACAACTCCAAGAACTCGGGCTTATTGATCCAACAAAATCCAATTGGGATCGCCAGGATTTTTATGTTAACAAACGAGCTGAAAAGGTTAGAGGGAAAAATAGGGTTGTCATTGACTACAAACCCTTGAATCATTTCTTATCAGATGATAAATTTCCTTTACCTAGAACCCAAATGTTATTCTCTCAGTTAACCCAAGCCCACATATTTTCCAAGTTTGATCTTAAAGCATGATTTTGGTAATTGAAATTTTATCCAAAAGATAGATATAAAACAACTTTATGTATACCCACAACCCAATTCCAGTGGACAGTTATGCATTTTGGGCTTAAAGTTGTTCCATCACTATTTCAAAAGGACATGACTCGTATATTTGAGCCCATTCTACACAGTGCTTTCGTCTACATCGATGATATCCCACTATTTTCAAAGCATAAACAAGCCCATGAAACATTGTTAGAACAATTTCTTGAAATAGTCCAACAATCTGGTATTATGCTTTATGAAAAGAAAGGATATATTGGACAAAAAGAAATTGAATTTGTTGAAATGAATTTCTCTGAAGGACAGTATCATCCGGATCCTCATATTGCATAGGAGCTATTCAAATTTTCGGATGAAAACTTAATAACTAAGGAAATACAAAAATTTCTTGGTATAGTTAACTATTTGAAGAATTTTACTCCACAAAGTTCTAAGTACACAAGTCAAATTTCAAAGATGCTCATAAAAGAAGCCCCACCATGGGGAAACAGCCAGCCACAGTCGTCAAGCAATTAAAGCAGCTTTGCCTTAAGCCTCCCCCCCCCCCTCCCTTAAGGATTCCTGATACAGGAAGACGCATGCTACAGACAGATGTCAGCAATGAATTTTGGGGTGTTTTACACATTGAAGAGATTGATGGTAAGAAATACTTATGTGGACATGCCAGTGGATAATTCAAGGATGCTGAAAAGCATTATCATACAGTCTATAAAGAAATCTTGGCCGTGAAATATGGAATCAAAAAATTTGAATTTCATCTGATTGGACACCACTTCACTGTACAAATGGACAACTCATCCTTTCTAAAGATATTCGAGTTCAAGAATAGAGGTATCCCAGAACCTCAATTATTGAGATTGAAGAACTGATTTTCCAAATACCAATTTGAAGTGCAGCATATAAAAGGAGATCGAAATCTCATCCCAAATTTATTATCCAGGCCAAAACAAATCCATCTCATATATCTCATAAAAGCAAAATCACTGATACTTATGGCTTCATCGTCTCAACCCTAAACATCAGCTTTACCAGAATCCCCAAGGGCAACCTTCCCTCTGAACAATCCAGGCAGAATCAAAAGTTTTACTATAAACAATCTTTTCTACTAACATGCCAAAATTTCGGTCAACTATGAATATAGCCATTGAACATGTAAAGTTCTACCCGAATTATCCTATCCTTCCTATTTTCACCTTCCATGATGAAATCACACTACCAGAAGAAGGATATTGGTATTCTGGTATCTCGGCATAATTAGTTATCTTTATTAAAGTCTTTTGTCTTTTTGTTTCTGTATTATTGTAGGATTAATGGATCAACTAGCTCTTCTCATACTCTTCCGGAATCAAGGTTAATATACTCTGGGGCTCTCAAATGAAAACATGGCTCTGATACCATGAGGAGCCGGGAGCCCTATAATTTCTTAAATAAAAAATCAATCAAAGAAATAAATGATTCATTTCAAAATTTATATATAAGATTTTGCCAATTGCCCTAACGGTACTCTTGACCTCAGCGGGACTTACAGGCTATATCTGATGTATAATTTTTTATGAATAAACATTCATTCTTTAAACTGATCTAATATTAAAGAAATACAGGGACCTTAGCTTATTTCATGGAACATTCCATAGTATTAACAATTTTCTGTTGTACAGGATCCTCTAAGAGTCAAGTACAGAGCATACTTATTGAAAAAATTAGAGAATATTAACCAAGACCCTTAGAGATGTCTCTGAATAACTAGAAGAAAAGAGTTTTAAGTAGGCATAATATGATAGATTTTATTCGAATCCAGAATGCTTACAATAGAGACAAGAGCCCCTATTTATAGAGGGCGACCTTCAAACCGAATACAAAATAACATAATATCTTACTAGTCCAGACCACACAATTGGAATCTCCATTATTACACACACAAAGAGACAACTAAAACTTTAAAACGTGGAGACAACAAAACTAAAGTCACGGACCAACCACTGAAAAGCTTCTTTAATAAGTCACGAACCAACTTTTGAAAAGCATCTTCAATAATTCATGGACAATTATCAGGAGAATCTTGACGAATATCCCCATCAGAAGTATGCATGACCATTGGATCAATTCTTCAATTAGGAGTTCAATATCGAGAGGTCCATAATCCCAAGGATCTTGAGCATCTTGAAATGTATCTATGTTGTCTCTCATAAGGGTATCACCTTGTTGATCTTGATAATTTGGAAGCTCTAGATCTTGGATTAGTGAACTGGTTCCTTCAATTAAAAATGGGGGAGGTAGCATCAATGTAGAAGTACAATCTATATATTCAAAAAGATTAGAAGGGACTTCATTAATTTGACAAAGATATTTAAACAACTGTTCCAGCTCATTAGGTTTATTTCCCAAACAGCCATCAGTAGTGGTGTAAACATAGCCATAAGGATGTGGAATTAACTTGTTCCCTATTCCAGAATAATAGGTTCTCTTCAGGATGACAACAGTATAAGGATTCTTCATATGCCCGTTTTCTTTTATGGTATCCTTGAGTACTTTAATCCAATCATTTCTGGTCTAATATCCATATAAGAATTTAGTAATTCTAGGCTCGAGAGATCTTTCGCGGATAGCTTTTAACAGGAAAATAGGTTTAACCTCGAGAGCAAAGTAACTGGTTATTCCAAGACACCAGAAAGACCAATATCATTCCTTTGGGAGAGTAATCTCATCATGAAATGTGAAGATAAGAAGAAAATTATGATCTGAGTAGAATTTTTCCTGTTCAAGAGCAATATTCATGGTTAACAGGAATTTTACTTGATAATAGAAAATATTATTCTTTGCAAAACCTGTGAGTCGACCTGGACTATTGAGTGGAGATTTTGTTTCAGGAAATTCTAGGAGAGATGAGGTTTTGGAATTAGAAGATGAAGCCATAAGGATCAATGGGATTGATTTTGAAAGAGATATGAGATGGATTTGTTTTGGCCTTGATAACAAATCAGGAATGATATTTCGATCCCCTTTTATATGCTGGACTTCGAACTGATATTTGGAAAACCAATCCTTTAGCCTTAATAATTGAGGTTCTGGGATCCCATTATTTTTTAATTCAAAAATCTTCGGAAAAGATGAGTTATCCATCTGAACAATGAAGTGATATCCAATCAAATGGAATTCAAATTTTTTGATTCCATATTTCACTGCTAAGATTTCTTTGTGAACAGTGTGATAATGTTTTTCTACATCTTTGAACTGTCCACTGGCATGCCCATATAAGTATTTCTTTCCGTCAATCTCTTCTTTCAATATTGCTCACCAGAACTCATCGCTGACATCTGTTTGTAGCAAATGTTTTCCTTTATCAGGAATCTTTAGAGGAGGGGGATTCTGGCAGAGCTGTTTTAATTGCTTAACAGTTGTAGTTTGAATGACCCCCCAAGGTTGGGCTGCTTTTATGAGCATCTTTGAAATTTGACCCGTATACTTTGAACTATGTGTCTGAAGGATTTTATTCCACATAATTCAAAGTATACGAGTCAAATTTCAAAGATGCTCTGAAATGGAGCCCCACTTTGGGGGGTCATTCAAACTACAGTTGTTAAGCAATTAAAACAGCTCTGCCAGAATCCCCCTCCTCTGAGATTCTTCATAAAGGAAAACATTTGCCACAAACAGATGCTAGCGACGAGTTCTGGGGAACAATATTGATAGAAGAGATTGACGGAAAGAAATAATTATGTCGGCATGCCAGTGGACAGTTCAAAGATGCAGAAAAGCATTATTACACTATTAACAAAGAAATCTTAACAGTGAAATATGGAATCAAAAACTTTGAATTCCATTTGATTGGACGTCACTTCATTGTTCAGATGGACAACTCATCTTTTCCGGTGATTTTTGAATTAAAAAATAAAGGGATCCCAGAATCTCAATTATTAAGGCTAAATGATTGGTTTTCCAAATATCAGTTCGAAGTCCAGCATATAAAAGGGGATCGAAATCTCATTACTGATTTGTCATCAAGGCCAAAACAAATCTATCTCCTATCTCTTTCAAAATCAATCCCATTGATCCTTATGGCTTCATCTTCTAATTCCAAAACCTCATCTCTCCCAGAATTTCCTGAAACAGAATCTCTACTCAATAGTCCAGGTCGACTCAAAGGTTTTGCAAAGAATAATCTTTTCTATTATCAAGTAAAATTCCTGTTAACCATGAATATTGCTCTTGAACAGGGAAAATTCTACCCAGATCATCATTTTATTCCTATCTTCACATTTCATGAGGAGATTACTCTCCTAAAGGAACGATATTGGTATTTCTGGTGTCTTGGAATAATCAGTTACTTTTCTCTCGAGGTTATACCTATTTTCCTGTTAAAAGGTATCCGCAAAAGATCTCTCGAGCCTAGAATTACTAAATTCTTATATGGATATTGGACCAGAAAGGATTGGATTAAAGTACTCAAGGATACCATAAAAGAAAACAGTCTTATGAAGAATCCTTATATTGTTGTCATCCTGAAGAGACCCTATTATTCTGGAATAGAGAACCAGTTAATTCCACATCCTTATGGCTATGTTTACAGCACTACTGATGGCGGTTTGGGAAATAAACCTAATGAGCTGGAACAGTTGTTTAAATATCTTTGTCAAATTAACGAAGTCCCTTCTAATCTTTTTGAAGATATAGATTGTACTTCCACGTTGATGCTACCTCCCCCATTTTCGATTGAAGGACCCTGTACACTAATTCGAGATCTAGAGCTTCCAAGTTATCAAGATCAACAAGGTGATACCCTTATGAGAGACAACATAGATACATTTCAAGATGCTCAAGATCCTTGAGATTATGGACCTCTCGGTATTGAACTCCTAATTGAAGAATTGATCCAATGATCATGCATACTTCTGATGGGGATATTCGTCAAGATTCTCCTGATAATTTACCATGAATTATTGAAGATGCCTTTCAAAAGTTGGTCCGTGACTTATTAAAGAAGCTTTCTAGGGGTTGGTCCGTGACTTTAGTATTGTTGTCTCCACATTTTAAAGTTTCAGTTGTCTCTTTGTGTGTGTAATAATGGAGATTCCAATTGTGTGGTCTGGACTTGTAAGATATTATGTTATTTTGTATTCGGTTTGAAGTTCGTCCTCTATAAATAGGGGCTCTTGTCTCAGTTGTAAGCATTTTGTATTCCAATAAAATCTATCCTTGTGTATATAAAATTATGTCTACTTAAAACTCTTTTCTTCTAGTTCTTCGGAGACCTCTCTAAGGGTCTTGGTTAATGCTTTAATCTTATCAATAAGTATGCTCTGTATTTGCCTCTTAGAGGATCATGTACATCATAAAATTGTTAAGACTGTGGAATGTTCCATGAGATAAGCTACGGTCCCTGTATTTCTATAATATTAGATCAGTTTAAGGAATTAATGTTTATTTATCAAAAATTATATATCAGATAGAGCCTGTAAGTCCCGCTGGGGTCAAGAGTACCGTTAGGGCAATTGGCAAAATATTATATATGAATTTTCAAATGAATCATTTATTTCTTTGATTGATCTTTTATTTAAGAAAATATAGGGCTCCCGGCTCCTCATAGTATCAGAGCCATGTTTTCTTTTGAGAGCCCCAGAGTATATTAACCTTGATTCCGGAAGAGTAGGAGGAAGGAGAACTAGTTGATCCATTAATCTATGACTACTCCAGATCATTTAATTTCAGTCTCATCTTCTTTATCTTTATCCCGCCACTTCACCAGTAAAATAGAAAATCTTGTCGAATATACTACAATTCCAGATTCCGCTGTTGTGGAAACCTCTGTTCCCCCAGTTACGAGTCCATATAATATGTACAGAAAAAGAGGTTCTTTGAGAGGAATTCACTCCCTTATTTCTTCAAACAGGCCCCAAACCAAAGTGTATGTCCAAACATCTAAATTTGACAAATGTGATCTCCCATATTCGAATAAGGAACAATATATCACTCTTGTTATCCCACCAAAATACATTAGCTCCTGGCAAAGAGAAGGGTACACTCACTTACATTTTGCTGCAGTTCGCCTAGTTCTCTCCTACCAAGGAAGGAAAGGTCTTCCTGTTACAGCCAGACTTGCTCTATTGGATACCCGATTTACTTGTTACGAACATGTTGTCATCGGAACAGTAGTTACCACTCTCAATAATGGAGTGAAGTGCAGTCCTCACTTATTTCCTGAATTTTGCCATGTCTTTAAACCCTAAACCCGACTCCAAGACCATGGATTAGATCTTCAAGAATCAGGATCCAACACTCCAACTATAGTTCAAATTCCAGGGCAAATTCCATGCCATGAATTAGAACTTCTCATGCCTACCGAGTGGATTACAAGTTATGAGTCTCTCTAGCAGACTCATGAGCCAATCAGATCACAACCTATGAGTTTCAAAAAATGACAGACGGTAGGACAAAAACCATCTTCAAAATGCCGCAAGATGAGGAACCTTCTTCATCCAGGACCATCTTCAAGCAAATGATGATACAGCCAGTCGAGGATACCAGAGAAAAGATAACATGGTATGGAACAAGGATGCATATCCCTATGTCATCCCTTAAGTCAGATGGCTCCCATGTTTACACAGATAAGATTGATGGCCAATTTCTATGGGATGTAGACCCATCCATGTGCGATCCAAGTTGTTCATGCGATGAACAATCAGATTCTGGAGAAGATAATGATGAAAGTGAAGCTAGTAGAAGAAGAAGGAGAAGAAAAGCAAGAAAACAATGCATTTATTGCAAAAACGATAGATCTAACGATCCTGATTTGGATCCACCTGTTTGTGCTCAACCTTTGCCTTGTTACAATGAAGCCTTAAAAATTCTCAAGAAGGAACAGATGATGAGATGCAGACAATTCCTACCACCAGTCATTCCTTCTGTCCCCCTGATCCAACCCTGCATGATGTTTCACAACTACGAAACAGAGTTTCCTCCACTGGAATGAAGCACAGCTGGATCAGTAACCACAAGGCCTTATATTGTAGCTACTACTGTTGATTCAGACGGAAGAAGAACTTCTGATCTCACTCAAGTAGAAGAAGTTATGAATTGGCAAACATCCAACTCCAGAGCACAAAATAAAACCCTAGCTCAAATCGATTCTAAAGTTGACCAGGTTTTATCCCAGGTTCAGGCCAGGACACAAAAGGTTGATTATATGGCATTAGAACTTGAAGGAATCTATAACAGGATAGTAACAAAAATAGATCTCCTCGACAAAGAGCTAAGGCAACTAATATCTCAGCACAAAATGGGTCCTGGATTTGATCAGAAAGAAGCAAAAATCAGGAAACTCAAGAAGGATCTTCATCATATGGAAGAAGACAGAAAAAGGAGATTTATCCCTAGTCTCCCTTTCCTTCAGACACCTCCGTCTTCCTCCCTATTTGATCTTCCAACCTCTTCTCCTGATTATTCAAAACGATTCTTCATGGCTTCAGATATACCATTTGAGCAACCGCCTCCTAACCAGAAGAAAAAATCATTTCCCCCCAAAGGAGAAAAATTAAATGCCAAAGTGGACGACAGTCCTAAGACTCCTATGATTAGAGAATTTCCAAGTATGCAAATTGATGGTGAATCTGAAGAAGAAACCATGATGGAAGATCATCGTCCAACTCAAAATGTCGAATCTTCATCCGCAAAACCGACAAATGGCCCATGGTTTGATTTTGACGATATACATGTTGAGAAGAGAAGAGAAAGGTTGCAATCCTTCGCAGCATAAATTGACCTACAAAAAACTAAGGAACATAACCTTCCTGTTATCCTTAGAGAATTTGTGTCTAGGTTCACTGGAACCTTGAGAGAATGGTTATTAGCACTTGGGGAATATCGACAGATACAGTTCTTCCAAGCCACTGCAGCTCAAGCACTAGGTGCTATACACCAAGATTTTCTAGGTGATAGCTCTATTTATGATAAATTGGCCCAACAGAGCTACTTTGCAATGAAATGTTGCTCATTGCAAAAGAAGGATTTGGACCTACACTTCAAGAGAATTTCAGAACTCTACTACACATTGAATGGGAGTAATGACCCTAATCACATGTATGTAGCATCTCTTCCAAAAGAAATCCATCCAGAGATCAATCGTTTTATAGCTGCTACCAGAAAAGAGATAAATAATCTCACTTTAGGAGAAATCCACCAGATAGCCATCGAAATTGTTGAAAAACTGTGTGAACAGCAAACTATGTTCAAATCATTGATCCAAAATAAATCAGCTTTAAAGCAAGCTTGCAAGAAATCACACTTGGAGATAAAGTGTAACTCCGAGGAAGATTTTACCTGTCATATCAAGAAGAATGAAATCCAAAGGTTATAAAGAGAAGCCTAAGAAAAAAGGAAGACTTCGATTCTTCAAGAGAAAATCATTCAGAAACAAGAGAACAGATAGGTGTTACATCTGTAAGAAAAAACGACATTTTGCAAAAAATTGTCCTCAAAACAGAAACAAATCAGCCAGAATGATAAATCATATCTTGCAAAACACTGACGCTACTCTCGATGACACGGATGTAGAATCTCTCTTCTCTGAACAAGATGAACAAACAAAAGAGAGTATTTTTGCTCTTGAAGATCCAGAAGAATCCAGTGCATCTGAGTCTGAGCAAGAAGATGAATACCTACCAATCCTCCAATCTGTGACAATCAGCCAAGAGGCTATTCCTTCCCCGCATATCCAAGTTCATGTTCTCCCCTCAAATTATGAAAGACCAATCAAGGTGATTGGGTTCATGGATACTGGAGCTGCCAAATCAATAATGAGGGACAAAGGTTCAAGACCTCTCTTATTACTATGCATCCAATTGGGATTCAATTCTTTCCAGATTCATCGTGTGGAAGAAGGTGATTGGAAGCAAGTTACATGGAAAAGATCTTCTCATAGGATTTGATCTTTACCATAAAGCTCAAAAACTTATGGTACTTCCCAATGGTATAAAGTATAAGAGGGAATATCAACCTTATACTACAATCCAGAAGATCTATGCACTTTCCAATGCTCCAAAGGAATTCTACAACATAGCTACAAAACTACAAGATTGTTGTGTTGAGTCCCATGCAGAATTCAGCCATCCCCATCCGTTATGGAAAAACCCAGAATTCTTCATTCAATTGCCATTTCAAGATGAACGAGGATGTAAACCCCACTAAAGCTACTCATCCAGGGATGACACCTGATGATTTAGCCTTAACAAAGAAAGAATTTCAACAACTCCAAGAACTTGGCCTTATTGAGCCAACATAATGCAATTTGGCTTGCCAGGCCTTCTATGTTAACAAACGGGCCGAACAAGTTAGAGGGAAAAAGAGGCTCGTCATTGATTACAAACCATTAAATCATTTCCTTGCCGATGAAAAATTTCCTTTGCCTCGAACACAAATGCTATTCTCTCACTTAACCCAAGCCCACATATTTTCCATGTTTGACCTCGAAGCTGGATTTTGGCAATTGGGTATCGACCCAAAAGACAGATACAAAACAGCCTTTTGCATACCTACAGCCCAATTTCAATAGACCGTTATGCCTTTTGGGCTTAAAGTCGCCCCATCACTGTTCCAAAAAGCTATGACACGTATATTTGAGCCCATACTGCACAGTGCCCTGATCTACATTGATGATATCCTCATATTCTTGTTGGGATTCGGTAAGATAAGCAGCCCTAGGCACAGCGGAATATAAAAATTTTAGGACCTCTTACGGAATCTTGCCAGGATACTCTCTAGTTGTATATATATGAACATAAATAAAACGATAGTATAAGTTTACATGTTATACCTATCTCCTTGCAAATCCTTAGTCAGCAAAACGAACTCTGATTTCTCCACCGGTTGAATCGATCCAAGCTCTGCAGGAGCGCCCCACGTGTTGCGCCTCTACGGGTTGATACACCACAATTACACGAAAATAATAAATCTTGATCAGCTAGAACACAAGATATATTATGATCTAGGATTTAGGAACGATCTTGGAACAGAATCGAAAACGAAAAATTCTTCCACAGGGAAGAACAGGGTTCGGTCGATCACTTAGGAGAGGGAGAGAGAATTTTGCTCTTGCTCAAATTTTGCTTATTGAGTTGTGTGAAAAATAACTACAAGAAGGCTACTTATAGTTATCTCCATAACCTAGTCCTATTAGGACTAGGGCTCTTCTCTCCTACATGGGCCATGGCCCTCTTTAATTAGAAGACCAAGTCTTCTAATTAATTCATGGCCCAGTTAATTAATTTGACCAGGCTTTATTAAATCTTCCAATTAAATAGTCCAATTAATTAACTTAATCTCCCATTTAATTAAATCAGACTCTAAGTCCATTTAATTAAAATCCCTTTTAATTAATTAAATCCAACTTAATTAATTAATCCACAAATTAAATTCCAATTTAATTTATGATCCTGATCCAATTCCAATTGGATCCCATTTTGTTCTAATTGGGTCGACCCACCCATAATAATCGACCCAGTCGATTATTCACTCAGTCAACCTAGTCGACTCGGTCGTTCTTATGTCCTCGCTTTCGCTTCATGTGTATTGTGTATGCCCCCGTAGGTTCACCACATAATTGGCCGTGGGTTATAATTAAATATTATTTAATTATTCGAGTAAGATTTACTCTAAATCAATCGAACACTCTGTCGATTGATCAATCCAAAATTAGCACCCCTGCCAATTTGGGAATTCTCCCACACTCCACGGTCGATGTCCAGCCACAAGCCCATGGAGCCCAATCACTGGTGAATTAATTCAGTGAACCTTTTAACTCATTTACAATTTCCGTATACGCCATAATCTCTCCATCGATCAATATCCCAGTCGAGACTTAAGGGTATGGTCTTTCATCGGTTCCCCTTTTCTTTTGTCTTGACCTTATGCATTCTGGTCTCGAAATAATTCTTTTTGACTTAACCTTTATGAGCTACTTACACAAAGCCGTCAGATACCTCGGCCGAGGATTTTACCAGAATTAATTTCTCACAGAATTCCATAGGAGAATTTTCCAACCTATCAAGTCGGGTCAATGGATCCTTTGTTGATGATATGAATCTGCATACGAGTTCCTCTATACCCAATATGAGTCCACAGAGACTTTCTGGCGATCTCCAGTCAGTCGGGACTCATATCAAAGCATAGACGTTCTCGCACCAGATAAACCCTATCATCTCAAGTAGCTAGGGATCGTTCCTCGTATACTATTGTAAATTGGAATAACTTCAACCCCGATATGCGACTACCGCTTCCATGGTGAGTTATTTCCTAATTGGGGTATTCAGTGCGCTTGCCATCCCAGCAAGCCACCCACTTATGTGTATCGACTATCCCAGTCACGCTCGTGGACCCCAGCGTTCTCCAGTTCATCGGAGTATACACAATAGTGAGAGTCTAACCGAATCCAATGATGTCCTATCTCTATTGGATTCTACGACTCTTGAATATATTCTAGATCACGGCCTTGGAGATCAGTCCACGGGTTGTCCCATAGCCCTGTGATCTAAGGACTTCTATCCTTATGCGTAGATAATTATTACATAAGATAAAGTTGACCATATATATAAATGCATTTATTAATCCAATCGAATGGTCCTTTCAAAATGCAGCCAAAACAGTTGGCTTGCAGGACACTATTCTATCAATCTCCCACTTGTACTAAAGCCTACTTTTCATACTTCTGATTCCCATCTTAGACAGATGTTTTCGGATGCCTTTGAGGCAATGGCTTAGACAGCGGGTCCGTCGTATTTTCCCTAGAGGTGACACGTTCCATCTTTATGTCTCCTCTACCAATGATATAACATATCAAATGGTATCGTCTTAGTTCGTGCTTGGATTCTGATGAGATCTCGACTCCTTCGCTTGCGAGATAGCTCCATTATTATCACAGAAGATAGTAATGGCTCGACAATGCTAGGTATCACATCCAATTCCCGGATGAAGTTTTTCATCCAAACACCTTCCTTTGCTGCTTCACTCGCGGCAATGTATTCTGTCTCGGTAGTTGAATCCACGGTAGTGTTTTGCTTGGAGCTCTTCCAGCTTACCGCACCACCATTGAGGCAGAACACGTATCCAGATGTCGACTTGAAGTCGTTTACATTACATTGGAAGCTAGAATCAGTATAGCCTTCCAATTTCAATTCTCTTCCACCGTATACCAAGAACAATTCCTTAGTCCTTCTCAGGTACTTCAGAATTGTCTTTACGGCTATCCAGTGCTGCTCACCTGGATCAGACTGGTAGCGACTTGTAACGCTTAAAGCGTATGCTACGTCTGGTCTCGTACATAACATACCATACATTATGCTTCCTATTGCGGATGCATATGGTACTCGAGACATATTGCTTCTCTCTTCAGGCGTCTTTGGGGCCATAGACTTAGAGAGTGCAATTCCATGTCTCATTGGAAGCAATCCTCTCTTGGATTCTTCCATATCAAATCTCTTCAAGATTTTATCTATGTACTGCGATTGGGAGAGGCCCAGCAGTCCTTTTGATCTATATCGGTAGATCCTTATACCCAGTACAAAGGATGCTTCTCCCAAATCCTTCATTGAGAATTGTGTAGATAACCATTCTTTAGTTTCGGACAACACTTTCACATTATTTCCAATGAGAAGAATGTCATCAACGTAAAGCACCAAAAAATTCAACTGTACTCCCACTGATCTTTTTGTACACGCAAGGTTCGAACATGTTTTTGATGAATCCAAAAGTTTGGATTGTCTCATCGAAACGAATGTTCCAACTTCGGGAAGCTTGCTTCAGTCCATAAATGGACCTCTGGAGTTTGCACACCTTGTGTTCATCTCCTTTGGATGTATATCCTTTTGATTGCTCCATGTAGATCTCCTTGTCAATGTCCTCATTGAGAAAGGCAGTCTTTACATCCATCTGCCATATCTCGTAGTTATACCACGCAGCTATGGCCAGCAAGATTCGAATGGATTTAGGCATTGCGACGGGTGAAAAGGTCTCCTCAAAGTCGATGCTTGGCCTTTGAGTGTATCCTTTTGCCACTAGTCGCGCCTTGTAGGTTATTACCTCTCCGTTCACTCCAAGCTTTCGCTTATAGATCCACTTGCAACCCATGGGAGCTACTCCCACTGGTGGATCTACCAAGGCCCAGACCTTGTTCGAGTGCATGGAGTCCAATTCGAATTCCATGGCTTCACGCCACCTTCCCGAGTCTATGCCTAGCATAGCCTCTTCGTAAGTCCTTGGGTCGGTTAGAGACTGTCTAGTCTCACGCAGCAGACCGTAGTACCTCTTGGGTTCTCTACGTTGTCTTTCTGACCTGCGAAGTATCGGTGTACTCTCTGATGTACTTTCATGCTCTTGTTCTCCCACTGCATGTGGTGATGGGTCAGCTTGATCGACCTCTTTGGTCTTTTCAGTTTCAGTGACCTCATCTAGTTCTACGTTGTGTTCCTTCTTGCCTAGCAAGAAATCCTTCTCCAAGAAGTGTGCGTTCCTTGAGACAAACGTAGTTTATCTTGTAGGATCATAGAACTTGTATCCTATAGAGTTTTATGGATACCCCACGAATTGCATAAGATGGACTTTACGTCCAACTTATCTCCCACCAGCTTATTCACATAAGCGGGAGACCCCATATGCGCATGAATGCATATGAAGGTACAATACCAAAACTCATATCACGTGATATGTTTTGGATCTGGCTTCAGAGATACTTAGCTCAGTATCTTCGATTTTCTCGATCAAGTTTCATTTGTTTGAATAAGGAATTTCATGTAAGATTTCTTAATGGACATTTACATGTCCAAAATGCTCAACAACTGACAATATTTTGAGCAAGTCTTACATTTCGAGAATCTAATTCTCTATTAAATAATCAATTGCGTGCATGTTCGATTTTGAATTGATCCAAATCTCTTACATGCTTTCATTGATTAGGCTCTCTTCTTTTATTCCAAAAGTAATTTGGAATTGTACATCACAACGTACTTTTACCCATGAAGGTACTAGAGACGCCTTATCTCCCACTAATGCTTTAGTGTTTCTACACACTTTTAAATGGATTAAATCCATTGCAATTGTTTATCCCTCTTGGTTGCCTAGCAACCAACTACTAAATTTAATTTCCGTTAAGCAAGATTCGAAAGTCGGTTACTATTTATAGCATCCCAGTCAAGCTCGACCTAGTTGAGCTCATTCTTTGAATCTTTAATTCGGAAATTTGTTTTAGTGCTCGTGTATCGCCTTTCGGTTTTTACAACGATTCAAGTGTGTGGAATCTTGATTATTTATATTTTATTGACTATGCATATTATATTTAGATGTTATATGAGTATTCATACTCATTTGCTTATATACACCTTTTGCGTATAAATCTTATAGCGCAATCATTTCCAACCATTATGGAACTATCACATCCCTTAAGACAAGGGATGGTATAAGCAAATTCTAATGATCTAAATAATTCATGGCTTTAGATGCATTGAATGCATCAATGAGTGCTTCATCGGGCATCCAACACCCTTATGCATTACTATAACCATAAGGTTAAGTTCAATAAAATTTGATCATCCCTTATGGGATGAATATGTTCAATTCCCTCTTTCCCTTGATCTTAATCCATGGAAGAATCATTTTGATTGACTTTTCAACTTATCATCCTTACAGAAAAACCTCCAAGGTTATTTCCCTTTAGAGAGGATACATTCCTCTTCTTCCATCTCTCGAGCCTTTTGAGGCCTTTTCACAAGATGTTACTTCCCATTCATGGGAGATTTCATGTTTGCCTTCAAGAAAATTTGGGCTTGAGAACCATCCTCAACCCTCTGGTGAAACTTATCACCTTTCTTATTTGAAGAGTAACTTCGAAAAAGGCAGCTTGGTGAAACCTATCACCATTCCAGTCGAAGTGTAACTTCGAAAGGAAAAACAATGAAATCTTTGTAAGGAGATTAGTCCTTTCTTGGACTCGAGAATAATTTCTCGAGTTTCGAAGTCATTCAAAAATTCATTTGGGTTCAGTCAATTTATTTGATTCAAGTATGATGGTAAATATTCATGGATACATAACTTATGATAAACTATCATAAACATGACGATAAATACGCGGCAGATTAATATCAATGCATAATTTACAAACATGGTTTTCATTTGTAAATTACTCCCACTATTTTTGTCGAATACTTATGCCCCCACATAAGGTTCGGGAAATAAAAATTTCCTAATGGGCTCAAGGCCCAAATGCAATCGCTCAGTACCCACGACTCGTTGGCCATACCAATCGATCCACTTGGTGGGCGATCACGTCGCCGGTTAACAATCCCAGCTAACCCTTGAGTTCATTTAGCCTCGGTTTTCGTTATGGACCCACGACTCGTGAGACATCCATACTTACTCGCGTTAAATCATGTCCAATACTCGTGAAGAGAAATAGTTCAATCCTAGACGCCCCACGACTCGTGAGACAGCGCCTAGAACCTTGCTATCCCCTCCCTTGGCACTAAACTGTGCATCGAGGCAATAGACATATCATCTTCCTATAGCTCGACCCACGACTCGTGAGACATCGAGATATATTTGTACAATATGCCTAAGACCTAGTAATTGGATAGGCT
The DNA here is from genome assembly GCA_003313485.2 of Penstemon barbatus. Classification (NCBI taxonomy): domain Eukaryota; kingdom Viridiplantae; phylum Streptophyta; class Magnoliopsida; order Lamiales; family Plantaginaceae; genus Penstemon; species Penstemon barbatus. The sequence goes on along the minus strand of CM064883.1, from coordinate 66,132,807 downwards.
CGGACCATAGACACCATTCATATGCGCCCGTTAATCGATTTAATATTCTAATTGAGCTTTTAAGTTCAATTGGAGGTTTTAAGTTTTCTTCGTGCGAGGTCTCATCAGATTATGCTTTATCTTGTTTACGTGATCTATTCTAAGCATGCAAGACATACATCAAAGAATAATAGTAAACATATATCACCTAGCATTGCACATATGATTGGTCGATTGCCCATCCTATGCGATCCATCACGAGCCACATGATGGACCAATTGGTCAGTCTGGGGTGGAAATTAAATGTCCTAATTATTACAATTTTCAAACCCATACATCATGGGCCTTCTTGTAATATCCACCTTGATTGGGCCTCCATGTAATGAATTGGGCCTCCATGTTCTCCAAGGTAATGGGCCTCCATGTGGATCTCCAAGTCTTCATGAGGTCTTCTTGGCTCCAAGCCTAGTCTAAGCCTAGCTTATAAAAATAAAGGCCCTATTCTATTACATTCGTTTGCGCAAGCAAGGGCACCAATCAGGCCCATTTAATTACAACCCATAAAATAAATAAACCAAAACTACACAGGGCTTAAGGGCAAAATCGACCAATCCACATATTCATTCAAGAACATGCATAAATTCACACAAGGGCATAAATGTAAATTTACCGGCTCGTTTAATTTTAATTCACAAAAATTATCCATGTTAATTTAATTTTGAATTAACAATTAATCTCTAAGATTAATTAACTCTTACTTGAGTTCTAAGTAATCTACAACTCTTATCTTGATAAAGTTGGTTAATTAAGATAGTTACAAATCTTACTATCTTATCCAAAACTCTAAGTTTCCCAATTTTACAAATCTCCAAGATTCTCAAGATAATACTATTTTGAATAGATTAGTTAACTAAGGTAGTGTCCAAATCCACCAAGATTTCTAGCTTATCCAAAACTCCAAGTTTCCTAATTTAATAAGATCTCTAAGATCTTTAATCTTGGTAACTTACTAGAAGAGATTAATTTTAATTAAATCTCTTCTTACAATTGAAACTCTAAGTTTCCTTGTTTAATAAGACCTCTAAGATCTTTTAATCTTGGTAACTTACTAGACATTAATTCTAATTAAATGTTTTATCACAAATGAAACTCTAAGTTTCCTTGTTTAATTAGATCTCTAAGATCAATCCAAGATTCACCAAGATTCCATAACAACCAAATCTCCAAGATTTTGTTCAAGATTATCCAAAATTCTGCCACGAAAATTTTTGAATCACCAAATCATGTCCGTGGTACGTACGGTTTCAAGTTGACTAAAAATCAACATTTTGCAATTTACCAAATCAAATTGCAATACATGATATTGCTTCAAAATTTTCGTAGCCCATGCCAAATTAAAACAACATTCATGCAATTACACATCACGTGAATTGTGCCTACAAAAGGAAATCAAAGAATTGTGCCCAGCACTGAGGTCGACATTAATTCTCACCAAGAGAATTAAGTGTCGATCTAATTATATTGTTTTGCTTTTGTTTTGTTTTAATTTGTGTTTGATTACTTGTTGATTTAATTAGAAACAAATTCAGTTCAATTAAATCCCAATTCAAAATAAAAATTAACACGATAAAATTTCGAATCAAAATTTTTTACATTAACAGATCTACGTCCTAAAACATATACAGTTAAAGAACTAGCCACATAAATCAAACATATGATTTAAAACACATAATTTGCAAATTCATATATATACAAAGCCTAGAGTTGGCTCTGATACCACTGTTGGGATTCGGTAAGATAAGCAGCCCTAGGCACAGCGGAATATAAAAATTTTAGGACCTCTTACGGAATCTTGCCAGGATACTCTCTAGTTGTATATATATGAACATAAATAAAACGATAGTATAAGTTTACATGTTATACCTATCTCCTTGCAAATCCTTAGTCAGCAAAACGAACTCTGATTTCTCCACCGGTTGAATCGATCCAAGCTCTGCAGGAGCGCCCCACGTGTTGCGCCTCTACGGGTTGATACACCACAATTACACGAAAATAATAAATCTTGATCAGCTAGAACACAAGATATATTATGATCTAGGATTTAGGAACGATCTTGGAACAGAATCGAAAACGAAAAATTCTTCCACAGGGAAGAACAGGGTTCGGTCGATCACTTAGGAGAGGGAGAGAGAATTTTGCTCTTGCTCAAATTTTGCTTATTGAGTTGTGTGAAAAATAACTACAAGAAGGCTACTTATAGTTATCTCCATAACCTAGTCCTATTAGGACTAGGGCTCTTCTCTCCTACATGGGCCATGGCCCTCTTTAATTAGAAGACCAAGTCTTCTAATTAATTCATGGCCCAGTTAATTAATTTGACCAGGCTTTATTAAATCTTCCAATTAAATAGTCCAATTAATTAACTTAATCTCCCATTTAATTAAATCAGACTCTAAGTCCATTTAATTAAAATCCCTTTTAATTAATTAAATTCAACTTAATTAATTAATCCACAAATTAAATTTCAATTTAATTTATGGTCCTGATCCTATTCCAATTGGATCCCATTTTGTTCTAATTGGGTCGACCCAGTCGACCCACCCATAATAATCGACCCAGTCGATTATTCACTCAGTCGACCTAGTCGACTCGTTCGTTCTTATGTCCTCGCTTTCGCTTCATGTGTATTGTGTATGCCCCCGTAGGTTCACCACATAATTGGCCGTGGGTTATAATTAAATATTATTTAATTATTCGAGTAAGATTTACTCTAAATCAATCGAACACTCTGTCGATTGATCATTCCAAAATTAGCACCCCTGCCAATTTGGGAATTCTCCCACACTCCACGGTCGATGTCCAGCCACAAGCCCATGGAGCCCAATCACTGGTGAATTAATTCAGTGAACCTTTTAACTCATTTACAATTTCCGTATACGCCATAATCTCTCCATCGATCAATCTCCCAGTCGAGACTTAAGGGTATGGTCTTTCATCGGTTCCCCTTTTCTTTTGTCTTGACCTTATGCATTCTGGTCTCGAAATAATTCTTTTTGACTTAACCTTTATGAGCTACTTACACAAAGCCGTCAGATACCTCGGCCGAGGATTTTACCAGAATTAATTTCTCACAGAATTCCATAGGAGAATTTCCCAACCTATCAAGTCGGGTCAATGGATCCTTTGTTGATGATATGAATCTGCATACGAGTTCCTCTATACCCAATATGAGTCCACAGAGACTTTCTGGCGATCTCCAGTCAGTCGGGACTCATATCAAAGCATAGACGTTCTCGCACCAGATAAACCCTATCATCTCAAGTAGCTAGGGATCGTTCCTCGTATACTATTGTAAATTGGAATAACTTCAACCCCGATATGCGACTACCGCTTCCATGGTGAGTTATTTCCTAATTGGGGTATTCAGTGCGCTTGCCATCCCAGCAAGCCACCCACTTATGTGTATCGACTATCCCAGTCACGCTCGTGGACCCCAGCGTTCTCCAGTTCATCGGAGTATACACAATAGTGAGAGTCTAACCGAATCCAATGATGTCCTATCTCTATTGGATTCTACGACTCTTGAATATATTCTAGATCACGGCCTTGGAGATCAGTCCACGGATTGTCCCATAGCCCTGTGATCTAAGGACTTCTATCCTTATGCGTAGATAATTATTACATAAGATAAAGTTGACCATATATATAAATGCATTTATTAATCCAATCGAATGGTCCTTTCAAAATGCAGCCAAAACAGTTGGCTTGCAGGACACTATTCTATCAATTCTCCAAAGATAAACAGGCCCATGAAGCACTTTTGGAACAGTTTCTCAAGATAGTTCAGCAATATGACATTATGTTATCCGAAAAGAAAATATTCATTGGACAAAAGGAAATTGAATTTCTCGGAATGAATTTTTTAGAAGGACAGTATCATCTAGGTTTTCATATTTCACAGGAACTCCTCGTATTTCTAGATGAGAACTTAACAACTAAGGAAATTCAACAGTTCCTTGGTATAGTTAATTATCTGAAGGATTTTATTCCACATAACTCAAAGTATATGAGTCAAATTTCAAAGATGCTCAGAAAATGAGCACCACCTTAGGGGGGTCATTCAAACTACAGTTGTTAAGCAATTAAAACAGCTCTGCCAGAATCCCCCTCTTCTGAAGATTCCTGATAAAGGAAAACCTTTGCTACAAACAGATGCCAGCGATGAGTTCTGGGGAGCAATATTGATAGACGAGATTGACGGAAAGAAATACTTCTGTGGGCATGCCAGTGGATAGTTCAAAGATGCAGAAAAGCATTATCACACTGTTTACAAAGAAATCTTAGCAGTGAAATATGGAATCAAAAAATTTGAATTCCATTTAATTGGACATCACTTCATTGTTCAGATGGACAACTCATCTTTTCCGAAGATTTATGAATTCAAAAATAAAGGGATCCCAGAACCTCAATTATTAAGGCTAAAGGATTGGTTTTATAAATACCAGTTCGAAGTCCAGCATATATAAGGGGATCGAAATCTCATTCCTGATTTGTTATCAAGGCCAAAAAGAATCCATCTCATATCTCTTTCAAATCAATCCCATTGATCCTTATGGCTTCATCTTCTAATTCCAAAACCTCATCTCTCCCAGAATTTCCTAAAACAAAATCTCCACTAAATAGTTCAAGCCGACTCAAATGTTTTGCAAAGAATAATATTTTCTATTATCAAGCAAAATTCCTGCTAACCATGAATATTGCTCTTGAATAGGGAAAATTCTACCCAGATCATCATTTTCTTCCTATCTTCACATTTCATGATGAGATTACTCTCCCAAAGGAAGGATATTGGTATTTCTGGTGTCTTGGAATGATCAGTTACTTTGCTCTCGAGGTTAAACCTATTTTCCTGTTAAAAGCTATCGGCTAAAGATCTCTCGAGCCTAGAATTACTAAATTCTTATATGGATATTGGACCAGAAAAGATTGGATTAAAGTACTCGAGGATACCATAAAAGAAAACGGGCGTATGAAGAATCTTTGTACTGTTGTCATCCTGAAGAGACCCTATTATTCTGGAATAGGGAACCAGTTAATTCCACATCCTTAAGGCTATGTTTACACCACTACTGATGGCGGTTCGGGAAATAAACCTAATAAGCTGGAACAGTTGTTTAAATATCTTTGTCAGATTAATGAAGTACCTTCTAATCTTTTTGAAGATATAGATTGTACTTCTACATTGATGCTACCTCCCCCATTTTCAATTGAAGGACCCAAGTTCACTAATCCGAGATCTAGAGCTTCCAAGTTATCAAGATCAACAAGGTGATACCCTCATGAGAGACAACATAGATACATTTCAAGATGCTCAAGATCCTTGGGATTATGGACCTCTCGAATAAGGAAGATCACATTTGTCAAGTTTAGAGGTTTGGACATACTCTTTGGTTTGGGGCTTGTTTGAAGAAATAAGGGAGCGAATTCCTCTCGAAGAACCTCTTTTTCTGTATATATTATAAGGACTCATAACTGGGGGAACAGAGGTTTCCACAAATGAGGAATCTGGAATTGTAGTATATTCGACAAGATTTTCTATTTTACTGGTGAAGTGGCAGGGTAAAGATAAAGAAGATGAGACTAAAATTAAATGATCTGGAGTAGTCATGGATTATTGGATCAACTAGTTCTTCTTCCTCCTACTCTTCCGGAATCAAGGTTAATATACTCTGGGGCTCTCAAAAGAAAACATGGCTCTGATACCATGAGGAGCCGGGAGCCCTATAATTTCTTAAATAAAATATTTGATACCATGAGTGGTTTGAATGTGTGCTAATTATGTTGTATTGAAATATGTTTGGGATCCACCCTCTATAAATAGAGGATCTCAGTTCAGTTGTATTCATTCAAAATTCTAATAAAAAAAAAAACATCACTTGTATTAATAATCAAGTCTACTTAAACTTCCTTGTTCTAGTTCTTCAAATGCGTCTCTAAGATTCTTGGTTAACATGCTCTAAACTTTTCAATAAGTATGCTCATACTTGCCTCTTTGAGGATCATGTACATCAGAAAATTGTAAAAGACTATGGAGTGGTCCATGAAGTAAGCTACGATCATTTTACTTCTTTATACTTGATCAGTTTAAAGGATGAATGTTTTGTCTAAAAGAATTTATGTACGAGATTAGCCTATAAGTCCCTCCAAGGTCAGGAGTACCGCTAGGGCAATCGGCAAACTCTCAATAGTAATTATTTGGTTGGAACATGTGTTTCTTTGAAACGAACTTGTATCCAAGGAGTTGCAAGGCTCCCGGCCCCTAATGGTATCAATGTAGCGTGACACATTCTTCCCTCTTAAATTTTTCATAGTAGATGTGTCCCTCTTATCAATATAATATAACACATCCGTCTCTTTTAAATTCAATATACATCGTAAAATGGATGAAAATGAATGTATTTTGGATTTAAGATGGGCAAATCATGTGTTACATTACATTGTTGAGAGGGAGGCACCAGCTACAAAAAATTTAAGAGAGACGAATATGTTACACTACATTGATAAGAGGGGCGAATTTACTACAAAAACTTTAATTGGAACAAATGTGCATTACTTGACCCATAAGAAGGACGAAAAGTGTTACTTTTTCACCCTTATAAAATAGTGAGGCAAAATTTCAATATTGAACCTCTAAAGTTATTGTTCACAAAACTAGTCATTTATTGTGATATATTGACAATTAAGTCTTTTATTATGTTAGTGTTATCAATTTATGTATATTTCAATGAAAAATTAAATTTCACTTAAATATCATGTGACAAACCCATGATGCTTAAAAATCCGGATTTTCGGATCATGATTCTAAAATTTGCAAGTACAAGTCACGTGATTGGTCTATAACTTCAATAATTAAAGAAAAATGGTTAAAGTGACCTAAAAAAATAGAATAAAAAAATAGTACTTATTTTATATTTTATGTATAAGAAGAAAAAAAAATGATCAAATATTATCCTTTATAATAGTTGGGTTTCAATTTTGCCAATTATATCTACCAAGCTGACCTAAACGTAAATTTTAATTTGTAAGTTAAGAAAAATGGTCAATTTATGCAGGACCAAAAGTCCATTTTTGGTCGAAAAGAATATGTACCTAGTGACACACTTCAAAACTTAAAAACAAAAAAAATCATTGTCTGCATTGCTGTCATTTGCTTTGCCATTGTACCTTGCCATTGTGATGGAATCAATACAAACCAGTGTAAGCACTAATCAAAATCATACCCACAGAAAGTTACTATTTCCTATTATGAAGTTCAATACAAAATTAATTTATTTTTTTCCATATTTACCTTTTCATATAAATTGTTCTAACTCCTAAGTCCTAACTAAGATATGAGAAAGAGAACAATTAATTCTCGAGTTAGAATATTTTAGAATTTTTATCTTATTTAATAGAATTAATAACTCATGTGTCACTATCCAAAGAGGTAAATAATATAAAACGGAGTGAGCAAAGTAAAAAGTAACCATATTAAAGATCCCCACAGAAAAGAATGAATCCCCTTTTCTTCACCCTTCACCCATCTCTTCCTCAAATTCCTTTCCCAAAACAATTAATCAAACAAATCTTCATCTTTAATAAATGAATTATCTTAATCTAAATTAACCAACAAATAATTTATTTTTCAAATCTATTTACAACATTTAGATAAAAGAACCAAGAAAACAATGAGAAACACAATAGAAGAAAGCCCAATAGCAACACCAAGAACAATCTTACTTGGTCCATGATGAGGCTTCTTCTCATCCACATTGTCATAATCATCATCAGCAGCACTCGAATCATCATCAGACGACAATTCCTTGGCCGGAGGTGGCGACAACGGCAACCCATGTTTATCACATGGCGCAATCCCGAGCTTAACTTTGGATTTCGACCCAAATGTAGTATGATTATAACAAAGATTAGAATTTTCACCCACCTTAAACACTTCCAACCCCTTTATAAATGATACATTAAAAGGCAAAACCCCATGAAAGTTATTCTTTTCAAGATTCAAGTACTTCAATCTCTTCATATCTCTAATAAAATCCGGGATCGTCCCATTCAACTGATTAGACCCCAAATCAAGATGCATTAACCCTACCAATGAAGTTAAAGATTCCGGGATCAACCCGGATAACGAATTTGAAGCTAAAGATAGATTCTTTAAAGAACCCATGTCACCAATTGTGGTGGGTATTGTTTCATTAAGTGAATTAGATGATAAATTCAAGTGTAGAAGATTTTCAAGACGAGTAATCGAAATGGGTATTTTTCCTTTAAGATTATTACTTGATAAATCTACAAAAGTGAGATTTGGATGCCAATGTTTCGGAAGAATACCAGAGAGATTTGTATTTGACATAGTAACAGAGTCAAGAAATCTCATACCATTTAGTATAATTGAAGGTCCACTTGCAGTTATACCGGTTTTGGAAACAGTTAATTCCGTTACATTCTGTAATCTGCTAAGCCAAACACCAGTTAATTTCTTGAGGCTGTTAATACAAGTGAAGGAATGGAGATTTAGGGCTAATTCGGAGGGGAAATGAATTGGGGAAATTGGGCAGTTAATGAATTTGAGGGAGGTGAGAGTGGAGAGGGATTTGAGGGCGGTGAGTGACAAAGCGACGTCGTCTGAGCAGTTGGAGAGAGTGAGGGAGAGGAGGTGGCTGAAGGGTGTTGAGGTGTCACACGTGGCAGTGGTGGAGGTGCAGGGGTTTTTTGTGGTGGGTATGTTGAGGGATTGGAGTGCTCTTAGTTGTTTTGGGTCAAGGGTAGAAGTGGAAATAGGGGTGGTTGTTTTGGGGGGTTTAGGGGAGGAGGTTGGTGATGGGGTGGGGGAGATGACGGCTGCGTTGGTGGCAGAGAGGAGGAGGAAGAGGAGGAGGAGGAGTGGCGGATCTGGTGACATTGTGAAGATTGAGAGGAGTGAAGTGGTGGTGTTGGATTTTGGAGTGTTGTACTTTAAAGTTTGGGGAAGAGGGTAGAAGTAAGTGACAGTTGGAGAGACATTTTAATAGCCCTGGATTTATGTATATTTACATCTTACACAGCTTGTTCTACCTTGCTTTAACTAATAACTACATACGGAAGTAGTTATATTACTTGAATTAGTAGTCTAAGGTAAACCCCAATAAAATTGAGTAAATTGCGCTTTTGGTCCGTCTTATGGATTAGTTTTTACACTTTCGTCCCTCTTAAATTTTTTTGTAGCAGATTGATACATCTTATCAATGTAGTATATCACATTCGTCCCTTTTAAATTTTTTGTAGCAAATTCGTCCCTCTTATAAATGTAGTGTAACATATTAGTCCCTTTTAAATACAAAATACATCACCTAAATTCAAAATAGTAAAGTGGACAAAAGTTGATGTACTTTGTAAGAGGAACTAATGTGTTAAACTATTGATAAGAGGGACGAATTTGCTATAAAAAAATTAAGAGGAAAGAATGTGTTATAAGAAGGACGAATGTGATACATTACATTGATAAGAGGGATCAATCTGCTACAAAAAATTAGGGACGAATGTGATACATGACATTGATAAGATAAACCAATCTGCTACAAAAAAATATAAAAGGGACGAAAATACAAAATTTATCCCATAAGGAGGACCAAAAATGCTATTTACTCTAAAATTGTCTTCTTTATCATTATTTTTTATAGAATAGTTCCTTTTTTTTCCCGCACATTAGTATACATTATGAATTATTTATTTCATTTTAGACCATTTTTTTAGGCCGTGTACGGTGGCGTTAAGCTCACGTGTCATGTACGTGCATATTTTTAAGAGTATTTTCATTTGTTCACTATGTTAGTGTTATACTTAAATCTCTCATAAAATATGTTTGTATCAATTTAGTCCCTGAATTTTATGAGAAATAATAATTTTAAATAACTGGAAAGAAATCTAGTCAAAAAAATCACAAGTGAAAGTGAAAAAAAAAAACACAAGAAAGACGACTCTGTAAAAAGTTAATGAATGTTGTTACCCTAATGATAATATACCTCCGTGATATGCATAATGTCCAGTTTATATCTCAATGATTGAAAATGAGTATTTTACTCTCCTATAGTCTTTTAAAGGTTTCACACTGCTTCTATGATATTTTTAGGTAAAAGAAATACGAGTTGATAAAATTACCCCTCATATATACTATAATTTTACACAATCAATTTATAAATGTGGCATTTTACAACATATGTTATTATAAATGTGTCACTTTACCACTTCTATTATGATAAATATAACATTTTACTCTGTGTGTTTTGATAAATATGGTACTTAATCTCCCTTTGTATATAAGTGACACTTTGACTTTTTATTTAACATATTTTATGCTCATTCTCAATTTCAGAAAATGTATTACATTTCCGTTGAAATGAGTTAAATTGCTCATTTAAATTTTCAAGGATAGTAAAATGTTTTTTCCAAATCTTAGAAAGTTAAACTGGACATTATATATATCATAGGAGTAAATTAACATTAACCATATGTTACTTCTATACATTTTACATTGAGAAAACAAAAATATTACTTTAGGCATATATCTGTGTGGCCTCAATTGTGCACATATGTGCACTAATATTGAACAATTAATCCTACTCTTAGAATTATCTAGTCATGTTCTCATTCCCTCTCAATTTCAAAGATAATATTTTAGAAGATCTTTTGTAAGATTGAATTCTTGCATATTTGAGATATGTTATTTTATAATTTATTTTATAAATTAATACTTCAGCATTTTTCATTTTTGCGTTTCTAAGAATAATTTAAGGAAAAATAAGGCAAAATGAACGTTGAATTGTATATCATCGGTTTGACAAAAAAATTGGATTAGATAATGAATTAAATGAAAATTGAAGAAATTTGAGATAAATGAATATGATTTGTGAATAGAATAACAAAATTAAGGAAAGTCTATAATTATTGTTTTAACTTAAATAGTTACAGTTACTTTTCTTTACGTATATTTTCCCTAAAATTTCAAGATTTTTTCAAGTGTCTTCAGAAATTGAGTAAATTATCTCATATTTCTATGAAATTTTTTCAAAGATCAATGTCAAAAATTTATAGTTTTAAAAATTTTAATCAAAATCTACATTTTCATAGAGTGAAAGTCCAAAAGAACAAGCACTCTATGTTTGTCTTTCAGCTTGGGAGAAAAAGAAACGTTTTTTTAGGGTCAGCCTGCGGGTGATTTGAATATAGTCAGGGAATTGTCCTTCTGATTATATTTTCGTTGTATTCTTTCCATCTAAAAATTTTACTTCAATATTTATAACATCTTAATCAAAATAAGGTTGCATTTTTAAAAATTAATAAGTATATTCTCGCTCAAGCAATGACGTGCTATAATTAGGGGTATAATCGAGTCGAATAGTGTTGAATGACACACTGTTCAAATTTGATTTGAATTTTTTTGGGATTCAGATTTTGTGTTTGAGCTTGCATTGTTAAAGGAGTCAATCTCCAATGAGCTTTTATCAAACGAGTTCGAGTCAAGGATCGAGTAATTTGATATTTATATATATTTTGTTAATTTTTAATTTGTCGAGCTTCAAAAGTTAACGAATGTTCAAACTTGTTTAATTAGTGTGACGAACCGAGTCCAAAATAGCTTTTATAGAACGAGCTCGAGTCATGCAAGTATCGAGTAGCTTGATTTTTTTCAGTTAGTTATAGGTAATATATTACTCTATTTCTCAAGACAGGAAGGAATATGAAGTTATTTAAAATGTTTCTTAGATATTGTAATTTGTGAGATTGATTGTTGCTCACTTATAGGATTGAAAATCAAATTAAGTTACTCGATATTTGACTCGAGCTCCTTCGATAAAAGTTCGTTTGAGCTCGGTTCGTCATACTAATCAAACAAGCTTGAACATTATTTTTCGTACGAAAACTTTTGAAGCTCGGCTCGAGCTCGAGCTCAATAAGCTAAAAATTGAAAAATTACATGTAAAATATCAAGCTACTCGGTACTTGGCTCGAGCTCGTTTGAGCTCGGCTCAATTTAAAATCAATTCAAACTCAAACACAAAATTTCAAGCCCGACAAAATCAAACTAAGCTTCAGCAATTTGTCAGCTCGACACTACTCAAGTCAATTACACCCTACCCACTTATGCTCCCTAATAGAAGAAAACGTTAATTTTATAGTAAAACGAGTGATCATACATGCACCCACCACAAATAATAAATAATAAGCACATAAAAGGCAATCCAACTCCAGCACATGATAAGACTATAGTCAAAGGGTCAAATACAAGTTAGAAGATCCAAGTTGAAAATGTGCAATTAAATAGAACCAATGTTATTAAAATCGGACCGGACCGGCCGGTCCGACCGGTTGGACCACGAACTAGAGATTGGTCCGGTCCAGTTTACCCCCTAAAACCACTTACTCCAAAACCCAGCTTGAACCGGGTTGAACCGGTCCGAAACCGTCGAACCGGTATGGACCGGTTCTACCCGGTTTTGAATTTCCTTTTTTTTTTTTTTAATGTTAAAAATTCTTGTAAAAGTTGGGATTTGAATACCTAACCTTTAGATTGAAACATGACTTCCTTACCATTTGAACTACATCACTATTGTTGAATTTTTAGTACAAATTAAAATTTATAAATTATAAAAACTTGTAGCCAAATTTATATATAAATTAGATAATTAACTCAAATAAATATTTTACACATTATGAATGAAAATTAATACTCAAATAATAATTTATTCTATAAAATATTTATTTTCAATATTAATTTTAGGATAAAGAGTCAAATCGATATACTATGCAAATTTGACTTTGAATATTAGACTTTTATACATAACCATATTTTAAAATTTATAAATTTCTTAGTTTGTTGTATTTTTAACTTACACTTTTAAATTTTTATAAAGAAATATAATCATTTATATGAGCATACAAATTAGTACCATATTACCGTTATGATATAAGTTAGATAAATATTATATAATTTAATTTTAGTATAATATAACAAATTTTATATTTTTAATCAATTGTAGGATAATGTTTAAATTTTACGCACATTACATATACTTTAAAATTAAATATATTTATTATATTATTATGACGTCATTCGGTCCGACCAGTGGTCCGACCGATTTGACCAGTAAAACCAATAATCAGTCGGCTCACCGATTCACTGTCCGGTCCGGTTCCGAAAACATTGAATAGAACTACTAAATGGAAAAGAGAATTTAGAATATCTATAATAAATAATTGTAAAAGAAGTTGCTTTCCATTCAAGGTGTAGATATCGAATACTTTAGCTGGACACATGCATCCTCCAGCCTTTTTCTATTATTGGGCCTTTTCATCATTATCTTGGGCAACTAATTTTTGAGTGATTATTATTATTCCTTGCTGAACAAAATTGTTAAAAACGTTCAATGCTAATCTCATCTTTAGATTCACGCAAGGGTTTGAAACTCTAGAGTTGATTATATTTTAGTGTTCTCAAACACTTGAAAATCATTTGGAAAAAAGAAAAGAAAACTATATTTAAAAAAATATATATAAAAAAGACTAAATCAATCCTTCCACCAAAACAAAGTCATGGAATTAAGTGAAACAAGATTTAAGCCTTCAATTCGCTACCTTGATTCTTATAAAGATAGTGATTTTGTCGGAGCAACAAATGTTGTTGCCATAAAGACTTTTAAATAAGGGGATTCTAGGATGTTGTTGCGTTAGGTGCTGTTAATTTACACATTAGGTGATATTACTATGCAATGTGTATCACATTATATGGTATAACTCACATGTGACAGTATATGATCATATAACATAGTATTAATCTCATATATTTAGTATGACCCCACATCATATAGTATTTATTCCAAATTTGGTGGTATTACCACGCAATGTGTATCACATTCTATGGTATAAATCATATATGACAGTACATGCTCACATTACATAGTATTAACCTCATATATTCAGTATGATCACACATCATGTAGTTTTATTCCACATTAAGTGGTACCATGCAATTTGTATCACATCCTATGTTATAACTCGCATATGACAACACATGTTCACATTACATAGTATTAATTCATATATTTAGTATGATCCTCATTATGTAGTATTTATACCATATTAGGTGGTATTAAGAAATGTGTATCACATTATATGGCATAATTATTCACATATGATAGTACGAACACACATTACATTGTATTAACCTCATATATTTAATATGACCTCACATCATGTAGTATTTATTCTATATTAGATAATTTATGCAATTTTTCCAAATTTAGATTTCTCGTCAAACTCTCTTTTTCATAATAATCAAACAACTAAGAATATAAGAAATTGCCCCGTTGTAACTACGCAACACTTCATATTTCTGCTAAATTAGAAAACAATACAAATTCGAACCATAAGATTCTGATAAAATTAGCAATTTTTTTACGGACAAATATTCAATTTATTTATCCTTTTCCATCATATTTTTACATTTTAGTTGTCAAATACATTGTTGGAATATTATAAGTTTGTAACACAGTAAAATTATTTTTTAGAGTACTCAATAGCAAAATCATGCATCAAATAGAAGAAATTAAGTGGCATACGGCAATCTTAAAAATACATTCTCCATCAATGTTGAGTTTGTACATTCTTGAAATTAAGTTTGTACAAGAATGTATAATATATTTTTGTTTCTTAATAAATCTTAAAACTTAATTCAAGAATGTACAAACATGTACAAACTCAAGATTATTCATAAGAAAACGTGTTAATATAGTACTATCTTACAATAAGGATCAAGTAATTAATGGAATGGACTTTGATCATTAAGAATATGTTGGGTATTTATTAAAAATTGTTATAATATTTGTTGCTATGGTAATATCACTATTCTTCTTATAATGTTGGTGACTTTAATTAAAAGCAATAAACTGAATTTACGATTTCTCGGGTTAGACGATTTTATGAAAATAACCAATTAACGAGATGCACAAAAACCAAGGAACTCTCTCAAGTCTCAAATAGGGTCGGATTATTAAAAAAGAATCTAGAAAAGCCAAATCAATCAAACGCGGAAATGTTGTTTTACGGGTTCTAGCTATAAGGGTGTACGTATAATTATTTGAAACTTATAATATCGAAATTTGAGGGAAATTTTTCAAAAAAGGTCGATAACTTTGATTTTTTTCAAAAATAATCTTGTAATTGTATTGAAAATTTTACTCAGTTTTAATTTTAGTCCTATACATAATAAATTTTGTCATCTTATTTTAATCAAATTTTAGTTTTAGTCTCATGCATAACAACTATCATCATGTAATTTTTAAAGGTTTCAATTTTCATCATGCAATTATAAATTTGGTCATACTACCAGAGAAAAAATTTATATCTAAAGAAAATAAATTGAAACTTTTTAAAAGTTGAAGGACAAAATTTGTAGCTACATGACGAAAATGAAACTTATAATATCGAAATTTGAGGGAAATTTTTCAAAAAAGGTCGATAACTTTGATTTTTTTCAAAAATAGTCTTGTAATTGTATTGAAAATTTTACTCAGTTTTAATTTTAGTCCTACACATAATAAATTTCGTCATCTAATTTTAATCAAATTTTAGTTTTAGTCTCATGCATAACAACAATCATCGTGTAATTTTTAAAGGTTTCAATTTTCATCATGCAATTATAAATTTGGCCATACTACCAGAGAAAAAATTTATATCTAAAGAAAATAAATTGAAACTTATTAAAAGTTGAAGGACAAAATTTGTAGCTACATGACGAAAATTTAAACTTACTGAAAAAAATTAGAGGACAAAATTTGTTAATTATTCATGTAACTAAAATTGAAAATGAATGAAAGTTAGAAGACCAAATTTGTGTTCAGTACAGTTACATGACTATAAATATGTAATTGGCAAGTAAACTTGGGATTAATTACGCTAACCATTCATGATTCATGGGTCATCCACACTAAGACACAAATCATTCACATTACTAAAAGTCCGTTTGCTTGACATGGAATGACATTATTTTGTCATTTGATTAACACGAATCAAATAAATATAATTGGATTGATTTCATATATTTTAGGAAAATAAACTCTTGGTTTAAATAAAATGGAGAGAATTGCATTTTTGGTACATAGCTATAGGTCAATTCCCACTTTTGGTACACAGCTTTATATGTCCAACACATTTGGTACACCTCTTTAACAAAGTTCGACACATTTGGTACAACCGTTAAATAAATTGCAAAATCACCGTTAATTCCGTTAGTTCGACACATTTGGTACACCTCTTTTAAAAAATTGACATGTGCGCAGCACATGGCTGCCCAAAAAAAATTAAACTTGATAAACTTTTATAAAAATTATCATATGTATTTATTATATTTATCATATCATATTTATATAATGATAAAAAAATATGCATTTATTATTTATATGACATGTAAAATATAATAAACTATATAATGTCATTTATAGTTTAATACTGGAAGAAGAATAAAATATAATAAACAAGTTTATCAAGTTTCAATTTTTAAAAATTATTTATAAAAATAGTTTATTATTTTTATAGTTTATAAAAATTATTAAAAAAATATGTCTTTATTATTTATATGACATGTAAAATATAATAAACTATATAATGTCATTTATAGTTTAATATTGGAAGAAGAATAAAATATAATAAACTATATAATGTCATTTATAGTTTAATATTGCAAGAAGAATAAAATATAATAAACAAGTTACTTTAAGTTATCATATTTATAAAAATTATTAAAAAATATGTATTTATATTTATATGACATGTAAAATATAATAAACTATAATGTCATTTATATTTTAATATTGGAAGAAGAATAAAATATAATAAAAAAGTTTATCAAGTTTCAATTTTTCCTTTTTTTTTTTGTGGGCAGCCATGTGCAACGCACATGCCAATTTTGTAAAAGAGGTGTACCAAATGTGTCGAACTAACGGACTTAACGGTGATTTTGCAATTTATTTAACGGTTGTACCAAATGTGTCGAACTTTGTTAAAGAGGTGTACCAAATGTGTTGGACACATAAAGCTGTGTACCAAAAGTAGGAATTGACCTATTGCTGTGTACCAAAAATACAATTCTCTCAAAAAAAATGGTTTCGATGGTTACGGTGAAATCTTTTGAGACATTATTTGGTTAGGTTTTGAATGTTGAGTTTTGTGGTTTTGAATAAGTTGAAACCCCACTTGAATTAGGTTTGAATATTGGGGTTTGGGGAGAAAAAATAAATGATGTGTCAAATCAATATTTTTTTATGGTGTTTGAATGTGTAATGATTGTAATAATAATTGTAATACTAACTGTGATTATTTGTTATGATTGTGTGATAATGATTTTGATAATTATAAATAAAGTAATGTAATTTTTTTTATTCTATATTCAGACTAAAATTATATTGCACAGTAAATATATAAAATTATTTTTAAACGGAAATAAAAAATTTGATATGAAAAATGAACCTCATATTGAACTAAAATAAATTACTCCCTCCGTCCAATTTATTTTGCTCCTCCGTCCCATTTATTTTGCTCCCTTTGCTACAGTATCCGGTTAAACTTTTCAATCTTTTATGTGACTTATCATATTAAATTATTCACATTTGTAGAGTATTAAACCTTTTAAATATAAATATATATGGTGTCATATGATATTATTGACTTATTAATAAAATATATTAATAAAATTATTTATTATAATTTTTATAAATTTATCAAGTTGACTTGTCAGCTGTACCAAGGGATAAAATTTTTTGTAGCAAATTAAATAAAATGTTTCAATATCATTCATTTTAGACAAATATGGGCGTCGCGTGACCCAACGACAATCACTCATCTCCCCATCACAATAATTCGATTTCGAATTATTATTTCGAAAACGTGCTTGATTTGTAGCATGTTGTCAACTATCATTTCTCCCCACTCTCCAATCTTAGGTCTGGTTGCTAAAAGTAGCACTATAATTATTTCGATCCATATTCGGATCATAAGAAAAATGTAACGAAGGTCACTCGAACGAGTTTCTCCAATACCCACTCTATATATCTCTATTTCGGGAAATGCCTACACACAAATTAAATTATTACAAGTCATTTTTATTTATACTATATAATTTGAAAGAATTGTCATACCTGAAATAAGGAAATTTCCACCTTAGGATCCACAATAACGCGATTTGTATTGATGTCATACTCAACACCCGGGAGTTCCACAAATGTGGTGATTAATATTTCATTGCGTAACTTCTCAATTACTTTAAAGTAATGATTTTGGTCAAGACCAATCATATTAGAAAGCGCTTCGATGCACGCTTTTTCTCCAATCTTGGTTTCATTCTTCTTATTTTCCAATTTCACCTGATTTAGTTGAGCACATGAATCTACGTACCCCCGATTCAGGGGTTGGTTGCTCTTGCTCTTCTTTGAGTTACTTGTCTCCATCCATGAAGGGAAGGACGAGAAGATTGACCACCGGCTCTTGCACTAGTACCATTACCTACATCAGACATGCTTTGTTCTTCTTCTGTGTTGGGCGGAATTTGCCTTGATGAGAAAGCATATTCGCCCCTTGCAGTTTTATTACCCCACATATCAATACATTCATGGTAGCAAGGAAGTAGCTTCGAGCGGAGTTGCGCATCTCCGGGTGTTGATGTAAATAAAAGATATTATATATCTATATAAAATGTATTAAGACAATATGTACTCATTCAAACAAGTACAGATTTACCTGGACGTGTGCATTCCAAGCATCATCGGGAGCACAAATGGTTTCTTTGTTGTTATCCCAGCCACAACCTATCTGTTCAAACAATGTTGCATGATACCTTCGCCAACTCCCCTTAATCCGTTTCATTTTTCCCTTAAGTTCTTCTAACATGTAGGGACAAAGGACACATAAATTTACATTAGATTGCATGGCAATCCAAATATCCTTCCAAAATCTAGCTAGAAAATTTAGGCCAAGTAATCTTTCACGCATCCACTCATCATGCATAATATTTATAAAATTCTCTTGATTTGCTAAAGGCCAATCTTGATTGTCAGCCCTACTATGCCAAGACCTAGTTGTCCCATGTTGAGATGGTTCACAATTGTCCATCTGAGATAACTAATGAATTTAGATAAATAATCTCATAGCACCAAATTAACCTGTCAAGTTTGTTTAGAACTTAAATATAACCATCCATGATTATTTTATGCCAATTAAAATCATATTCCAGTAACAAAAATCTATCAACCCACGTTATAAAATACTTGACACTACAAAAACAACTTTTTTTAATCATAAATAACCATTGACCACTACTACATATAAATCACATTACAATCAAAAATCAATTTTGGGACGGAGAACGTGTGTTCAAAAATAAAAAAATTCAAAGCAAAATTCTCGCTAACATACTACACCTGGCAACAAATTCACTGCAATCATGTATTAAAAAATTAAAAGAAGTATACCAAATAAAAAGTAAAAAAAATGACAAAATAAGAAACATGAATGTGTTTCTTTGATGGTGCTAGAAAAATGGAACCATCACTAAATGAACCACAAAGACCCTCAATGATGTCCGTGTGTTGTGTTAGCAAAGATACTGGATAGAAGTGGGAGTGAATGGATAAAATGAAGCCATTTCAGACAAATAAATAGTCAAAATTACAATTTAAAAAAAAAAAACCTTATAACACAATGTTTTCAGAAATAATACTCCACCACATAATAATTGAAACAATAGTACAAATCCACCATGAAAGGGCCAAATACGATGTTGTTCTTGCTTCAGAACAAATCTTTTAGGGCAGAGAAAAAATCTCCCCTATTTATACGTCTGCCAATTTTGAATCGTTCAAATTCGCAATACACGGCCTCTTGCACTGTATATAATCGATTAAAGCTGAAAAATGGTCAAGATTCTCAACTTTAAATTAAATATTTTTTTAAGGTTACAAAATAAGATATAAAGAAGAGAGAGAAATAGTAGTAGTGAGAGATAAAAACAGAAAACTTGGGGAGAGAGAAGGTAAAGGTGAGAGACAAGTAGGGAACACCTTTATGTAGTTTGGAAAGTTTTTTAATAAGTTTTAATATCAAAAATCTGGATGGTCTCAACAATTTGGGCTTAAGTCTCGAGAGGTTTGGGCTTATGTCTCACTAGTATGAAGAAATTTCATCTGGATGGGTATTTGCTCAGTCTCGCAAGACCCGCGAGACTGGGCCAAAACAAAGCTACTTACACTGTTTGGATGAAGATGAAGATAATGAAGTTAAGGGATATTTTGATGATTCTCAAAAGTCATCAGCTAAATAATGGAAACTTAGCTAACCTCAGAAAATATTTAACCAAAGAAGACAAGTAAAATCAGAAGGGATAAATATATGATCCAGAAGACTACTGATCTTATGCTGAGTTCGGAATCAGACTGGTGGATTTTCAATAGACTCAAATCAGATGAGTTCGATTTGAAATCAGCAGAGTGTTCATCAGAATGGTAGATTCGGTCAGCTGAGTCAAAGTGATTAGAAAGTCTCTCCAACAGTAATAAATGCACCTGTAGTAATAAATGTTGTAAGAGAAGGATATTAGAGACAAATGATTGAAGAGAAACCTCGGATCAGAAGAGTGCATTTAATGCGACTGACATAAAGTACAAAAGAGTGCCCAGTGCAACAGTTGCAGAGAGTCGTTCCAAAAAATGGGGACCATTACTCGGGGAGCGTTGAAATATGTCTTTTCTTCAACGGGCAAATTCAAATCTTCAAGTATAAATAGTTCAAGATTGAAGAGTTAGAGACAAGCAACACAAGTTTGAGAGCAAAATCAAAGAGCAAATTATTATAAGTCTCAAACTCAATAACATAACACTTATCAGCTTAGTCATCTGTTGACAAAAGCCGAGTTGAAGATCAAAAGTTGAACACAAATCTGAGTGATTCTGTAAACAGAGAGTGTTGTGAGAAGTATAGATCCATCTAAGTGAGTGATCTACGTACATAGAGTAGATTTTCTCTGTGATTTCTTACTATGAACTTGTGGCTTTGTTTACTTGCATTTTGACTAGCACATTTTCTACGCTCTGTACGTAGATCACTCACTTAGATTACAAATGATTATCCACTATAAAAATTTTGTGTGTTTGTTTACTTGCATTTTGACTAGCAGATTTCAAAAGATTACAAATGCTTGAACTAAACAAAAGATTTTTGAAGGAGTTAAAAAATTGGGAATAAAATCTTTTAAGTAAGAAAACAACTTGTTGAAAAACATTTGAAATTATTCGTTGCAAATAAATATTTAAAACTTTGATTATATTTGAAACAGATAAGTAGAATCGGATGACTGGTCAATTCTGCTGATTAAGCTATGAGGCAATCAGTAAAGTAGTTTCACGAGTTTTCAATCAGCTTACTTTGCTGGCCAAGAAAAGTTAGAGAAATTTTTTAAAGTTTTTGGAGGTCTATTCACCCTCCTCCCTCTAGACCTCATCTGACCACTTGGGGACCAACATAGACACTAAATACCCTGGACTATTGCATCTTATGACGCGTGTCTGGAAATTTTAACCAATTATTTAGGTAGTTTTGCATGAAACAAATTTCTCATACTCTTTTGGGGTTTTTTTTATACTTTGCACTCGCAAAATATGGAAAATAGGCACTTTGCACCCTCTCAACAACTAGCATCCCTCATTTTTTTGAGCAAAGTTGACCACCGAGGTCAAAAAACTTAGGGGCAAATAGGTAATTCATTTTATTTTTTCTTAAAATTTACAAAATACGATTATGAATACTGGAATACTCATCTGCAAAATCTATTTTAATATATTTCTTTAGTTACCAAATTTTCAATTATTCTCAAAATATCCAAAAGAATTTGAAAAGTTTCTAGAAAGTTAATACATATAATCGACTGAATCATATTACAAAAATAAATTTTAAGATGGAGAGAGAATTGATTATTCTAGTATTCATAATCATATTTTCAAATTTAAGGAAGAAATAAAATACATTACCTATTTTGCCCCTTGTTTTTTAGCCTCTGGTGGTCAACTTTACCACAAAAAACGAGGGTGTTAGTTGTTGAGATTTTCTTAATTTGTGGTGCTAAGTGCTAATTTTCTATTTAGGAGGTTCAAAGTGTCCATTTCTCATGTTTTGGGGTCGCAAGTTGATGAGTTGTTCTTAATTCGAGGGTGTTAAGTGCTAATTCAATTTTGGGGTTGTAAAATGACCATTTCTCGTATTTTCAGAGTGCAAAGTGCCAATGATCCAAAAATAGATTTTTATTTCATCCCTAGATTTTTTGAGGAAAATAAAAGAGGGTGCAAAGTGCTAAATTATTTATATTTCGAGGATTTAAAGTGCTAAATCTATATTTTTGAAGATACAAAATGCCTATTTTTCATATTTTGAGGGTGTAAAAATGAAAAAAATAAACTTTTGTGGAAAACATAAAAAAAAAGAAAAGAAATAGATTAGATTAATGAAATCACACACCCTGGTGGTACTGTATCTTCTATATTATTTTTATAAAAAGAAGTTATGTCATGGTATATCAATTTTGGGGGATTCTAGGGTGCCGTTACGTTAGGTGCCGCTAATTATCACATTATGTGGTATTATTATAAAATGTGTATCACATTGTATGGTATAACTCACATGTGACAATACATGCTCACATTACATAGTATTAACCCCATATATTTAGTATGACCCCCACATCATGTAGTATTTATTCCAAATTTGGTGGTATTACCACGCAATGTATGTCACATTCTATGGTATAAATTATACTCATATATGACAGTACGAATTCACATAACATAGTATTAATCTCATATATTCAGTATGACCACACATCATGTAGCATGTATTCCACGTTAAGTGGTACCATGCAATTTGTATCACATTAATTGTTAACTCACATTAAACAATACATGTTCACATTACATAGTATTAATCCATATATTTAGTATGACCCTCATTATGTAGTATTTATTCCACATTAGGTGGTATTACAATGAAATGTGTATCACACTTTATGGTATAATTCACATGTAATAGTATGAGCACACATTACGTAGTATTAACTCCATATATTTAATATGATCCCACGTCGTGTAGTATTAATTCTATATTAGGTGATTTATACATTTTTTCCAAAGTTAATATTAATTATTCAAAAAAAAATTACATATTATTTATTTTAAAATATTATTGTAACATTCATTTATTTATTTTCATAATAATTTATTAGAAAATAATTTACTATTTGATGTTACTAAATACTGTATATAGTATAATATCATTTGTTGTGGTATAGTACCACTTATTGTGGTAATATTATTATGACATGTTGACAACTTGTTTAACAAATTACTATTTAATGTCATGTTTTATTGTACCACTTAAAGTGAAATACATACTACATGATGTGTGGTCATACTGAATATATGAGGTTAATACTATGTTATGTGAATCCGTACTGTCATATAAGAGTATAATTTATACCATAGAATGTGATACACATTGCGTGGTAATACCACCTAATTTGAAATAAATACTACATGATGTGGGGGTCATACTAAATATATGGGATTAATACTATGTAATGTGAGCATGTACTTTCACATGTGAGCTATACCATACAATGTGATACACATTATGTGGTAATACAACCTATTATGGTAAATTAGCGGTACCTAACGTAGCGGCATCCTAGAATTTTCCATCAATTTTGGTATGCCTATTTTCTCCTTAGTGCTTTAATTAATGTAACCATTTAACTTCTTTAGTTATCCCGTTTAAATAAAATTTAATTTTACTTTTTTTTTCATGTAGAAATCATTATTTTTGTGCATAAGAAATTTAGTACACGCGGGGACACATGTTGAGGTGGACCGAAGTGATTTTCTATCACATATTGGTATCACACGTTAGTGTCACTCAATTAGACAACTGATACATTTTTATCTACCCACCTAAATTGTGTTTTGATATATTTATGTTAACAAGGGAATTCTATTTTTAATATCAAATTTTTATCTACTTTAGATATTTGGTTTTCAAAAAATACACATTTAATATCAAAATTGAAGACTATTTTCACATTTTCCTTCTCCGTCAATTTTTGGGGGTCAACTTTTGTATTCTTTATATGGTTTGAAAGGTCTTGATTAGCTTTATAATGGCGCAAGTTTCAGTTCATGAAACGGAAGAAATAATCGGCAGAAAATTGTAACAATATTACCTAAAATGGAATAATTTATCATAATCTACACAATAATTTCAAATATGATATAGGACACATAAGCATGTTATGGTAAAACTTTTAAAGCATTATTTTAAGCATAAAAAAAAAATCACTGTTAAAGCTCAAACAAATGTGATAAAAGTCCTTCAATTTTGATTTTAAATGTGTCTTTTTTGAAGGTTTGATACTAAATACCTTAGGTAGATAAAAAAAAAAGGAAAAAGCTTTACATATATGTGAACTACATTTCCATATTAATCTCGTCATCTTCTCATAACCATTCATGGCTTCTGCAAAGTACCCCAAAGATGTATGAAAAATTTCGGCTCACAGTTTTATGTTCTTATTTTCTAAAAAAAATGTTCCAAGTTTTTATCATAAAATTAAAGAAGTTAAGTTACGCATTTAAAAAAATTATGTGATAGGAAATCCCATCCGATACTTTTCTGTGATAGGAAATATGATATAGAGCACATAAGTATGCTATGATAAAAAATTTAGAGCGTAATTTTAAGCACATACAAAATCACTATTAAAATTTAAGCAAATGTGAAAAAAATTCTTCAATTTTGATATAAGTGTGTAAAAAGTTTGATACCAAATATCTAAATATGTAAAAGTTTGATTAAAAAAAATGCAATTCCATCGTTAAACATAAATATATCAAAACACAATTTAGGTAGACAAACATGAGTCAAAACATGAGTCAATCGTCTATTGGTTTGACACCAATAGTGATAGGAAATATGCTCCGGTGAAGTAATGTAGTTAGAATGGAAATTTTCTCTTTCCTTTTTCTTTTGTTGAAATTAATTATGGCAATGGCAAAATTGTAAAAATGTCCCAAATTAATCATTGATTTTGGATTTACGTCTCAAATTATTTAACTTGGATAATTTTATCCCGTAATTATTTTTTTATGGAATATTGTCCCACAATTAATTATAAGACGAAAATTATGCATTTGCCTTTAAATTATCACATGGCTGCTTACGTGTCATGACGTGGTAAATTTTAACATGAATAGTTATAATATTGCAGAATTCGTCCCAAACTAACTATAAGATTGAACCGTCATTTCCATTAAATTAGAAATTTAATATTGGGATTAAATTCATACAAAATGAGAAATTATGGGACGAAATTCAACGAGTTGATATAATTTGGGATGAAAAATCAAAATTAGTAATTAGTTTGGGACGATATTTCAAACAAACATTAAATTGCGGGACGAAATTCGGTCATGAGGTAATATAATTTGGGACGAAAATAAAAAAAATCACTAATTAATTTGGAACGTGTTCTACAATTTTACCGAAAATATATTAAAAGATAATTTAGACAGATTGATATGTGTCAATCACATATTGGTGTGACATTAACATGTGACAGCACTATGTAATAGAAAATTCCGTGGGATACCTAAATCAAAATTCAAAACACAATTTAGGTTAAAACATAAATTCTAAAACATTACTGGTGAATAGCAAAGTAGCAAATTAACCCAACTGCCTAAGCCCATTAAATTTAGGTTTTTATCTCACGGCCTAATTAAACACTCTAGACTTAAATGCGCATATACATACTCGTACGTATATACATACAGTGTTTAAGAATTAAACCTAGGAAGAATAGAATTCGATCTGATTCAATACCCAAAAAAAAAAAAAAAAAAAACAGAAAAGCAACAAACGGAGATGGAGAAGACATATGCAGAGTCAGAGCTATTTCTATTAGAAAGATTTACCATAATCACATTGTTTTTTTATAGCTTTCTTGGCGATCTTTGGAAACTGAATTTTCTTTGGGCGTTTATTTCGCTCTTTATTGTTTTATACAATACCGCTTACCTCTTGGATTTCTTTGTCGACATTAATTCGGAAGAATCGGATCCGGATTCCGGTTCGGGTTTGGATGCGGATTCACCGGGAGATACAATGGTGAGCAAAATCTTTTATTTCTAAATTTTAGGGCGAAAATGCAAGATACTTCACTATGTTATGCTAAATCTGCAAGAAATTACCATGTGAAATATTTATTGCGTCAAACTTTTTTGTATTTTTAAAAATCCTGCAAAAAACATCCATTTTGTGAAAAATAGGATGTTATGTATCAACATATTTCAAGAAACTCACGTGATATATTATAAAACTTATTTCTTGAAATTTGTCGATCCAAAACGATTTATTTTTTATAAATTGGGTGTTTTTACATGATTTTTGAAAACACAAAAAAGTTTGATGCAATAAAAATTTCACAAGGTAGTTTCTTGCAAGTTTAAAATAACACAGGGAAATAACTTCCATTTTCCCAAATTTTATTGTATGGTATTGAAAGTTGAATCGTTTAATAAATTTTATCTGGATTCATATTTTTTTTTTTGTAGTTTGATATTACAAGGCTTGAGAGAGTAGCTTCTAGATGGGACAATTGGTCAGCTACAGAGCTCTATGGTTTACGGGTTGAAAGATTTGTGATGCTAATAGTAGTAATTTTTACGGTGTTTCCATTGATGACAACTTTTGAGATGGGTTACAAAGTTTTGGGGCTTTCTGTTGTGATTTTATTTTCTTCTTCAAACACGTTGTACATTTTGGCTAATTTTCCCGAACAACTACTTCAGCCAGACTTACATATTCAGGTACGTTAATACTTGTCAATAATAAGGGAAAATGCAAGATAAATTATCCTTTTATTGTGTTGTGTCAAAATTTTTTGTACTTTCAATAATCCAAAAAACACACATAAAATTTCAAGAAATACCAACTTGGTTGTTTTAAATTAAAAATTATTTCAAGTTTCTTGAAATATGTCGATCCAAGATAACCTATTTTTTTTATAAGTTGGGTGTTTGTTGCAGAGCCTTTTAAAGAACAAGAGAATTTGATGTAGTAACATAATACAGGGTAGTATTTTGCATTTACCCCTCAATAATATAGTATCTCACGTGTTACAATAGTATAAACTACACCCTTTAGTTTGTTCATTGAATTTCAAGAACCTTCATTGTTGCTAGTTTCATGCAAATAAATTGTGCATTCATGTTTGCTATTAGGGGCATGAATCAAAATTTTATTTTTTCGTCGAAAGCATAGAAAAGTTTGTGTTTTAAAATTAAAAATAAGATGTATTTTCTAAACTCTATATTTGACTTGAAACTTTCTCCTTTCTTAATTTAGTAACTTTTTTCATAATTTTTCTTAATTTTCCGCTCCGGATACTTTTTGAAAAGTTTACAATATTCAGTTGACTAAAATATATATGGAAAATGAAATTTTGATCCATGTTTAGGGGAGTGATCTACGAGTCTATACACTTTTTGATAGTTCAAGACTTCTTGCAAGTATTGCACATTTTAATTCATAGGGTAATAGGTTCAAAATTACGTCATTATACATCCTTGAAGATTGAATTCAACCAAACATGATTTAATTCTCTTTTAATTTTTCGTAATGTTTTTTTCTTCTAGAAATCAAAAGACGACGAAGAGCATAATGATGATGATATGATCGACAAAGTAAAGCTTGAAACCGATGGGGTAACGAATGAAGAAAACATAGAGAAATCGATAAATTTGAATGCCGAGGACAATTTAAAGAGTGATGGAATCGAAAATGGTTACGCGGAGAATAAAGAAGAATTCGAAGAGAAATGCAATGACAAGTTGAAGGAAGAAAATATGAAACTTGGTTTAGAGGTTGCTGATTTGAAATCACAATTAAAAGTGTACCAACAAATGCTCTCACAAATCATCAACGAACACATTCATTATAGGTGTGAGAAGGAAACACATGATCTTTTAGAAAAGCTTAGTGTTGCAGAAGCTTCATCCCAAATGTATCGCACTCTTTTACATGATTTAGGCTCTTCGCAATCTTAGGTAGTATATTTTATTTTTCTTCTCAAATTTTAGTTCCTGTGGATTTGTTTTTGTTAAATTAACTCTGATATGTCTAATGGACAACTTATCTCCATTTGATATAAAATAATGAGTAGTTATAAACAATTTATCTCCTTCCTAGTAGAATTGTTGCACACATACTCTATAATGCGACTGAGATTTCATTTTCAATTTTAGCGTAACCCTGGACAACATATTCACATTATATGCGTAAATGGACATTTCAAGCATGGATCAAAATTTTGTTTCGGTCAGTCAAATATTGGAAACTTTTCTACACTTTTCGGAAATGTTTCGGAAACAATAAAGAAAATTGTAAAAAGAGCTACTAAATTAGAAAAATAACAGAGTTTAAGGTAAACAAATAGTTTCAGAATTACATCTTGTTTACGTTTCGCTTGATTCAAAAATGGAAATTTTTTGATGTTTTCGATGGAAAAGATGAAAATTTGGAACCATGATTTCAAGTCCTTGTAATATTGCGTAATGGACATTTTGTTGGATTTTACAATTTATATGTGAATAAAATTAGTTGAGAGTAATTAAGGGGTTGCGTCTGTTCGATCTGAAGAGGTACCCTTTGGACCGAAACAGTGCAATCCAAGTGATGTGTCTCTTGCGAATAGACATTTATGTGCCTATAAATAGGAGACTTAATCTGGCCAATTAAGTATCCTTTCTTCTCTACTTTAAAATTATGTCAAATCTTCTATTTGCTTCGGTTCGCCGTGGGTTCATTATTTGTGCAAATAATGAACAACAGACTGTTGTATCTTGGGAGACTACCGGGAATCAAACTGTATGCACCGTGGCAGCCTCGGAAATATTGTCTTAAGGAAATTTGTTTCGGCAAGCCTCAGTCTAATTTCCTCATTTTTTACGTAAAGATTGTAGTGATATTTGGTTTCGATACAAGTAAGTATTTCTCACTATTTTTTGTGTTAGATCAAAATATTTAAGCACACAGATTGTTAGACACCAACACATTTTACCTCTTTATTAAAATATAAAAATCAAGAGGGAATCAGGGTGTTTTTTTTAAAAAACACAAGGTCAACAATTTGCACTTTTATTCATTGCTTATTTAGGATAAAGAAGTTAATTTTAATAAGTCAAACTCAGATACAACTATACAAGTAGATGGGGGAATCCAAATGCTTCTTACACGATATTTTCTGAACTTATTCATGTTGCAATTAAAGCTTGTCGAAGCTCAATTTCTAATTTGAATTATTTAGAAACTGAATCAATTAAAATTAACACCAATATTATTTTACTCAATTCACGTGTGAAACTAAAAATGTGAAACATAGGTTATATTACTATATACATTTGGGGATCATTTAAAAAAAAAAAAAAAAATTAATACCATGATTCCCCCTCTCCCTCTCTCGACATATTAATTTTTTCCATCAGTTTTTAGATAGAAATCGCAGTTAAGTCGTCCAAATGATACGCTTATGTGCATGTATCATATTTGAAAATTCAAATCGTTGTGGCATGATTTCTTGTATATTGGTGAAATCTGATTTTATTTTTGATTAATATTCCGAAACTTTGTTAATCTTCCGTGAATTGTTTATTGCATTTAATGGACTGAAACTTGTACCGTTAGAAAGCTCTCGTCAAGAATTTTCTAATCATATAAGGAACACAAAATTTGGCCTTGTGACGAAAGAGTTAAGATGGTTCTTGTCAAAAAATTTGTGGAGAAACAAAACGTGTCAAGGGAGTGAAATCATGAAATTAACTTTTATTTTTCAAAAAACATGTTATCAAATAGGAAAATGATTATATAACAGCCAAAACTTCACAGCCCTTTGTACAACCCTTGTTTTATGCTTTTAAAATTAATTGTTTTACCTACTACCTGTGTAACAGGTTTTTTCTTCAAATGATCTTTTTATTCTATTAACAACCCACTCAACTTTAAAAAATTACAAAAAAGCACCTAAGTTTTACGATATTACTCGTATAAAATAATTTATTACTTTTCAAATGATAATTTATCATTTATCAATATTGAATAAAAAATATTTGAAAAATTACAATAACAATATAAAGTCATAATTTAAAAGCATTTGCAATGTCTAGAATTTAGGATTTATTACATAATGTTTAATTTAGGGTTTAAGTTTTAGGGTTTAGGATTTAGGGTTTTAGGGTATAGGGTATAGGATTTAGGGTTTTAGGTTTTAGGGTTCATGATTTTAGTGTTTAGGGTTTATCCTTTACAAATAGGGGCTATATTTTCTTGATAATTATTTATGGGTCATATCATCAATTTAGTTTTTTTCTTTTATATTAAAATAATATTTTCAGTATTTTTGTTTTAATTATTTTATAAGTAGGATTTATTTTTTTAAATATGGTTATTTTGGGCCTTTTTTACAATTTAAAGTTTATAGTCCAACTTTGTCAAAATAGTTGATTAGGAAAGATAATACTGGCTGTACAAAAGTCTGTGACATGGACTGTGATGCTAGCACTATTTTTTATATTAAATGCTGGCTTAATTCCACTTTGCACCCTACAAACTACAATTTCACTTCAGATTGCACCCTCGAGTAGTTTCAGGCCATTTTAGTCGCTGGAGTAAGGATAAATTCGTCCATTCACATTAATAACCATCCCAATTTCCCTCTAAAAATAATAAAAGGTCAAAATTAGATATAGTTAATGTCATAATATACTCAAGACATTTGCAAATTAAAAATGTATGCTACTCCACTTTTCATCCAGATCCAGATGGTCTTACTGTTACTATGTTGGTTAATTTTCCCCTTTTTTTTATTGACTTATTTTGAAATTTTGAAATTTTACAACATAATTTTATGTATGTGTCGTGAAATTCACGTGTTATTTTTTCTTGCATTTTCTTTTTTTAATTAATCTAGAATATATATATATATATATATATATATATATATATGTATATTGGATGCAAATCTTGATTTTTTATTAAAGTCATACATAATTCTTTAATTTCTTTGACCCCCATTGTTCATTATTCTATATTAATATTCTATTAATTTTTGCTTGCTCCATTATTATATAGTATTTTATTCATTGCTTTTCCAGTATTTGAAATGTTTTATTTATGTTGTAATAAAATAATAATAATTTCTATTTTACTTTTATTAATTATTTTTCTAAGGGGAAAGAAAATTACGAAAAATAAATTGGGATGTTTATTAATGTGACTGGATGAATTTGCCCTTATTTCGGCAACTAAAATGGCTTGAAATTAATTGAGGGTGCATTTTGAAGCAACATTGTGGTTTGTAGGGTGCAAAGTGGGATAATTTTTATTGTAGGGTGCAAAGTGGAAAATGCTCCTATTTGTAGGGTGCAAAGTGAAATTAAGCCATTAAATGCTAGCACCTAACTTGTACAGGTAGAAAGCTCTCGTCAAGAATTTTCTAATCATACAAGGAATACAAAATTTGGCCTTGTAACGAAAGAGTTTAAGATGATTCTTGTCAAAAAATTTGTGGAGAAACAAAACGTGTCAAGGGAATGAAATCATGAAATTAATTGAATTTTTATTTTTCAAAAACATGTTATAAAATATATAAACTATGTGAAAATTTAATATAAAAAGTACAATTCTCTCAATTAAAATAAGGATGTGATGATTAGCTCAATTGTACGCTCTTCCCGATACTACAACAAAAGTGAAGTAAATTAGAAACGAAATTTCGAAAACAAAGGTCGAACTGAGTTTTGGAATAATAATTTTTTCTTCAAAGAAATCTCCTCGTAAGCCGTAAGTGTAACTACGGGAAACAAAGTAATTTATTTGATTATTAGTTTGAATGGGCTTTCTAAGGGCAGTTCAGCCTTGGCGGAACTGCCCGCCACTGGCGGAGCTATAAAGGGGCTGGGGGGGGGGCAGTCACCCCCCAAGAAAATTCTGGATACTCGTATTTTTTTCTTGTATTTATAAATTCTGATGAAGTTTGTATGTGGTCTACTGGTTAAGGTACTTAAATTTATGTTTGAGGGCCAGTGTTCGAATCCCATGGAGAACATTCTTCTTTTTTAATTTAATTTATTGTATTTATTTATCAAATATCAATTATTACCCTTATTAAGTTACAAAATGTTTTTTGGTGCTTTATTACTTCCTAAATATTTTGAACCATATATTTAATGGACTCTTAACAAATTTGCTAGTAGACTTTTTTCATCATTTGTTGGATAAAACAATTGTTAGTATTATGCTGGATGAAATTATAGTGTTACTTTAAATTAAAAAATTTTATTCTATCATATTCAAAAAACCATCGAGTTTGCTTCCGAAAAAAGTTTCGCCCCCCCTAGAAAAATTGTCTAGCTCCGCCACTGCTGCCCGCAGTTCACCATTCAGAGGGCGCCATGTGGCACAATCGTGACCTGTTACCTGAAGCAAAAATACATTATAGACAAAACCGAAATTACTTTTATACCCTGCCCAATTAATCCTGGAGAAAATAAAAAAAAAAAATCTAAAACCCACCCCTTCCACCCGAAACCCACCTACCCGCCCTTCCTTCTCCCACTCATACCGGCCACTGGCCGGAGATCGTCTTCCCGGAGGTCTTCTTCCCAGGCCGACGGTCGTCTTCCCGGAGATCGTCTTCCCAACCACCAAACCCCCAAATTTCCGCCGCCACCAACATATCCCAGGCCGCTGGCGGCCTGGGATCGTCGTCCCAGGCCAGCGGCGGCCTGGGATCGTCGTCCCAGGCCAGCGACGGTCTGGGATCGACCCCTCCCAGGCCGCCGGCGGGGCTTGGGACGGACGAACCCAGGCCACCACGGCCTGGGTTGCAACTTGCAGAACCTAGGCCGTGGTGACCTGGGTTCGTCCGTCCCAGGCCCCGCCGCCGGCCTGGGACGACGATCCCAGGCCGCCGCCAGGGTGGGGGGTGGTTAAGGTTAGGGTTTACGGGGTGGGGTGGGTGGGGGTGGGGTGGGGGGATGTTAGGGTTTAGTTTTTTTTAATTATAATTATTTATTATATTAATAATATATAACTTTATTGTTTTAATAATATTAAATAAATTAATACATTATATAAATTTTTGATTTGAATTTTTTTTTTTAATTTTAAAGTATTATTTGATAGTTAATATTATTTATAAAATCAAATTAGTTAAATAAATTTGTATATACAATAGTAAAATTTATGTTTTTACTATATATTAGGGATTTTATGTTTTTATTATGTATTATTAATATGCAGGGGCAAATATGTAAAAGGACAAAATGTGACCTGCGAAATGAGACCGGATTAGCAGGTCACAAAAATAATAATATTTTATTCGGGCAGTTCATTTTGTGGAAAAACTGCTGGCAGTTTCCACAACTTGAACTGTCCCTAGAAGCCCCCTAGTTTGAATTCAATGTATGAAAATTTGTTTGATTTAATTTCATAAAATATATATATACTAGTCTAAACTTGCACAAAAATATATTAAATTAATTTGTAATAGTTTATACGATAAAATTAGTATGAACTTAATAAAGTTACATATAAAAATGAATATGATAACAAATTCTTCTACATAATTAAATTGGTAAAAACTATGATTTCTTTTTTCAAAAAAAAATTGAATAGTAAAAAAGAAAATGATTTAACAACTCAAGGTTTGTTGCTTTTTCAAAGCAACCACTTCTTTTCTCATTTCATACAACAAATCGGAATATAAGTTTTTAATTACTGCAAATCGTATTTACTTTAATATTTAGGTAAAATTGCAGAAAATACCCAAAACTAATTAGTGATTTTGAATTTTCGTCCCAAACTATATCATCTCACCGAATTTCGTCCAACAATTTAAAAATTTTCTGAATATTGTCTCAAACTAATTATTAATTTTAATTTTTCGTCCCAAACTATATCAACTTGACTAATTTTGTCCCTAATTTATCATTTTGCATGAATTTTGTCCTAATATTTAATACATAATTTAATTTAAATGACGGATCAATCTTGTAATTAGATTGAGACGAATTATGTAATATTGTATAATTGTTCATACTAAAATTTATCACGTTACAACAAGTAAGCGCCATGTTGCAATGTGACGGACAAATGTGCAATTTTCTTCTCATAATTAACGGTGGGACGATATTTCAGAAAAATATTAAATTAAGGGACGAGATTCGATGAGGTGATATAAATTGAGTTGAAAAATCACTAATTAGTTTGTGACGGTTTCTACAATTTTACCTCATATTTATAAAAAAATGTGGATCAAGGTTTTTATCATGTCTAAATAATAAAATCAATACCAATTAAGATGATAATGATAATCATAAGACAGATGTTTCTAAATAAAAAATAGAGACAATACATTAATGTGCAATTAACCTTCGTATATAACAATCCCTACTCAGTTCCTACTCGGGGAGACAATCCCTACTCAGTTCTTGAAAACTACATTAATGCAATATCAAGAATATCATCTGTTACATAAGATTGGACTTGTAAATTCATGTTACATATGCAATATATACCAAAAATAAAAGAAGAAGATTTTCCAGCAAATGCTCATTTACTTTTTTTGGTTTAATTATTAAATGTTGAATAATTATTAATTTTTTTAAAATCTTAACATTAATTTAACTTTATTACTTTTGTAATTGTAACTTTTATTTAATTAACTTAACATTAATTTGTGAAATTTAATAACATTGTAAGAAAATATAATTTGTCTATTTTTTTAAATTTTGCAAGTTTGTGTTAATTAAATACGAGGTATGGAATTCAAATACATTGAAAACAATTCGATTTATTAAATTTAAGTACATTGAAATTAAATACGATTTAAATAATTTAAAATTGAGAATTGGAATTCATTGAAATAAATCTGATTACATACGACCATCTACATTGAAATCTCTTTTTATTAATGTTAGTTTTATATTTCTTATTATTATTTTTAATGTAACATTTCTTGCTATTAATACCAATGTTGAATTTATTATGATTTTATTATTAATAATATTGTTATTATTGTTATTATTATTATTATTAAGAAATATGAAAACTGAAATTAATTGAAATAAGAAGACCAAGTCATTGAAGATGACTAAAAAAAAAGGACTGAAGATGGAAATGAGAGTCTGAGATGAAAGGGTGGAGATATGATAAATAAGGCTTATTGTATGTACATGTGCTTCTTTTTCCAGTTCTTCATTTTCTTGAATCATTTCAACATTCATCTAATGTCAATTAATATTTTATAATTCAATACAATATCAAATCCCAATAATTACTTATTTTATCTGCTAATTAGTTAATTTAATATAAATTAACTCGTCTCTTAGTATGATATTGGGTGTTCATTAATAGTGAATTGGGTCACGCTGGATTAAGTTGCCATTAACTCAAAAAATTGAACATTATGAATAATTATGAATATTATAGGGGGATAAATTTTCCACTAATAGTATAGTGCTAATTTTCAAATCACATGGAGGTAAAAAATTGTATATAACATAGTTTACACGAATATCAAAATTACGTGGGCAAGTACCGCCTGCGACGGCTGCTAGTATATAGATATACATCGAATTGAATAAGATTATTTTCCCAAGTGGTTTCTTTCGAGTGTATGTTTTTGTTAGCTAAATATTGAAAACTTTTCGAGACATTTTTGGAACTACTAGGAAAAATTTTGCAATAAAAAAATTAACAAAAATAAGAGAATTGCAATGCAAACAAATAGTTTTGAACTTACACCTTATATTCATTTTAATTGATTCAAAAAGGGAAATTTGTCTATGTTTTTTACGTAAACTATGAAATTTTGATACATGAATATCATGATGTAAATATAATATCGGGTAAACACCACTTTTGGTCCCTCTTATCATTAACTTTTTACAGAGTGGTCCCTTTTATGTTTTTTTTCCCACTTTAGTCCCTACTATGAATTATTTATTTCACTTTAATCCTTTTCAAGTGGTCCAAGGCGATTCCGATAATATGTGATATGCTCATGAGGGCAATTTTGTCATTTCAAGTAAACTAACATGGATATTTTCGTCTTTCTAATTATTTAAAAAGAAAACTAAATTTCCAAACTAGGCTTTCATTCCAATCGAACTTAATCGTACATTTCGTTCGAAACTAAAGTTTTTTCCTAAAATCTTTTTCAAACACCAAAATTGCTCACCAATTAAACAATATCTCAAATAGTCTCAATAGTGGACGGACGAAAATGCCCTAAAAAATAATCATATGCATGTTATGTGTTATCGGAACCACCTGATAAGGACTAAAGTGAAACACATAATTCATAGTAGGGACTAAAGTGAAACAAATAATTCATAGTAGGGACTAGAGTGGAAAAAAAAACATAAAAGGGACCACTCTGTAAAAAGTTAATGATAAGAGGGACCAAAAGTGGTATTTACTCTATAATATCCTTTCTTAAACAAAATTCAAAGTCTAATTGCTAAATAACAAATGTGGCTTTAAATTTTACTACTTTATCCTAAATCTATATTGGTAAAGGAGGGAATTGCACTTTTTATACCAAACTTTTACCTACTTTATACATTTCATACCACACCTTTCATAATTGCACATTTTATACTAAAATCAATCAACCTTTTTCAATTTACATACCACCGTTAAATTTTGGACGGAACTGGACACGTGCGCCGCACGTGTCCGTTAACTCTAAAAAAAAAAAAAAAAGAGTTTTGAATTTCACTTTCAATACCAAACCTTTACCTACTTTATACATTGCATACCACACCTTTCAGAATGACACATTTCATACCAAAATCAATCAACCTTTTTCAATTTTTATACCGACGTTAAATCACAAAAAAAGAAAAGAAAAAAAGAGTTCTGAATTTCACTTTTCATACCAAACCTTTACCTACTTTATATATTGCATACCACACCTTTCAGAATGACACATTTCATACCAAAATCAATCAACCTTTTTCAATTTTCATACCGACGTTAAATCACAAAAAAAAAAAAAAAAAAAAAAAACCTCGCGGGCACTGTACTACCACATATGATATTCTTAATTTGAGGAAAATGTAAAAAATCATATGATAGATGACATTCCCGTTTCTTTTTCGAAAGGGTAAGTATCTCAGGTTCGTCACTTTTTTATAATATTAACCCTTTACCCCCTAAAATGATCCAATTTTACCCTTGTGTGTTATTAGTACTAATAAATATGTAAAAAATTGAAATAATTTTTAAATTTATGGGCAATTATAAATTATATCAATTAATGAATATGATGATTTTGAATTGAAACAGTAGTACCACATAGGGTCTTCTCAATTTGAGAAAACCGTAATAAATCATATGATCGATAACATTCCTGCTTCTTTTTCGAAAGGGTACAAATATAATAAAATACGGTCTTCGCTATCTATGAAAATCATACTCAATCATAATTTTGTAATTTTTCTGCCAAATTTTTAAGTATAATTCATTTACAAAAAAAACCCTCGTGTTTGTCACTTTCTTATAATTAATTTCTTGCCCCTAAAATGTTACAATTTTGACCATTGATTTTGAGCTGAAAATATCAAATATGGTCTGATCAGTTTGGGGAAACCATAATGAATCGTAAATTTGAAAAGGCCTACTTACAAAAATACACCC
Source organism: Penstemon barbatus (assembly GCA_003313485.2). Lineage (NCBI taxonomy): Eukaryota > Viridiplantae > Streptophyta > Magnoliopsida > Lamiales > Plantaginaceae > Penstemon > Penstemon barbatus. The sequence continues at coordinate 66,094,953 of CM064883.1, read as the reverse complement.
CACGTATTGGTTTTGACAAAAAAAAACCCAGGGGAGTATTTGCAATTGTACAGGGGTATTTGCAATTGTACAGGGGGTATTTGCAATAATAAACGGGTTTTTAAGGGGCAAGGGATTAATTATGAGAAAGTAAAAAACACGAGGGTTTTTTTTTTTTGTAATTGAATTATACTTAAAAATTTGGCAGAAAAATTACAAAATTATGATTGTGTATGATTTTCATAGACAGAGAAGACCGTATTTTATTATATTTTGTACCCTTTCGAAAAAGAAGCAGGAATGTTATCGATCATATGATTTATTACGGTTTCCTCAAATTGAGAAGACCCTATTTGGTAATACTGTTTCAATTCAAAATCATCATATTCATTAATTGATATAATTTATAATTGCCCATAAATTTAAAAATTATTTCAATTTTTTACATATTTATTAGTACTAATAACACCCAAGGGTAAAATTGGATCATTTTAGGGGGCAAGGGGTTAATTATAAAAAAGTGACGAACCTGAGATACTTACCCTTTCGAAAAAGAAACGGGAATGTCATCTATCATATGATTTTTTACAGTTTCCTCAAATTAAGAATAGCATATGCGGTAGTACAGTGCCCGCGAGGTTTTTTTTTTTTTTTTTGTGATTTAACGTCGGTATGAAAATTGAAAAATGTTGATTGATTTTGGTATGAAATGTGTCATTCTGAAAGGTGTGGTATGAAATGTATAAAGTTGGTAAAGGTTTGGTATGAAAAGTGAAATTCAGAACTTTTTTTTTTTTTTTTTTTTGAGAGTTAACGGACACGTGTCCAGTTCCGTCCAAAATTTAACGGTGGTATGTAAATTGAAAAAGGTTGATTGATTTTGGTATGAAATGTGCAATTATGAAATGTGTGGTATGAAATATATAAAGGAGGTAAATGTTTGGCATAAAAAGTGCAATTTCCTCATTGGTAAAGTTAAAAGGTTCACAAATCAATCACACTGGTAAGAACAATTGAAAAAATTTCTAAAATTCATAAGCTAAAATTAAGAAAATCACATAAAACTTTCATACATTCAAATTCACATAAGCCAAAAGAACAGACCACAACCTTGCGATAGTCGGAATATGATTCTGTCAGGAGAGGTTTCAATTTAATGTGTCTGACACGCATCAAAAGGGATTTAACTCTTAAAAAAAAATTAAAGGTGTACATATAATTATAGGAAACTTATAATATGGAAATTTTAGTGGCAATTAAGTAATGTTGGACAGGTAAACTTGCGGTTAATTACGCTAATCATACATATATGGGTCATCCACACAAAACGCAATCATTCCCGTTGCTCTTACAATCCGTTTACTTGACATGTGTCTTTCAATTTAATGTGTCTGACACGCATCAAAAGGGATTTAACTCTTAAAAAAAAAATTAAAGGTGTACATATAATTATAGGAAACTAATAATATGGAAATTTTAGTGGCAAATAAGTAATGTTGGACAGGTAAACTTGCGGTTAATTACGCTAATCATACATATATGGGTCATCCACACAAAACGCAATCATTCCCGTTGCTCTTACAATCCGTTTACTTGACATGGAATGACATATAATTCGGTCATTCATGAATCAATAAAGGGTAAACACCTCAAATGGTCCCAAACTCCCAATATCATTATCTTTTTATAGAATCATCCCTTCTGAGTCATTTTTTTCACATTAGTTCCCTTATTTATTTTATTTTGGCCTTTTTTAGTCTGATTACGATGGCTCCGATGTCACGTGACAAGCCCGTGAATGTATTTCGTTTGTTCGATTTGAAAATATTACACTTGAGTTCCCCATAAAATCAATTTGTATCAATTCAGTCATTAACTTTTATACGAAATTAAGTAATAATTTCAAATAACAAAAAAAAAAAAAAAAACTCAAATATAACCTTTATGAATTGAAAATCATTTAAAAACTAACTCCTAATACGTAGGAACTAATGTGGAAAATAAAAATTAAGAGAAACGACTCTATGAAAAATTATATATAACAAGGACCATTTATTGCATTCACCCATCAGATAAATATTCATTTTTGGATTGATTTCATATATTTTGGGACATAAATTAATACCCCAGGACTATTTCATCATATGACCCGTGTCTAGAAATTTTACACAATTATTGGGGTACTTTTGCACGAAACAAATTTCTCATATTTTTCTAACGAAAATATCAAATATATATATATATATATATATATATATTCTCATTGGTGTAATCTCTTTACGAGACATCGGAGACATAAAATCAAAATATCTCCCAACATAAATTTGAATTTGGATTCGTTAATTTTTGGTAACTAATTATTTTCACGATATCAATCACACGTATTAAAAAATATATTTTTAGATTAATGAATGATAGTGGCAATTTATGATCTAGGGGCATTTTAGTAATTCTCTAATTAATAAATTTGATAATAAATAATTCAGTCAAAATGACTATTTTACCCCTACTTAATTCATTTGACATTTATGGGAGAAAACTCTTCACCTCTCAAAAAACCTCTTCACCTCCCAGAAAACTCTTCACCTCCCAAAATTCTCTTATAAATGGCATCTCATTTTCAACAAAAAAGGGCAAGTGATTCTAGAGAGAAAGAAGTGAAAATTAAAAAGTTCTTAACAAGTTCGTCCCGTGCAAATTAGCGTTCGTAAAGGGATCAAGAAGAGAAAAAATCTCGAAGAAGTCCCTTGATCATTTTTATCCAACATCATTTTGGCGCCGTCTGTGGGAAACAATTTGATTTGCATGTTGAGATGGCGAACGAGTACGAAGAGAACCAGTGGGAGAATCTTGAAGGGCCAGATGATCCACCAGCCGGAGGAGGCACTGGCAATGACCTGCCTGGTACAGGAAGCATTGGACAAGACCACCCTGGCGGAGGAGCGCTGGAAACGACCTGCCTGGTGCAGGAGGCGTTGGGCAAGGCCCACCTGATGGAGTAAACGCAGGAGGTCCCCAAACTTTGATGCCTGACCGAGATGCACTTCCGAATGTAACACCTCCAGCGCCTACCATCCAAATGACCCAAGAAATGCTTGATGCAATGGCGGCAACAGTAGCGGCTCGAGCGGTTGCACAATATGTGGCGGAACAGCAAAGAATACGCAATTCAAGCCGGTCCCTGCACGGAATCCCGGATGCATCCACAAGACCTGAAAGAGGTGATCAAAGACAGCGGGAACAACCACATATAAGACAACAAGTTAATGAAGAAGAAGTCAACAGTAGAACCCCAAGACCAGAAGAGGTACGAAGACAACCTCGTTTAGTGATGGAGAGAGGTGGCGGGAGAGAACAAGGAGGACAAAATTATGCACAACAAGTGTTAGAGTTTTTATTATTAGTGTAACTTGTATATATTTAGTAGAAGGGTAGTTTAGTCTTTAGTGTTAGCCCTAGCTATTTAGACTTTTTCTTTTGTCTTTCTTTCATTATTCTTTTGCCTCTTTTTCTTTTGTATGCTAAAGAACCAAAAGCTTGTATTATCTTTTCATTCAATTAATGGCTTTTCTTTAAGTTATCATGGTATCAAAGCGGGTAATCGTAGGGGACATTTTTTTTCCGAATAATTTACGATCGTTCGCTTTGTTAATTTCCGTTTTGCTTCGTTTATTTGAGGTTCGTTCTACTCTATTTGTTTCGGTTCTTTCGAATTCAGTTGTTTTCGGTTAGGGTTCATTTCCTCTATTGTGGTTCGGCTGTGTCTGATTGTGATTGATTGTGTATTGGTTGAATATGACTTCTGAAAGTAGTGATTCGTTGCAGTCTATTAGTGTTAGATTGAATGTGAAGAATTTTTCATATTGGAGTTATGTTATGAAAAATTTCTTGAAAGGAAAAAAGATGTGGGGCTATGTTACTGGTATTGAGGTTAAACCGACAAAAGATTCTGGTGATGATTATGCTAAATTGTTGGATATCTGGGAAACGAATAACTCGAAGGTTATTACTTGGATCAACAACTCGGTGGAATGCTCTATTGGTATGCAATTAGCAAAATATGAGTGTGCAAATGATGTTTGGGATCATTTAACAAAATTATATACTCAGTCTAATTTTGCTAAAAGGTATCAACTGGAACATGATATACGTGCTCTTGAGCAGAATGACATGGGTATTCAGGAGTTTTATACCTTAATGTCCAATCTTTGGGATCAATTAGCTCTCACTGAACCGGCAGATTTAAGAGGAAATAGTTCTTTCATAACCTATAGAGAAGAACAGAGGTTGGTTCAGTTTTTGATGGCCTTGCGCAATGACTTTGAAGGAATTCGAGGATCAATTCTACATCGCAGTCCTCTCCCCTCTGTTGATTCTGTGGTGAGTGAACTATTGGCTGAGGAGACTCGTTTGAAGTCTCATTCAGGAAAAGGACTTCTACCATCTCCAAGTGCATCTGTATTGGCAGTTCCTTTTAGATCACCTGCAAATAATAGAAACCAACCTTATGTTCCAACTCCGCCTGATGAGTGTCGATTTTGCAAGAAAAAAGGTCACTGGAAGTCTCAATGTCCAGCATTAATGAGACAGAAATCATTACAACAACAACAACCGCCACATCTGTCGCAACAACCACCATGGAGATATGGAAATCAACAACGGCCTAACACTGCCGCTGTAGTACCATCTTCCGATTCTGTTGGCTTTGGAGGTTCTCTTTCTTCGAGCTCCTCTATGGATTCTCTTGCCGAGCAAATTCAGCAAATTCAGAAGATTCTTGCTATACAGCCACATGCTATGTCTGCTGCCTCTACTTCTCATATAGGTTTGTCACCCCCTGGTTCCTCAGGTAAATCTCCTTCCACATGGCTCCTAGATTCTGGAGCTTCTCATCATATGTCACCTGATTCATCCGTCTTTACTACTTTACATTCTAAACCATCTGGTTCGGTTTCAACTGCTGATGGTACTCCTATGCCATTAGCAGGTATTGGTCATATTGATACACCGAATATGTCTCTTGATAGTGTCTATCACATTCCAAATCTTGCAATGAATCTTGTCTCTGTTGGTCAATTATGTGATTCTGGATACTCAGTCACTTTTTCCTCTACTTCTTGTCATGTGCAGGATCAACAATCCAAGAAGCTGATTGGGACAGGCCGTAGGCAGGGGGGACTGTACGTTTTGGACAAGTTAAAAGCACCAGCAATTGCAGCCTCTAGTGTTGATTTGTCTTCTTTTCATTTAAATTCTTCTTCTTCTCCTTTTTATTTGTGGCATTCTCGTCTTGGTCATATTTCAGCTCCTCGTTTAAAATATTTAGTTTCTAGTGGAGCTTTAGGAAGTTTGAAAACTACTGATATTTCTGATTGTTCTGGTTGTAAACTGGCAAAATTTGCTGCTCTTCCTTTTAATCTAAGTTTATCTCGTTCATGCGCACCATTTGATTTAATTCATTCTGATGTTTGGGGACCAGCTCTTGTTACTACAAAAGGAGGGTCTCGATACTATGTTTCATTCATTGATGATTATACTCGTTATTGTTGGGTTTACCTTATGAAACGGCGCTCTGAGTTTTTGGGTATTTATAAAATGTTTCGGGCTTTAGTTAGAACTCAATATTCAGCTATTATAAAGTGTTTTAGATGTGATTTGGGCGGGGAGTACACCTCTAATAAATTCAATGAACTACTTGCCTTAGATGGGACTGTTCATCAATCTTCATGTACAGATACTCCTCAACAAAATGGGGTAGAAAACATAGACACATTGTTGAAACTGCTCGTTCTCTTCTCATATTTGCATCTGTTCCCAGTGAATTTTGGGGGGAAGCAATTCTTACTGCAGTTAACTTGATCAATAAGATTCCATCATCTCACTCATCAAGTCTATCTCCTTTTGAAAAGCTATGTGGGCATGCTCCTGACTATTCTTCTTTGAGAGTTTTTGGTTGTACTTGTTTTGTATTGCGTCCTCGTGTGGAGCGTAATAAGTTATCACCACGATCTGTTGTTTGTGTGTTTCTTGGATATGGTGAAGGACAGAAAGGATATCGTTGTTATGATCCTGTTAGTAGGAAATTATATGTTTCTCGTCATGTTGTGTTTTTTGAACATATTCCTTTCTTTTCCATTCCTGATAATACTCATAATTTAACAAAATCAGATCTCATTCACATTGATCCTTTTTCAGATAATAGTGAGAATTTTTCTACTGATGTTCCTTCAACTACATATATCGATTTATCTTCATCTCATAGTCCTGCTTCTGTCACTCCTTTTCCTTTGCATTATCATCGCAGGGGTCGAAATGTTGGCACTGATAACTTGGATGATCCCCTCCTCCTACGGACACCCAACCACTTCCTGTGATTGCTGATCCTGCTCATCGATATCCTCATCGTACTCGTAAGTCGACCCAACTCCCTGATTTTGCTTATTCACTACATTCACCTTCTTTTTCTTCCTTTTTAGCTGCAATTCATTCTGTTTCCGAGCCTTTGTCCTATAAAGAGGCTGTTATTGATCCCCTTTGGCAGCAAGCTATGGCTGAGGAACTATCTGCTTTACATAAGACAGACACTTGGGATTTGGTTCCTTTGCCTCCTGGCAAACGTGTTGTTGGCTCTCGTTGGGTATACAAAATTAAAAGAAAGTCTGATGGGTCGGTTGAGAGATACAAAGCCAGATTGGTTGCCCAAGGATTTTCTCAGCAATATGGTATGGATTATGAAGAAACATTTGCCCCTGTTGCGAAAATGACTACTGTTCGAACTCTTATTGCAGTTGCTTCCGCTCGCCAGTGGAAACTTTCTCAAATGGATGTTAAGAATGCTTTCTTAAATGGAGAACTTCGAGAGGAAGTTTTCATGGCTCCGCCCCCAGGTGTTGCTCATAATCCGGGTGATGTTTGTAAGCTTAAGAAAGCGTTGTATGGGCTTAAACAGGCACCTCGAGCTTGGTTTGAAAAATTCTCTGTTGTGATTACTTCTCTTGGGTTCACTCCCAGTGATCATGACTCCGCTCTTTTTGTCAGAAATACCGATGCAGGTCGTATTTTGCTTTCTTTGTATGTTGATGATATGATCATTACTGGTGATGATAATGATGGGATTGAAGTTTTGAAGTCCGAATTATGCAGCCAATTTGAAATGAAGGACTTGGGTTCTTTGCGCTATTTTTTAGGGATTGAAGTAGCATACTCTCCGAGTGGTTATCTTCTTTCCCAATCTAAGTACACGGCTGATATTATCGAGCGAGCTCGACTCACTGACACTAGGACGGTTGATACTCCTTTAGAGGTTAATGTTCATTACTCGAGTTCTGATGGGACACCATTAGAAGATGCTACTCTATATCGCACCAATGTTGGAAGTTTGGTTTATCTCACTATCACTTGTCCTGATATTGCTTATGCCGTTCATGTGGTCAGTCAGTTTGTTGCTTCTTCTACTAGTGTTCATTGGGCTGCTGTTCTTCGCATCTTACGGTATCTTCGGGGTACTCTCTTTCAAAGTTTGTTATTTCCATCATCTTCTTCGCTAGAGTTGCGTGCATACTCTGATGCTGATTGGGCTAGTGATCCTGTTGATCGGAAGTCTGTTACGAGCTTTTGTATCTTCTTAGGTGATTCTCTTATTTCTTGGAAGAGTAAGAAACAAAGTGTTGTTGCTAGATCTTCGACAGAAGCGGAGTACCGTGCTATGGCATCTACCACTACTGAGATAATCTGGTTACGGTGGCTACTTGCAGATATGGGTGTTTTTATCTCTCATCCGACTCCAATGTTTTGTGATAACAAGAGTGCTATTCAAATTGCGCACAACTCTGTTTTTCATGAACGAACTAAGCATATTGAGATTGATTGTCATTTAACGCGACATCATCTTCAGCATGGCACTCTGACTTTGCCATTTCTCTCCTCCTCCATGCAACTTGCTGATTTGCTCACCAAGCCGCTTTCCGTATCACGTTTTCGTTTCTTGGTTGACAAACTCTCGATGCTTCTTGCTGCTGCATCGTGAGTTTGAGGGGTGGGTGTTAGAGTTTTTATTATTAGTGTAACTTGTATATATTTAGTAGAAGGGTAGTTTAGTCTTTAGTGTCAGCCCTAGCTATTTAGACTTTTTCTTTTGTCTTTCTTTCATTATTCTTTTGCCTCTTTTTCTTTTGTATGCTAAAGAACCAAAAGCTTGTATTATCTTTTCATTCAATTAATGGCTTTTCTTTAAGTTATCAGCAAGAACAAGAAGAGAGGGTGGAACAATTACCGCCTATGGTACCATTAAGAAGAAGCCCATTCTCTCATGCAGTTTTATCAGAACCATTGCCACCTGGCTTTAGGATCCCAAGCCTGTTTGAATATGATGGAATGGGTGATCCTCAGGAACATCTGGATAAGTTTATTGCCAAAGCTGATTTATATGCAATAAGTGATGCGACTACTTGTAAAATATTCCGTACTACTGTATCTAAGATCGCACTTACTTGGTTCAACCAGCTCCCTTCGGGTACAATCACTAATTTTGAGCAGATGAGTCAACGATTCCTCCATCACTTCTCTATGAATAGAAAGTCTCAAAAGACGGCTGCATACCTATTCACCGTAAGACAAAGAGCAGGAGAGCCTTTAAGAGAGTATATACAAAGATTTACTAATGCGGTTTTAGAGGTCCCGCAAGTCGACCCTGAACTGTTGGCTAGCATTCTCCAACAAACTTTGATAGATGAACGTCTTAAGGAGTCTTTTGCCGGAAAACCTCCAACAACTCTGGATGCACTTCTAACTAGATCTGAAAAGTTCATAAGAATTGAAGAGGCAATGGAGTCAAAGTCAGAAAAAGGAAGTAAAAGAAAGAGCAGAGAAGATGATAGGAATGATATCCCAAGGCGAAAGGAGAATCCAGAAGGAGAAAGAAGGTAGGATACAATCAAAAGTATGCTCATTATACTCCTCTCAATGCTACGCGAGAAGAGGTATTTGTAGCTGCTTTAGCTCAAGGGCTACCCCAGTGGCCGGCACCATTGAAAGATAATCCGGACAGGCAGAAGTCTAACAAATATTGTCGATACCATCGTGCTCGAGGGCATAACACAGAAGACTGCTATCATTTAAAAGATGAGATAGAAAGGTTGATACAAAGAGGCAATCTACAGAATTTCGTAAGAAGGAAGAGAGATATAGCCCCAGCAAGTTCACAAGCTGGACGAAATTCCAACCAAAGAAGAAATCAGCCGCAAGAGAGAAGTGGAAGACAAAGACCTAACAGAGATAGTTCAGTACAAGCAAGGCAGGAGGATAACTTACCAAACGCTGGCGTTATCAACATGATATCAGGATGACCGGTCGGAGGAGATTCTGTTAGGTCGAGAAAGGCATTAGCAAGATCAGCGAAAGCCTTACATGATTGTCCATCGTATGCACAACACTATGTCCATCAAGTTGAAAAATGTAATCAGATCATCACCTTTGATGATAGGGATTTGGAGAGAGGGAAACTACCACCACAAACGATGCTTTAGTAATCTCAGCAACTTTAGCAAATTTCTGGGTTAAGAAAATCTTAGTAGATAGCGGCAGCTCAGCAGATATAATATTTTATCATGCTTTTGAGAAGTTAAACATAGACAACACCGAGTTAAAAAGGGTCAATACCCCACTTACTGGTTTTACTGGAGAGATAGTGGAAGCATTGGGAGAAGTATCACTACCTATCTCACTCGGAAGTTATCCTATTAGATCTACGAAGATGGTAAATTTTTAGTGGTCAAGGCACCTTCCTCATATAATATGATATTAGGAAGGCCTAGTCTAAATCTTTTCAAGGCTGTACTTTCAACATATTATAAGAAGATGAAGTTTCCGACACAAGAAGGGATAGGAGAATTGGTAACAGATCAAATGATGGCTCGTGAATGCTACGCTAGCACATTGAAAAAATGTAATAAGCGAAACAAGTCAGAGTCAAATCCTGCCAATAGAAATGATACCACTGATCAGTTGATGAGTGATGCTTCAGAGGCGCAGGAAGAAGAAGTTGAAAGCAAAAAAAGAAAGCTAGAAGATTTGCGGATAGAGGCAGTGGAAGAATTACAAGTTGTGGAGTTCATCCCTGGAAATCCAAACAAAACAACAAAAATAGGAACAAAGATCGAACCACATGTGGAAGCAGAATTAGTATAGTTTCTGCGGAAAAATATGGATATGTTCGCTTGGGACGCCGTTGACCTCCAAGGAATAGATCCCGAAGTGATGGTGCATAAACTCAGTGTTGATCCGACAGTGAAGCCGGTAAAGCAAAAGAAGAGAACTTTTGGACAATAAAGGAACGAGATCATCAAAGAAGAGGTAAACAAGCTTCTTCAAGCAGGGTATATCAGAGAAGTACTTTATCCTGACTGGCTGTCAAATGTGGTGGTTGTTCCAAAGCCTAATGGAAAATGGCGAATGTGTATTGACTTTACAAATCTGAACAAAGCTTGTCCAAAAGATTCATATCCTCTTCCCAGAATCGATATGCTAGTAGATTCTACCTCGGGGTGTGAATTGTTGAGTTTTTTGGATGCTTTTCAAGGATACAATCAGATCCCGATGCTCCCTGAGGATCAGGAAAATACAAGTTTCGTCACTGATCAGGGAGTATATTGTTATAAGGTTATGCCATTTGGCCTGAAGAACGCCGGAGCTACATATGAAAGACTTGTTGATCATATGTTCAAAGAACAAATTGGGAGAAATATGGAAGTATATGTGGACGATATGCTTGTGAAGAGCCACAAACAATCTAATCATCTGAAAGATTTGGCGAAACTTTTGAGATATTAAGACGCTATGGTATGAAGCTAAATCCCAATAAGTGCACTTTCGGAGTTCGAGGAGGAAAATTCTTGGGATACATGATTTCTGAAAGAGGGGTAGAAGTTAACCACAAAAAATCGATGCGATACAAACTATGTCTGCCCCAAAGTCAGCAAAAGAAGTACAGCGCCTAGCAGGACGTTTAGATGCGTTGAACCGTTTTATATCTCGATCTGCAGATAAAGGGTTGCCTTTCTTTAAAAGCCTTCGTAATCTTAAGAATTTTGAGTGGACACACGAATGTCAGCAAGCATTTGAAAAACTGAAAGAATATTTTTCATCTCCTCCACTCCTTACCACGCCAAGGCCTGGAGAAATATTATATCTATATCTTGTTGTATCGGATTATGCTATTAGCTCAGTCCTAGTTAAATCAAAGGGTAGAGATTACAAGCCCATCTACTATGTGAGTCGAATGTTACAAGGAGCAGAGCTAAGATATCCGCAGATAGAAAAGCTAGCACTGGCCTTAGTATCCACAACACGAAAGTTACGCCCATATTTCCAATCACATCAGGTTGTAGTACTTACAAATCATCCCCTTAAGCAAGTGTTATCGAACCCAGATGTTTCAGGAAGAATGGTGAAATGGACAGTGGAGTTGGGAGAGTACGGTTTAGAATTTCAACCCCGACCAGCCATAAAAGCTCAAGTATTGGTCGATTTCTTAGTTGAAATGACAACTGATCAAGCTGCTAGCTCTTTGCCTTCCTGGGAAATATATGTGGATGGCTCATCTACCAATAATGGTAGCGGAGCAGGAATTGTAATAAAAAGCCCCCATGAAGACGAATTTGAATATGCCCTCAAACTCGATTTTCCGACGTCCAATAACGAAGCTGAATATGAAGCTTTGTTGGCTGGAGTAAAATTAGCATGGGCAGTAGGAGCGAAAAAGTTGATAGTATATAGTGACTCTCAACTGGTGGTGAATCAAGTGGATGGTTCCTTCGAAGCCAAAGGGCAGAAAATGATTCAGTATCTTCAGCGGGTCAAGGAAGTACATGTAACATTATACCAACACCCTTGACAACAAATATAAGATGTGATTTTGTTACTGTATATGAAACAAAATAAAAACTTCCATTAAATTGGAATATTGCAGGATAAATTTGAAGATTTTCAGTTAAAACAAATACTTCGGAAAGATAATGCCAAAGCCGATATGTTAGCAAAACTAACTAGTGCGCTAATAACGGTAAAAAGCAAGAAGATAGTTTTCCTCACAGCAACTCACCCAGAAATAGAAGAGGATGATCATGAGGTGTTACCAATAATACCTGAAGAACCCAGTTGGAAGGATGAAATAGTTAAATACATAGTCCATAACGATCTGCCGGAAGATAAGAAGAAAGCAAGGTTGTTGAAACTACGAGCAGCTCGTTTCGTTATGATCGATGGAGATTTGTATAAAAGAGGATTTTCCCAGCCATACCTCAAGTGCTTAGCTCCTGAGAAAGCCAACTATGTCCTTAGAGAAATACATGAAGGGAGTTGTGGAAATCATCTTGGAGGTAGAGCACTAGCAAACAAAACATTGCGGCAAGGATACTTTTGGCCTACATTAAAAAGGGATGCAGTTGAACTAGTTCAAAAGTGCCATAAGTGTCAACAACACGCTAATGCTGTACATTCTCCAGCGACTTTAATGCAACCACTTGAAAGTCCATGTCCTTTCAGTCAGTGGGGCATTGATTTGGTAGGACCTCTGCCACCTGCACCAGGACAAAAAAGGTATACTAATAAACCGTCCCCAAAACATTATTTCCTTAAAAAATTTTTTTTTCATAACATTGCTTTTGTGTTAAAACAAAAAGGTATTTGATTGTGGATGTTGATTACTTCACCAAATGGGTGGAAGCTGAACCTTTAAGAACCATCAAAGAAGAAGACGTGCTGAAGTTCTTGTGGAAGAATATTGTCTGCATATTTGGAGTACCCTGAGTCCTAGTATCTGACAATGGAACGCAATTTCGGGGAAAAGAATTGCAACGATGGTGTGCTGAAATGAAAATAACGCAATCCTTCACTTCTGTAGCAAACCCTCAGTCTAACGGACAAACAGAAGTAACAAATCGTATCCTACTACAACATTTGAAAGCTCGCCTCGATAAGGCTAAAGGAGAATGGGTTGAAGAATTACCTAGTGCATTATGGGCGTATCGAACAACTCAAAGGGTAAGTACTGGAGAAACCCCTTTCAGCTTGGTTTATGGAACAGAAGCTGTAATACCAGTTGAAATTGGAGAGATCAGCTTGCGGGTGCGATGTTACAATCCTATGTATAATGACCAAGGTCTTACCGCTAATCTAGATTTGCTAGAAGAGTTAAGAGAAAATGCTAGTGCAAGGACAGAGCGATATCGCATGAAAATGGTGAAAGCTTACAATGCCGGGGTACGTCCTCGTGCTTTTCAAGTAGGAGATTTGGTATTGCGAAGGACAACAGTTATTCCACAAAAGGACAAAATGAAGAAAAAACTGAAGAAGTTTGAACCTAAATGGGAAGGTCCGTTTAAAGTAGTAGAAGTGGTAAGTTCCGGAGCCTATCGACTTCAATACTTGAGTGGAGAAGATATACCTAGAACTTGGAATACGGGTAGCTTAAAAAAATATTATGAGTAGCTTTGCAATGTACTTTTTCAATAATATTCTACGTAATGATCAATAAAACTTCGTTTCAGAATTTCTTTTTTTCTTACTTATGAACATCCGTGAAATATTTCATTATAGTCTTACTTGTAAAAGGAAGAATTTTGATCAAAGAAAAATTCAACAAGTCAACACTTCAAGAGTCATGAATTTGATATCAAAGCGTAAACGCAAATAAAATTTGCACCATAACAAATATTTACTGGATATATCCACGAATATTCTTAAAAATTCAAACTACAATATAAAGCAAATATGCAAATATTCAAGAACATAGAATAAAATAAACGATGGCAAGTTCATCAACCTACTGCATATAAATAAAGTTAACTACTTTTTACCTTTTGAGGACTTTGGAGCATGATCTTCCTCAACCTCATCAAATACGTCATCATGAATCACAGTCCCCTCATCCTCGTCAGCTTCATCATCTACCTCAGGATCAATAAAATGGAAGTCTTCACCAGGAAAACGGTCAGAGTCTCTAAGAGTTTTGCGAATAGCCCGAACTGTTCGGTCGTAAACCAAAATAGACTCCTTCAGAAGATCTTCTCTATACGCATCAGACTTCTGATAGTTACTCACAAGCTCCTTCTCTATCGAGCTTTGATACTTGGAGACAAGTTCTTTCTCCAGTTCCCTGTAATAATCCTTACCCTGCTCGGACTTCCTAAACTTCTCACTAGTTTGAATCTCATGTTTCAGCTCCTTCGACAACTTCGTGTTTTCTAATTTCAGCTCCTGAAGTTGTTCAGTCATGCGCGCCAACTTCTCCTCGGCTATCTTTGTTTCCTCCTCGCAGCGTTTGGCACGCTGAGTGAGCAAATGAGACAGAAGGGGTATCTGTAAAAATACAAACAAACAAACAAAGATAAATATTTTCCAAGTCAAAGGAAGAACATAAAAAATATATCAAATATATAGAAAATGTTAATTACCCGAGCAACATCTGCACATAATATTTTATCCAAATTCTCAGAAGGAAGTTAATCAAACCGATTAGCATCATGAGCAGAAATCAACTGCCTAGTCTTATCATATCCAAGTTCCAGATCAGCTGAATCCCAAAATGAACAAACACCTTTTTCATTGTTAATGCCAAAGGTGAATAGACCTTTTCCCATTCCAGGACGAGGAAGAACTTCCTCTCGAGGACGTTTTAAAGGGGGCGATGATTGTCGATTCCGCCCACCTGACGCAATCGTTCCAAAAGTCTCATTAGGAGCACTATGTGAAGCTTGAGATGCACTTTTAACGAAACTCCCTCTTGGATTTCCAGATTGAGTTCCCTTATGCGGGGGGGGGGGGGGGGGGAAGGAGGACGACGAGAATCACGATCTACTTGTGAAGCCCCTTTCCCAGCACGAATCTCACTAATGGACATACCCTTGCCTGCAAAATACGAAAGTTAATACACAAGTCAGAATGATAAACATGCATAAATATATACATATACATAAAATATACATATGATATGTACCATTAACAAATAAAGGAGCAACATTAAAAGGTTCTCTAAATAAACCAGCATTCTCAAACTTCTCGCGAATATCACTCGAATCAATAGAAGGATCGTAAGGTGAAGAACTACTATTCCACTCTATGGGAAAATCCCAACCATCATTCCTTACGTAAAAATACTTTGATTTCCATGGTCCCCTAGAACCTTTTGCAGAAGTACAACCTTCTAAGAATTTGCATTTGTTTTGAGTAAAAAAGTGAAAATATAACTGGTTGGGAACTCTTCTGAAGATAAATAAACTCCTAAAAGACTCCAAAGTTGGAGAAATATTCAGTTGGCTGGAGCAACGCAAGAAACCTTCATAATACATGAAAGAGTTAGGGGTCAACTGACTGATGCATATATTGAAACTACGCACAATTTCTACGAGGAGAGGATCTGGAGGAATCGAAAATCCACAAAGAAAAAATTCTTTGTACACGGTGAAAAACCCTGGTGGAGGAGTCCTAATTTTCTGACCATCAGAAGGAAGCAAAAATTCGTGACAGGAGGATAAATTAATCTTATCCTTAAGCAAATTCATCTCCTTCAAGGACATCTCACTATTAGCTATCTCAATATCTACTACACGACTTTTACGCTTTGAGCCCATAGAAGATGGAGCCTTTCCCTCCTCATCCTTACTCATTCTCATCCATCACCCAGCTAGATGCATCTTCTGGCCTATTTCCTAAAGGAATTTGACGAGATGTATCAGAAATAGATTTATCGTCAAAAATCTGAAAATTCAGAATCACATGGAGGTTTCACGAATAGCTTTTGCAACTTCTTCCTCAAACGAAAATTCAATCCCTGAATCAAAACTTAAAAAATCAACCTAAGAAAAAACCTATACAAAAAGCTCATCCAAAGCATATTTTGACCAAAACAAATTAAACCGCGGAATCTCGGGCGAGAATGGCCGAGACAGGACATCCTAGGCCAAACTCGGCCGAGTCAGATTCCGCCTCGGCCAAACTCGGCCGAGACAGATTTACCTCGGCCAAGCACAACCGAGGCAAATACACCTCGGCTAAACTTGGCCGAGGCTGTTGGTCCCAAGTGGTCAGAAGAGGTTTAGAGGGAGGGGGGGGGTGAATAAACCTCTTTAAAAATTTTCTTCAAATTTAACTTTAAAACTTTTACTTAACTGAACAGACTAAGCTGATCAGATTAGTTATTAACAGTTCTGTTCGCGAACAAATCTTTGAACAGCCTTGTTGACCACTCGTCTGATTATTACTTAGCTGATTTTGCTAAAATCAGTTTTAATACTTAGAGTACTTGCAGCGGATTTTCAAAGTGTTTTTCACAAGTAATCTTAGTAGTTTGAAAAATGTTTCCCCAGTTTTATAAACTCCTTTTTAACTCTTTTTCAAACAGTTAACTTAAATGTGTTTTTATGCAAACAGAAAATATGCAATTTAAAGCAATGTAAAAACACAAGTAATTTTTATAGTGGTTATATGGATTTGAATATCCTTTAGTCCACTCTTCCAAGTCACACAGATCTTGGGTTATACTATAATCACAAAGTTTACAGTATACTCTGCTTGCGTCGAACAACAAATGAAACGACCACAAGTTCGCAATAGGAAATCACACAGAAGACCTATTCTCTGAAGTTTGATCACTCACAAAGATGGATCACAACTCCGCACAACACTCTTGTTTACAAAATCACTCAGAAGATGTATTTTTCTTGATTCTTCAACTCTGCTTTCGTCAACAAATGACTCAGCTGATGAGTGAGCTGTTCTTGAGACTTAAAGAATTTTGCTTCGGAAATTTCTCTCAGAAAGTGTGTTGCTTGTTTCTTCTTCGTCTCTTTCAGCTATTTATACTTGAGGATAGAAAAATGTCCGTTGAAGAGAGACAAGTTCAAATTCCTCGAGTACTGGTCCTTAAAATCCGCGAACGGCTCTTTTGCAGTCTGTCCGTACTATGAACAGTACTATTCTGCAGGCAGCATTAAATGCAGCATTAAATGCACCCAGCTGATGCGAAGCATTTCTTCAATCATTTGTCTTTAATAACCTTGTACTTCAGCATTTATTACTCCAAGGGGCATTTATTACCGTTGGGAACACTTCATGATCTTCTTCACTTGGCTGACGAAAGTACACGTCTGATGGCGAACTCGGCTGATCTCAAACTTGAACAAATCTGATTTGAGTCGGCTGATCTTCATCAGTCTGATAACTTTACTTCAGCAGATCAGAAGTCTTGGACCTTGAAACTTTGACTCTTCTGATGTCTTCTTTACTTAGTCAAAATTTCTTCTAAGGGATCATCAGCTAAGTTACTCCATACTTAGCCAATCTTGAAGTTTTGGAATCCTTCAAAACCTCCCTTTACAAATTGTCTTCAGAGCCTTCATCTTCATCCTTATCCAACAATTTCCCCCTTTTTGATGATGACAAAACTTCAGCTAAGTACCTGTTAAATACCTAAGCTAAAGAGTAATCCTCAAAATTTTCTGAGATAGAAAAAGTTTATTGGATTGAACTTGACTTTTCATTAATATTGAAAAAGAGTTACAAGGTACAAGTTCATCAGATGAGATTTCTGAAGAATAGATAGAAGTAAACTGTTTACAATGAATTTATAAATTTCTAACTATCAGCTTCTTCATCTGATCCTTCAAGCTCTTCTATATACTCATAAGATGACTCTTCGTCATCTTCGTCTTCATCAGCTTCTTCTTCCAAGATTGCTTTGGCAGCTTCCATCTTCTCTTTGAGTTGCTGCTCTGATCAGCTCCATTGCTTTCTTGGCAGATTCAGTCTCCTTGTACTTGGTAGTTTCTTTTTCAATCTTTTCTTCTTCTACCTTTCCAAGATTTTCTTCAGTCTTGTCAGCAGTGTCTTCAGTTTCCTTGGCTTCAATAGTTGCAGCAGCAGTTTCCTTAGCTGTTTCTTCAGCAGCAGTTCCTTAGCTGTTTCTTCAGCAGCAGGTTCCTTAGCTGTTTCTTCAGCAGCAGGTTCCTTAGCTGTTTCTTCAGCAGCAGGTTCCTTAGCTGTTTCTTCCCTTTTATCTTCCCCCTTTTTGTCATCATCAGTTTTGATGACATCAGAAGGTGCAACAGCAGGGTTGAGCGCAACTGTTGGAATCTTCACTCCAGCACACAAAGCCTTGAGATTCTGATTGACAACATCGTGACTAGCTGTAAGATGATGAATATCAGTGCTGATGATGTCAGTCTTGTCATTGAAGTAGTCAATATTCAGGTTTACAGTTGCAATTTCGTCTTGAACAGCCTGTACAACACTTCCTACTTCATGCAACAATCCTAAATTGACTCCTTCTCCTCTTCACTGACTTTAATGAAGGTTGCAGTCAGATCAGCGATCTTGTGTTCAGCTCTTGTAAGTGCAGCATGAAGATGATTAACATCACTCTTCACATCCTCCACATTTCTGTTCATTTCATTAAGCTGTTCACTAACTGCAAGGAATGATCTTGAGGAATAGGAATACTTGTGATTTCAGTCTTGATGATCTTTTCTGTAGACTGTTGCACAGTTTCCAGCTGAAGCTATTTGATTCTGTCAATTCTTCCTTAAGCTCTGTCTTCAGCTCCTCTTTAACCTTCAACAGCTGCTGTTGATGCTTCTCTTCCAGTTCCTTTAGTTGATTTTCCATCAGCATCTGGATTGCTTCCATCAGTGATGAATGTTTATCAGCTGATGAAGCAGAAGCAGCAGCTTCATCCCTTTCTTCAACTTCCTGGTGGACAGGAATATCTTCCATCTTTCGTCTTGATGATCTTCAGAATCCTTAGCTTTCCACTCAATGGCTAAGGGTTCATCAGCAACCTTTTCAGCAGACTTGTCTTCAGTCTGATCAGTAGACTTATCAGCATTTTGATCAGCAGGCTTGTCAGCAGGTTGATCAGCAGGCTTGTCAGCAGTTGATCAGCAGGCTTGTCTTCAATCTGATCAGCAGACTTGACTTCAGGCTTGTCCGCAGTTTTAGGTTCATCAGTAACATCATCATAGACCAAGTTGTGATGGTGCCATCATCATTGAAGCAAGTGTTTGTCTGATTTGCCTCACAATGATCCAGGGGTTAACAAAAGCATTATTCCCCTTTGGCACTTCATAGAATGGTTGCACTTCCTTGCCAAAAATGATTTGCTGATACTTGGCAGCAGTGGCAAGTCACTTGAACAGCCTTGCTGATACTTTGACTTTTTAGCCCATCTCTTCAGGGCAGCCATAACAGCAAATTAATTGCTCTTTCTTCAGCATCTTCAGACTTTTTCTTCTTATCAGGCAGGGTGCTTTTAATTTTCTTGGCCTCCTCCAATGCAAAGCCTTTTGCATAACTATGCATGACATCTCTTACATAGCTGGGATCTAGGGCCTTTTGAATGGAGTTTGTCTTCAGCCAAGTCAGAACCCAACGTTCTTCATCAACCAACTCCTTCATGCTTTGAAGTTCTGTATTGACTTATTCAACCTGTTGTCTCTCCAACTGATGTATCTTGGTTTCTCCTGGTTGAACAGAGTCCTTAACATTAGCTTTTGATCATAGTAAGCTAAGGACTTCTCAAACTTCTTGAAAAGCTCCTTATCAGCATATACTATCTCAAAGGCTTTTCTGACTTCAAATTTATCCTTGGACTTGACTTTGGGGGCAGGCAGTAAGATCTTTTTCTTGTCTTCTTCTTCATTCTTGCCTTCTCCAATCTTGATGCCACCTCCATGGACAGGTCCATAGGCATCAGTCTTGCTCTTTTCAATCACCATAGCCAGTTCAGCATCTCAGCAGCTTTTCTCTCTGCTTCAGACATTCTTCTCCTGGCCTCATCCTTTTCAGCTTGAGCCTTACTTAGCTCAGGCTTTCTTTTCTTCCAATTCATCCTGTTTTCCTCTGTTCAGCCTCCTCCCTTGCTTTCTTGTCAGCTTTGGAAACTTTCTTTTTCCTTAGCACAAATTTTCTTTTGCCTTTATCAGCAGGGGCTGGTCCAACAGATGATATGGGATCAGCAGCTATAGGATGTATGATTTGAACATCTGGATCTTCTTGAGGTTGAGCAGCCTCAGCAGTTGGTGCAGATTGAGTAATCTGTTGCTCATCAGCTTTGTCAGCAGTAGAAGCTTCAACAGCTTCAACTGGTCTTTCAGCAGATTCTGGACTTGATCTCACCAAGTCCACCAACTCAGTCTCTTTCTCTATGAAGGTCATCTGCTTCCTTGCAGACTTCTTGGTTCTTCCTTCACGGTAGTTAGAAGCAGCTGTATCTCTGTTGGCTCCTTGTTCTTTTAGAGATACTTCAGCAGGCTTCTCTGCTGATGGAGTTCTTGATGGTGATGCAGGGGATCCAGTCCTTACATCAGCATTATGTTTCAATGATCTTAGTGGCTTCAGTAGCAGAAGTCACTTTCTCCATCTGCTTTGCTTCTTTCTTTTTAGGCGCATCAGCAGCCTTCTTCTTTTTAGTCTCAACAGCCAGGTAGCTGTTTTGACTAATCTTCTTGTCTTTTGGCAGGGACTTCCTTCTGTCCCTCATCATCAGCTTCCTCAGGCTCATCAGCCTTCCTCTTCAGAACTGGCAGGTATTTGTTCATGGCCTTAGACTTGTGAATCTCCTTGCCATTCGTCATAGTACACCCCAGTTTGGACAGCAGATAACTGATCGTAATCCTGTGGTTGGTGTGAGGACCTTTCCTTTCTTGTCATCCAGGAAATCAGCTAAGATGTACCATACTATGATGGACCAGTTGACTTCCATTCCATAGTAAATGGCAGCCATGATGCTGAATCTTTTCATCGTAACAGCATCCAGAGAAAAAGTGCAATTTTCAATCAGTTTTGACACCATATCAGCCATCCGCTGATATTCATCCCTCAGTTGCTTCTTCCTTATGTTTCCAGAAAACACTTCTCCCTCTTTGGCGCAGATCGCCCAGAACTGTTGGTGCTTGTCCTCTGTCAGTATAGTGACGTCATGTCTTCCATGGTTAGGAAGCCCAAACGTCTCATGAAGAACAGCAGGTGATGGTGATAGATTTGTCTCCCACTGTAGCCTTAATCTCCAGTGAGTTGTAGTCAGCTTTCGCTGTGTTGTAGTACTCCATCACTTGGTCAGTCCAGATAACTCCTTCGTGGTATTCCATGAAGTTCACCAGCGAAGCAGCTTTGAACTTTTCGAGCAGTTCTTTCATCAGATCCGTACCGGATTGGTAGTAGGAACCATACACGAGATACATCCCTTCAGCAGCCATTTCAGATCTGTAGGAGTTAGAAAGAAAAACGAAGAAGTTTTTGCAGAAAATTGCTCAAAATTCTCACAAGTACTTTTGAAGATTTAGGGTGCGTAAAGAACGACTCGACTGATCAGATGAGAATTTATAGAGTTGGGGTATGTCGGTTTCCGTGATATCCGCCAACCGTTAGATTCGTTTTTCTGTCAGTGATGATCGTGTGGCTTCTGTTACGACCTTTCAAATTCAAAAGATATTTTAATGAAGAGCGGGAATATGTACCGCCCGACATTTTTATAAAAGCGTGTTTTGAATAAAACGTTTTAAGTAGCTCGCTTTTATTTAAGTAATCAGATGAGTATAATAAACACTTATCTGATGGACTACTGTCCTGATGACAATGCTGTTATCAGAGAATGCCAATAGCTGATAACCTTCCTCAGCTGTTTGTCAATCCAGCTAGATAAAATAGTCTTGATCTTCGATAGTTGAGTCTTCTGTTGAAAACATAACTTCAACTAACTGTCATTAACAAATTTCATCTTTAATTCAGAAGTACCGCTAGTCTTACACGTTCCCCCTGAGTTTAAGAATTCATAAGTTAACTAGTCTGTTGAAAGTTAATCCTTGAAGATAAGAAAGATGAGTAAGCTGTTGAACTCTAGTCTTCTGATGAGTTCCCCCTCAGCTTATGCATCTAATTTTAATAATCCCAGTTCAGCTCTTAGAGTTGAAAACCTTGTCTCACTTAGAGGTTTTGTGAAGATGTCAGCAATCTGATTTTCAGTAAACACATATTCTATCATGACATTTCCTTTCTCCACATGATCTCTAATAAAATGATGTTTGATCTCAATATGTTTAGTCCTTGAATGACTTGTAGTATTCTGAGTGAGACTGATTGCACTTGTATTGTCACAGTAGATTGGTATTCCACTGATTTTGATATTGTAATCTTCTAGTTGATGTTTCAACCATAAGATTTGTGCACAGCAAGCTCCAGCAGCTATATATCAGCTTCAGCAGTAGATATAGAAACTGAAGTCTGTTTCTTACTCATCCATGAGATCAGACGACTACCTAAGAACTGACAGGCACCTGTTGTGCTTTTTCTGTCAATCTTGCAGCCTGCAAGGTCAGAATCTGAATATCCAATAAGCTCAAATCCAGACTCTCTAGGGTACCACAATCCCAATTCTTGAGTGCCCTTAATATATTTCAATATCTCTTGGCAGCTAAGAGATGAGATTCTTTGGGGTTTGATTGGAATCTTGCACAGACCCCAACAGAGTACATGATATCAGGTCTGCTGGCTGTTAGATATAACAGTGACCCAATAATGCCTCTGTATTTGGTTATGTCTACTGATTTGCCATCTTCATCTTTATCCAAACGAAGACTTGTAGACATTGGAATTGTAGCAGTAGAGCTAGTTTCCATACCAAATTTCTTGAACAGATCCTTTGTGTATTTTGCTTGGCTGATGAAAATTCCATCAGGCAACTGTCTAACTTGCAAACCAAGAAAATAGTTAAGTTCTCCCATCATGCTCATTTCAAACTTGTTCTGCATCAGCTTTGAGAACTTATCACACATCTGTTGATTAGTTGAACCAAAATAATATCGTCCACATAAATTTGCACAAGCAAAATATGTTCTTCCCATTCAATAGTGAACAAGGTCTTGTCAACTTTACCTTTGCGAAATCCTTTAATTAAAAGAAAGTCAGATAAAGTATCATACCATGCTCTTGGAGCCTGTTTCAGTCCATAAAGAGCTTTCTTCAGACGATATACTTTGTCCTCTTCTTGATAAACTTCAAATCCAGGAGGTTGTTCAACATAAACTTCTTCTTGCAATTCTCCATTGAGAAAAGCTGATTTCACATCCATCTGATAGACTGTGAAATTCTTGTGAGCAGCGTAGGCAAGAAAGAGTCTGATTGCCTCTAGTCTTGCTACTGGTGCAAAAGTTTCATCAAAGTCAATGCCTTCTTCTTGGCAGTAACCTTTGGCCACTAGTCTTGCTTTGTTTCTGGTGACTTCACCATCTTCATTCATTTTATTCCTGAATACCCACTTAGTGCCAATGACTCTTTGATGACTTGGTCTAGGAACTAAGTACCAGACTTCATTCCTTTCAAATTGATTTAGCTCCTCCTGCATAGCTTCAATCCAGTTGGAGTCACTGAGAGCTTCTTCAATCTGTTTAGGCTCAATTTGAGATAGAAAACTAGCAAACATAGCATCTTGTGCAGCAGCTCTTCTTGTTTTCACTCTGTCTAAAGGATCACCAATCACTAACTCTGGTGGGTGATTTCTGAGCCATCTGAGATCAGGTTGCAAATCATAATGTTGTCCTTTGTCTTGATCTTGCAACACTACTGTTGGAGATACAGTAGTAGTCTGTTGAACATTTGCCGTCTGTTGAACAGTCTCTGGTCTATCAGCTGTTTGCAACTCGTCTGTTAGACAATCAGCTCTGTGATTTTGAACAGCACTTGAGTTATCAGCTGAGTTGAGATCAGGTAGTATGATGGGTACATATTCTTCATTTTTCCAACATTCATCTTCTGTAAATCAGTAGACAGATCTTGATTAACATTTTGATTCTTTTCAGAAGATTGACTTGGCTCATCAAATACTACATGAATGGATTCTTCTATTAGTAATGTTCTTTTATTGAAAACTCTATAAGCCTTACTAACAGATGAGTATCCTACAAAGACAGCTTCATCAGCCTTTTCTGCAAATGCAGTAAGGTGATTTTTACCATTATTTAAAACATAGCATTTACAACCAAAAATCTTAAAGTAATGAATGTTTGGCTTCCTATTGTTCCAAACTTCATATGGAGTCTTGTTTTGGTGCTTGTTGATCATGCATCTGTTTTGGGTAAAACATGCTGTATTTGTTGCTTCTGCCCAAAATCTTTGTGGCAGCTTTGCTTCAGCTATCATGGTTCTGACAGCTTCCTTCAGTGTTCTGTTTCTCCTTTCAGCAACACCATTCTGTTGAGGGGTTCTGGCAGCAGAGTACTCATGATGTATTCCTTTGATATTACAATACTCTTCAACAGTAGAGTTTGTGAACTCTGTCCCTCTATCTGATCTGATCTTCAATATTTTGATACTCTTCTCATTCTGGATCAGTTCCATCAGATTTGTAAGATGTTCCTTGGTTTCACTTTTCTTCTTCATGAAAATCACCCAAGTATATCTTGAATAATCATCCACAACAGCTAGGCAGTATTTCTTTCCACCATTGCTGACTGGATCAATGGGTCCAAATAAGTCCATGTAGCAGCTCCAATATCCTTCCAGAAGATTGGTGCTTCTTGCTTTTGAACGATGACTTGATTTGTTTACCCTTCTGACAGGCGTCACAGAGCTTATCTTTGCTCATGACTGTTTTAGGAATCCCTTCTACCAAATCATTCTTGATCAATCTGTTGATGGTCTTGAAGTTTAAATGATTCATTCTCTTGTGCCACAGCCAACTAACTTCACTTGGTGTTGATGCCACCAAACAAACGTTTGAATTCTTGTCAGCAGAATTCCAGTCGACTATGTAGATATTTCCTTGTCGTCTTCCAGATAAAATTACCTTCTTTGTACCAATCTGTTCACAAAGCACTTATCTGTTGAGAAGATGACTGAATATCCTTGTCACAAAATTGACTTATGCTCAGCAGATTATATTTGAGGCCTTTGACATATGAGACGTCAGATATCTCTATGTTTCCTCTGATTAATCTTCCTTTAGCTTTAATCTTGCCTTCTTTGCTGTCCCCAAAAGTAACCTTTGGACCATCCACAGCAACTGCATCTGTCAGCTCATGTATGTTTCCACACATGTGTCTTGAACATCCACTGTCCAAGTACCAAATCTTCTCTACTTTACTCCTACTCCTAATCCTATCCTACAAAACAAAAATAAAATTGTTTTAGGTACCCTTATTGAGAGGGTCCTGAAGGATTAGTTCCACCTTTGACAACCCAAGATGTTGAACTCTTAGGCTTCTTAGGTTTCTGAGTTTTGACAGGAGCATGAACAGTTTTATTTTCATCATAATTATCAGATAAGTCATGTTGATGATCAGTATGATAAGAATAATGTTCATAAGCAGGGTAAGGTGCATGATAAGCAGGATATGCATGCATTGGATGAGCAGGATAAGGTGCATAGTAACTAGGAAATTGAGGTGCATGATACATAGGATGATATGCAGCAGGTTGCACATATATGACTCATTTCCATACCAAGCATTTTGATTTTTCTTGTTCTTATGCTTCTTTGGTTTACTAACAGTTTGCTCATTAACAGACGACTTAGTTTTCTCACTAGTCTGATTAGTTTAACCTTATCAGAAGATCCTAGGACTCTTCTGTTTGGGTTTACTAGTCTGTTTTCCTACATAGGCTCTTTGCTTTTTTTAGCTTAGGAGATTTCTTCTCCTTTACCACTTTCTCAGATGAGGTAGGTTTAGAAGTTTGAACATACAGAATGACCTTACTATTGTCAGCAGATATGAATTTTTCAGTATGATTCAATTCTATTTATCCTTTTCTAAAGGTGTCTCCTGTTTACTAGATGTAGGCATGGATGCAACAGTTGACTTATCATGAGACTCGATAATTTTCTCAAGTTCCATGATTTTTCCTTTATAGACCTCACATTCAGCTTTCAGAGATTCATGCTCTTGCTCAAGCTGTTTATACTCAGCTGATTCTTTAGGCTTTTCAGCTTTAAGTTTCAGTGAGTTATTTTGCTCTTTTAGCAAGCTCATCTCTTCCTTAAGCTTAACAAATTCTCCAGCAATAGTAGTATTTTAACATCATTTGCTCTAGAGAATCAAACAGTTCATTATTTTGAGGAGTTACCTCATCCTCGAGTCATCAGATTCCTTAGCCATCAGGCAGAGGAGAGCAGGTTTCTCTTCATCAGAAGATTCTTCATCAGACGTGTCTGAATCTGAATCAGATGAGTAGACAGCAGCAAGCTTTTCTGCTTCAGCTACCATTGCTTTCCTCTTTGATGCTTTCTTTCCTTTCTGATTCTCTTCTCTTCCTCAGTGTATTTTTCTGCTTTTGGATATGGACAGTCCCTGATGAAATGTCCCAATTTCCTGCAGTTGTAACACATTAGTTTTGCTTTATAATCATCTTTTTCTTGAGAAGAAGAGTTAGGTTTAGAAGTAGAAGCAGCATGATTGTATTTGTTTTTCATCTTTCTCTTATAGAACTTCTTGAAGTTGTTCATCAATAATGCTACATCTCCAGCAGTGTACTCCTTCTTGTTGAGTAGAGATGCTTCATCAGATGAGTCCACATCTTGACTTCTATGTGCTGGTCTCCTGGTGTTTTCAGCAGCAACTAAGGCAGCTGTGGGTCCTGAAGTTGAGGTTTCTTCAATACCCATCTAGGCAGTTTATACTCGAATGCCTTGAGTACAGAAAACAGCTCTGTAAGAGAAATCTTCCCCAGATCTCTTGATTCTTCCATAGCTGTCACCTTCATATTGAACTTGGGGGGCAGGGCCTTTAGAACTCTGACGGTGATCTCCTTGTCAGTAAAGGTCTTTCCCAGCTTTAGAACTTCATTCAACGTTCTGGTAAACCTGGTATCCATCTGATCAATGGTCTCTCCAGATTTCATCTTGAAGTTGTCCAGCTTCTCCAAGGCAACACTGAGCTGATGCTCTTTGATGGCGTCGTTTCCTTCACTCATGTCACGAACCTTGTCCCACATCTCCTTTGCAGTTTTGCAATGTTTGACCTTGTCAAACCGATCATTATCCAGGGCTTTGGTCATGA
Organism: Penstemon barbatus; assembly: GCA_003313485.2. Taxonomy (NCBI): domain Eukaryota; kingdom Viridiplantae; phylum Streptophyta; class Magnoliopsida; order Lamiales; family Plantaginaceae; genus Penstemon; species Penstemon barbatus. The sequence continues at coordinate 66,067,936 of CM064883.1, read as the reverse complement.
TGAAACGGCCAACTTTATCCAGATTGAACAGCTTTATTTCTTCGGCTGTCATCTCTGTCAGATCTTTTTCCACCACCATTTCAGCTTCATCTACTATGATGGTCTTGGTGAATTTGAATGGACCTTTAATGATACATGTGTACATGTTGTCATTATAGGCTGCTAGAAAGATTTCCATTCTAATCTT